>OX451401.1:2304921-2662070 GCA_949629135.1 Eremobia ochroleuca | reverse complement strand
CCCCCAAAACGCCAGTGTTGCATAGTATGTTGATCAAAATAAAATATATTATGTATTAACAGAATTATAGTCATCAGAATCATCAATTACATTTCTCTAAGCTAGAATTGACATCAAATGTCATGATTTAATTAAAAAGGCATTCAATCGTTTAATTTGAAGTTAGAGAGTTGTATTGATAATTTCCTTTATTTCATTAAATACATATAAATTATATTTTTTAAATATTAGAATATAAAAACATTTAAAAAATAGTAGCCCACCGGTATCGGAAACAGGGTCCAATCTACCGGCGGTCAGGAGTCCAGAGAGAGGAACCTCCTAACAGTGCGGTCCGTGTCAAGAAGTACCGCTTTTCCAAGCGCTTTCGCAAGCCCAAGGGCTTGATTCAGAAAGCGTTGGGCAGCTCCTCAGATGTTGGTCGAGACTCTTGGCTATTAACCCATTGGCCGTCACGACTATCGGCACAATGATCCCTGAGTCCACATCCCACATGTCGACAACCTCGCAAGCCAAGTCAAGACGAATTAATGATTACTATTCTGTAAATACATGTGATGAACATACGACCTGATACTGTTCTGCAAATAGTCAAAAACGTAAGACAATTTTAATGTCGCGGTCTACCCTGACACTTTCGCCTTAAATGGGATAAAAATCAAATTGTTAAATTGGATGTATTATTTTCATACCGGCAAGAACTATATGAGCAAAGATTCAGAACTTAACATGCTTTCAGAGGCCCGGAGGGTCTAGGTATATAATGATGGTTGCCCATCCATGGAGCAACCGTGGCAAGCGTAGTTTAACCTGATCGATCGACCCGTGCGGCTATTACTTAGCCACAAGCCCCTCGTATAAATAACACACACACACACACGTGCTATGCACACGTGAAACTCAATGAATAATTAAGTTTGCGCGATTAGTTTTGTAAGTAAATTCGACTTACGTTAAAGGAACAATGAAAGTAGCATGGACTGTAAAGCGTTTAGTCATAAGTCACGCGTTAGTTACAAGTTATTTGCTGCTCTAATTTTATGGTATGCGATTAGATCTAGATTTCAACTGAGGTTTTAACAACTAATCTGCAGGGTAATTGCGTAACACACTATCAGTGGCAATGTGTTTCATTTTGACAGTTCAACAACATTCATTGCGTTATTTACGTTGTTGAGCAGACACATTTTTGGAACATATAGAGCAATGGATTAGCAATATATTTCAAATTGAGAGTAATAGTGTGTTACGCAATTAGGTGCTGGGCTTGATAATTAATGTAATGACCCCTCTATTGCAGCATGACGAAATTAGGTGAGCCAAAAAGGGTTACCCGTTTACGGTCAAAATGTCAACACAATTCGCAGTTATTTTTTTAATTGTGACTATTAACTAAACAAGAGAACCAAGTTATTGGCTCAGTACCCACCTAATAAAACTCCGTCCAAAAATTACGTCATTAATTCATTAACGCTAATTGCTACAGGCATTTCATTCAATAGATATTTAGCTTGTATGGTGTAAAAGTGTATGGTCAGAGGCCTTAACTGTGTATTTGTATCTAAATAACTTCTATTGTTTTAGGTATGTGTTTTTTGACGCACTGGAATGCGCTTTATTGCATTTTCAACGCTTGGCTTAATACAGAGAGTTGAAAATCCAGTGCGCCATAAAAAATGGTCGCGTTAAAAAATCGCCCGTGCGGACCTGTGCTAAGTATGAGTCCAAACGAGCGTAATTTTGCGAATTGTGAGTCGCGTAATTTACGCTGCATTCAGTTTCATATAAATAAACGTCCGCTTTGTGCCAGTTTTGCCGCACGAAAACGCACAATGACTTCGTCTGAACGTAAATTACGCGACTCATTTTGCGCAACCGAAATTCCTCACTCACCTTAGCTGATAGGGGACCGTGAGACGGAGTGATATCCTATTATTATTATAGTGTGTCGTTTTCAATTATCACGATATTATTATTATGAACTAAGAACATAAAATGAATTGTTTTTTAACTTATTATTGTATTAGAAGCAATGTAATATTATTTGCCACACAGCAAAAAGGCTTTACATAAAATACATAAATGGCTTAAGTAAATCAATGAATAGTAATTAAATTGATTTAATTATAATAATAATTAAATGAATTAATTAATGTGTAATTTAATATAAAGAGGTGCATCGTGTAGTCAACTAAATAAAAACATTTTGTTATTTAGTTGACTACGAAGCATCTCTTTCAAAAAAATCAGCATTTATGTTCGCATAACTCGTCAAAATGTAGGGAACAGTTGATTTTTTTTCGCGACCGATTTCGTTCATTTTTTTTTTTATCGTCAGAAAATGCGATAAAAACTATGTGATATAATTTATTCCATATATGTGGTTTCCATACTGTATTTTTTATTGGCAACTATACAGGTAAATTTAAATTAGCTAGCGAAATTCCACCAAGGTGATGGGCACATTATATCTAAACATGACAAAACAAACGACTCTTTCTGGGTTCCTCAACCGCACTTAGTGATGTCTTGAAATATCAGTTTAAAAAACTTCGCTGACGTGATCGTTATCGATATCTCAACACGATAAAAAAAATTATTTCCTCAACTCATACTTCAAGTAACAACACTACCAGCGGTCGTTGACTCCAATTTTTTTTGTTGTCAAATCTTTTTTATTTTGTCGTGTTTAGATATCGGTACCCATAACGTCTGCAGAGTTTCGCTAGCTAATTTAATTTTACCTTTTATATGAATTAAAAAAGGCAAGAAATTGACTGATATAATAGTACTTACTTTAAACGGAACAAAAATCGGATATACACGTAGAGATGCACAATAACTTAATAAACAAGTGTTAATGAAGTCACAATAGGCAAAATGAGGCTATCCTGTAAACCTCTGCCTACCTCACCGGTGAATGCAGGAGTGGTGTTAGTTCACCAAGTCGTAAAATTGGAATGATTTTAATTATGAATTGTATTAGTTTTTGTAATTACTGTACTGTAAAGGAGATAGGTAACCGGCAGGGCAATTGCGTAACACACTATCACTAGCAATGGGTTTCATTTTGACAGTTCGACAACATTCATTGCGTTATTTACGCTGTAGAGCAGACACATGTTTCGAACATATGGAGCAATGGATTAGCAATATGCTTCAAAATGATTCAAATTGAGAGTAATAGAGTGTTACGCAATTAGGGTGCTGGGTCGTCGAATATATTTGAAGTTTAGTAAGAAACCGATGGATATTTTCGAATGAATTTTAATTTCATAAATGAACTGTTTGTTTTCTATTAATTAAATTAAATTTTATTCGAAAACATCCATCGGTTTCTTAGGGCCGATATTTTTATAGGTAGTTAACCAATTTTTAAAAATAGTAACTATTGGTTGAGTTAACTGCGTATCAAAAAACCGGCCCTTATTAAACTTCAACTATATCCGGCGACCCTGGTTACAAATCTCCTTTGGTGACTGTACCTCTCTATACAATCTTATTTTTAATGCGTATGTTTATATTTTTTAAACTTATTCCCACTATCAATAAATATTTTTACATGTAATAGCTTGTTTGATTACCCGACTGTGCGGCAGCAAAGACAAGGATCTAATCTGAGATTGAAGTAAAATAACTTTCACAAACTGAATCAGACTGAAAAATGTGCTTGTTTTGAATTATAAGACCATCACTCTAATTGCGTAACACACTTTCAATCACAATGTCAATAATTTCGAAGGATATTGCTAACCCATTGCTTCATATGTTCGAAAAATTTGTCTGCTCAACAACGTAAATAACGCAATGAATGCTGTTGAAGTGTCAAAATGAAACCAACTGCTAATGATAGTGTGTTACGCAATTACCCTGCAGGCTACCAAATAAAATATAAGTAACATATTTGAAAAAGCCTATTCAATTATTTGTATTTCATATACATTTAAATGATTTTATACAATATACCTACAGGGTGACGGGTGACAAACTGGAGCCATGAATTCGGCACATTATTCTAGACCCAATATCCTAGAAATTTTCTGAAAAGTGCAATACCTACGCAGTCAAAATGCATGGAACAGCTATGATCTCTGGGTTTGTTTCGGTGTTTCTTCTCAGAGTACTTAGTCGGTTAATTAACACCGTACTTGTTTTTTTAATTGACGAATATTTTGAACCTTTTTATCCCCTTAGGATAAATAGGTAATACGGGCTAGTGTCCGCAACTCCACGTCAATGCGCGTATTTTGCGTACGGTATATATTTTACTATAGGATATATATAACACTTGCTTGGTGTTATTTATCTCGAAATTCCCACGGGGTCGAGACTTAAGCGAGTGAAACCGCGGGGCATGGCTAGTAATAAATAAACTTGTAGTACCTATGCTTACCTCATAAATACTATTTTGTGCCCGTAGTGTCATCTTTCCAACAACCAAATCTCGTTTTCAAACTATCGTCTGACCTTGACAGTGAACTTGCCCGAACATGTGCTCACACCTATTTCGTGTCGATTGATAAAATTATACAAGTATAAATAACGGGACAGCTGTGGTAATAGTCCGGTTTAGTAGTCACGACCTCTCAAGGTCAACTACGAGATGTCATAATCTAAAAAAAAAAAAGAGTACAATGAAAAGAAAATGCGTTTTAAAACAAACTAGTACCTAAAAGTGCCGTAAATAGGTTCGATAAATAGGCTGGCAGGGACATCGAACGCAACCTGTTATCATGGATTCAGTACCTACATGATTCTGAACCCCTTGCGACGAAATTTATCGTCGGTTATTAAAAAAAAATCTGCTGTTTCACAGAAAACTTACCTAGGTACGCGGTCAAAATGTATGAAACAGTTCAATTTTTCATGCAATTATCATGCGACAGTGCGTTAGCATAAATATTGTTTTTAATCCTAATTTTAGCACTATGAAGGTAACATACGACAAAAACAAAAATAACATATGTCATGTCTACCGACCAATAATATTTTTTATAAGTAGTTAGTTTAGTTAGTTCAATTACTGCCGCGTTTCATAGCACACGGAAATGTGATAAAAAGTGGTAATTTAACAGTAAGAAATAAAATAAATGTAGTTCTGCTTTATGCGCCCACCTAGTACCTACCTAGTTTTATTTGAAATCTTGAATCGTATGAGTCATCGTTAATCAATTAATTCAATTATCTCAACAATTAGATTAGTGTTACCTATGTTATCAGCTCGGAAATCGTCTGAACACAAGTCTTTTAATGGCCGAAAGGAATAAATAAATAAAACGGTCTCGCATAAATCGAACGGGAAGTTGCAGTTATACCGCTTCGCACATACCTACAGATGCATGGTACGCACGACTTATTGTACGGAAAGCCGCGAGGGCAGCTAAAACTGGAAATGTATAGCTATGTATGTCGTCGTGTGTACCTATTGATTGCGGTTCGTAGAATGTTACTCTATTGTAGTTACTCTCGCTTTGAAGTAATAGTGTTTAGTGTTTCCGCCGATTTTGTACGGCACTTAGGGTCAATTTATACTAGCGCAGAGTCGAAGCGCATCGAAGCGTCAAATTCTTTACAACTAAAGCAAAGCCGCACGAATGCGCGCGTATTCGCCAGAATACGCGCGCACTCTTTTGTTTGTAGTAATGGGCATCAACAGCAGTGCTATTGAATCACTTGCCAGTTGACTCTCGTAGCTGAAACGTGTGTAAAATGGTTGACATTGATCTTGCTATGATATTACTTATGCACCAGGAAAATTAATTTTTCGTCCGAGTCCATCGTGTTCAACACCGACGCAGGCCAATTTTCGACTGATGACGCGTAGGTTCGCTAGTGGGCGCATGGATACGCGAGAATGCGCGCGCACCAATCAGCCTTGTTCACGCGCAGACGCGCGAATTCCGATGAATGCGCGCGTCTTTGTAAAATCTCAAAAGTAATGTGTGCGTTACGCCGTGGAGTTAAGGTTGAATTTGGTATGTTCAGTTTTGGATAGACGCTTCGATGCGTTTCGACTCTGCGCTAGTATAAATTGACCCTTACCGGTACTATTGGAGTCTTCTACTTTTACCGGTTTTTATTTTTTAACATAGTTCATGAAGTGCGAGTGGTAATCGCATATTCAACACAACATATTTTTTTAATAATTTAGTAAAAAAAAAAACGTTTCTTGTGTGGGGACCCCTTTCATTTTAACTATTTATTTTATTTTTATTATGCAGCCACAGTAGTAAACATTCTATGAATTTCAAGTGTCTACCTATTACAGCTCAAAAGATACCGCCCTGTGACATGTAACATCAGAGCTTATAGGGTCCCATTGGCATCCTTTTGGTACAGAGGTTCTCAGTTCGAAAGATTTTTTTATTGGTATTTCCTGGTTGAGAGCATGAGTTAAAAGGAGGTGTTATGGATATAAATAATAAAACAAATCACAACAATAACTATTGTATTCACTTTCACATTATCTACTTAGTCAATAATCTGTGTTACACATACTTTTACATTGGGCTTAACTAACTATAAATACGAAAATCAAGGAATGAGTCTTAGACAATGCACATTTTGACCATACTGGTACAGCCAGCTATGCGGCACTAATATACTAGATTAGAGAGAAATGCTATTTTATTGTTTAATCAGCGATTAAAATTCATTTAAACTTTTGTACTATTAGTAAACTGCTAAGCTAAGGCATCAAAACTAAGCTTGTGGGGGTCAATGTGGGTTTAAATATTTATAGTGAAGAAATATCTTCAGTAAAGAGACGATAATATAAATATTATTCTAATGAACTTATACAAGGTGTAACGTTAAATGCGCAAAATCTGAAAATAGTTTGACCACTTTTTAATATAGGTCAGATTTTTCAAAAAATCTTCATTAAAAACGTTGCCATGTCTATTTATGAATAGGTCAAGCAACCCAATGTCAGCGCGGCGCAGCGGCCCGGTGACGACTCCTCCTTCGATAAAGCGTCGTCGCAGACGCAAGAAACGATCAGAATGGCCAGTAAAACTAAAACAGCACATAAAACCTTTACAATTTTTTTATGACTTATTTTCTCTGTGAAATAGATCAATTGAATTAAAAATCAGTTGGGGCGTCTGAGGTTTTGCACATTTAACATTACACATTGTATATACCTATAGACATTGATTGATACTCCCAAGTCTCAAAATCTATGAAAAAAAAATCACTATACTATGATATTTATTTTGTTTGAATTAAAGTTTGTTATGAAGAGCACTTATATAATACAACAATGTTAACTCTAGACCTCTTGCTTGTTGATAAGATGATTGTAAAGTACTTTAGTAAAGATAAGAATTTATTTTATGAACCACTTAAATAACCCATTATAGATTTGATTTGACACATTGGAACTACTCACCGTGATTGTGATGTTAAATATAAGCAATATCAAATTATATGTGTATGTATGTAGACCCACTGTTTAAAACTAAAACTTATGCACAATTTAAAAAATAAGAATACATTGGTTCAGTTCACTTTTTATTTGTTTTAAATTTTATCATTAATTTCAACTTATTGTATAATAATGAGTTGGCAATTTAGAGATAAGTCACTATGAGAATGAGAATATATGCAAATAAAATGTCTTCAGGTATGTATTTACCAACCCTACTGAGAGCTGATCCAAAACCACAATTTTATTGTAAAGGTCGAAAGTAATGCCAGTATGGCATACTCACGACCTTGGATGACACATGCAAATGCTGCAAAATAATCTCATGCAATATTTTTATTTTAGTGCAGTGGCTATAAGTATTTAAATTATATTAAATGTGTTTTCATTTGCTCATAATTTTAAAGATCACTGGTTTATTAAATATCATCCCTAGGACAAGACAATACTCTGCAATGTACACAGCTCTAGATTGACCTACATATGCTAAATTAATTAGTTTGCTATTCTTTGCAACCCATTGTTGTTGAATACAGTTTTTACATGTTCAAACACTTCATCTGGAGACACCTCTGCATTAATTCTGCGTACGCGACCCATTGCCTCGTAGTGGTTGATGATGGGCAAGGTGTCGTTTAGATAAGTGCTGAATCTCTTCTGGAGGCTCTCCAGATTATCGTCACACCGCCCGCTGCCGGCGGCGCCACGTCCTAAACACCGCTCCGTGCAAATGTCCCGAGAGCACTCAAAGAATAACACGAAGAGCAGCTTCGTTTTGTCAGACATGACGCGTTCCCAGCCGTCTAAATTGTCCTTGTTACGCGGGAAGCCGTCAACAAGGAAGCGTGTCTTACCAGAGTTCTGCATGGCCTTGTGAATGAGAGAGCACGTAACCTCTACAGGTACAATCTCTCCGTTGCGGATTTTCTCCTCGATCATCTCTCCGTACTCGGACCCAGGCCTTTGTCGCTCTTCGCGCAGCAAATCGCCAGCGGACAGATGTACAAAACCATATTCTTTAGAAATAAAAGAACATTGCGTCCCTTTGCCGGCGCCAGGTGCACCCAATACGAACACAACTTCAGGCACCATTTTGTTGAGATACTGCGAACACTGCCGCAACGCGCTACTCAGCATTAAATAAGCGAGACTAAGTTATTTAGCTGGATTCCAATTAGTTTTATAAAACATGCGCACAGCTGCAGCCTTGAGTTTTGACATAGTAGACGAATGACGGACGAATTGAACGAATAAGAATCAACTGTTTGAACGAATGACTGAAACCGAACGAACGTTTTTAGTGATGCACCCATGTCTATGGATGCAGGTTATTCCCAGTTGTCGCCACTGTCAACGCCACCACTAGAGATGGGTCGAGGGCAAAAACAAATATGGGCAGAATGGGCATAAACTTGGCATATTGGGCGTAAACGAGTTTACGCCCAAATAAATGCCCGATCACTGGGCGCAAAAACTAATAACTTTGTTTTGTAAAAAATAAAGCAGGAACTTAACTTAAAATGAAACTTGATGTCAGTATTTTGTATGTAAATTAAAATTTTAATCAAATAATCAGTCTTGTTAAAAAAATCACAGTAGGTAATTATAGAAAATATAATTTTAACTCTCTTTAAATGAAAAATGAAGTGGTCTTGTAATTGGCTTTGATCCTACAGTAGTCTTTGTATGTACGTAATATACTACTCTGCCATAAAAATACCGGGAAAAGCGACGTGAGGTCGAGTGTTATCTTGTAGTAAAACTACATTGACTCGTGTTCGTCGGTTTTTCTTGATACCAGCAGATAGTTTGGTGAGCTGGGTTGAATATTTGTCAGCGTTTATAGTTTCATTGTGTAATCAATGTATGTTATAAAAGAAAGTGTGCAATGTGCATGCCGCTAAAACTTAGAAATGAGTCCCGGTACGATCAAGGGAGTTATATGGTGTGGTAAGCCTCTATCTCCTGTCCATGAAGAATGTAAAGAATGTTCCCGTTTTTACCAGAAGGGCATACTTTTGAAGATATAAGGGCTGGAGTTTTAGCCCTCTGGAAATTTCTAGAACAGTCCAGAACAATCGAGAGTATTCGAGAGCATTCCACAACATTCAAGAACATTCTGGAATGTTGTGGAATGTTTGGGAACATTCGAGAGTATTCAGGAACATCCTAGATCATTGAGTAGGAAATTCTAAAAATTTATACATACATACCCCGGAAAAATGAAAAATGTTGTTTATAAACAAGTATTGTAGTTAGAATGTATTTTCAATAAAAAAAATGTTAAGTTGTAGTTGTGTGTGTTTGTTGTAGTTGTTGTTGTAAGTTGTTGTTGTAAAGTTTATTCCAACTACCACACAATCTCATATCAACTCCCTGAGCGAAACCGGCTACCCCAGGTAGTAGTTCATAAAACAGCATGCCTTGCGCGTCCCAGAAACAGCAAAGCAGAACTTTTAAGTGGTTCTTTTGACTCAGCTTCGGTTGAGTTGGTGGCGTTTCTTCTCGAGGCAGTCAAAAAGCACGACGTGTATCGTTCTCGTGATGAATCCATGATTCATCTCCAGTAACCCGATCAGACAAAAACTATTTACGTCGGGGTTGCAGCAAAAGTGATTGACAAATAGCGACACGGACTGCACGACTGGCGTCTGTAAGGATGTGCGGTACCCACCGAGCCAAAACTTTTCGATACCCAAACTCATGCAGATTGTATTCCACGGCGTGGTGACTGCAGTTAAGTGCTTCCGCTAATTCACAACTGGTAGCATCCGGATTCGACTGCAGTTCGCGGCGTAAATCGTCATCATTCACAGCGGTTGGTCGTCCTGAACGTGGCTGACTTTCAAGGCTCCTGTATCCTCATTTAAAACGGTCAAGCCATCGGGACACCGTCGCATGGCTTGTAGAGACGCCAGCACATCAAGCTACTACAATCTGTCAGATTTCTTTAATAGATTTTCAACTTTATCGCTGAAGCATAAGGTTCAAAGTTGATTGGGAAAATCTGACAGTTTCGGGTAGCTTGATGTGCTGGCGTCTGTACTTCCAGCGCCCAATGCAGTATTGATATTGTCAGCCCCAGCCCACGCACTGTGGCCTGAGGCCCCTCTCCCACAGCGACTTTTTCTAGCGAGGCTGTTCCGCGTTTCGTAAACGCGTGACAGCATCGCTACTACCGCACGTTTGTCGCATTTGTAACGCGCTACAGAAGCGATGACAACTCGCTACTCGCTACATCGCGACTGTATCGAAGTAAACGCGCGACCGTGTCGGACGACATCGGGGAGAGAACGGAGGGAGGGTGGCGCGTGAGTGGAGATGTGGAAAACCGAGCATCAGTGCAACAAAGACAGGTCGAGTGCTGTAAAAACAGCACCAAAGACAACGTGACTAATGTTGCCTCAACGGAGTCCGTCTTGCAAGTCTGGCATTTTTGTGTCATTACTGAAACGCGTTTGCATCGCGACAGAAGCGCGACAGTATCGCGTTTGCATCGCGACTGAGAATCGTGGTGTGAGCGAGTGCAAACAGCTAGCAACCTATGGTTGTAAAAATACCGTATAATACCAAAAGGCTAGGTATTAAACAGGTATTTTACCATAACTTACGGTATTATTGGTATTTTGTGTATTTTAGATTTTGATTCACTTTTTAAGATCCTGCGTTATTACGAAGAGTTGTAGTTTAATAAATAAAATATATTTGAAGTTTCGATTGTATTCTATATTTTAGAATGACTAATTCTAATCTAATTTAATAATATAATAATCTAATCTAATAGTCGTGTTACACGACTATCAGCGTATTAGGTTTCTGCTTGAAGGCACCCAGAGCAGTACCGACAATCTACGATGTCATCGTCATCGTGATCGTGATCGTCATTGTCATCGTGATTGTCATCGTGATCGTGATCGTGAGCGTGATCGTGATCGTCATCGTCATCGTGGTTGTCATCGTCATCGTGATCGTGATCGTCATCGTGATCGTCATCGTGATCGTGAACGTGATCTTCATCGTGATCGTGATCGTCATCGTGATCGTCATCTTCATCGTGATCGTGATCGTCATCGTCATCGTGATCGTCACCGTCATCGTGATCGTGATCGTGATTGTAAGCGTGATCGTCATCGTGATCGTGATCGTCATCTTCATCGTGATCGTCATCGTCATCGTGATCGTGATTGTGAGCGTGATCGTCATCGTCATCGTGATCGTGATCGTCATCGTGATCGTGATCGTCATCGTCATCGTGAACGTCATCGTCATCATCGTCATCGTCATCGTCATCTAGTGATGAGCAAAGCAAGACCAAGACCAAGACTGGGACAGTCTTTGTATTGGTCTTCGTGTTGCTTACTCAGTCTTGGTCTTGGTCTTGCTTGTTCGGTCTTGGTGTTGGTCTTGCTAGTGTATAGATAGTCTTGGTCTTGCTCAAATACTTCGAGTCTTGATCATGGTCTTGGTCTTGGATTTTGCTCATCACTACTTCTATCTCATTCTCTCGCACGTTAAATCCTATAGATGTGTGTTTATCTCTTTTTACCGTCGCTTTTTCGTTTCATTGATTTTCAAATCACAACGATGCTAATTTTTCACTTCAAAATACCATTTCATGTTTTATATCTGTGCATTTCCACCGTATTTTCAGTATTTTAATTATTACTCAGATAATTTACTTAAAAAATACAGAAACAATCGATTTATACATAAAATACCGTAGCAAATGGTATAATACCGTATTATACGGTATTTTTCGTTTTATACGTTTCAATACAAACGGTATAATACAGCACTTACATCTCTATAGCAACCGCATCGCGACTGCGATCGCATAGCTGTATCGATGCGAAAGCGCGACAGCATCGCTACAAAAAGTCGCCGTGGCGTGGGCGAGAGGCCTAAAAAGTACTAGTATAAGAACAGTGTTCGAACTTGTCGCTCGTCCATTTTTTCTTCAAACTTACTAAACCGATCGCGAGGGCGCCTTTATATTTCCCCACATCACAAGTACCTAGAACATTCTACCACACTCTAGAATACTATCGAAAACAATTGACCAGATAAAGAAAATGTATAGAGTTTTGTAGTGTCTCATTAACAGGAAAAGGAACATATATGCGGTATTTTCGGATACCCCTAGGTATGAGGAATCGAATTTTTTTGTATTGACGTCGCTATTTGGACTAATTAATCTTTTCTGCACACTCAAATATGAATTTAATCAAATAATTTGAATGAAAAAAGTAATAAAAGTTCTGTTAAAGTTTTTGCCCAGGCAAAAGGCATTTATTGGGCGTTTACGGGCATTTATCCGGCGTTTATTCAAAGCGCCTAATTTGCCGTGTGCGTTCGCGCAGCGGAATGTTGTTGAATTTAAAGATTTTAACTATGCAGATATTTAGTGTATGACGTCGTATAATTGTGTATGGTAAAAAAAAATTTGTGCACGCAGCCATTGTGGAGAAATTCACCAAAAACTGATTCCGCTGGGCGAACGTTGTCCTGGCGGAACTTTTTTTAATCCGTAGACTTTAGAAGAAAAGAGATGTGTCCAAAAATTAGTGTGTATTTGTGTGTAATTGTGTATGTATGAATAAAATTAGTGCATGCATAAACTTCGGAGAAATTCAAGTTTCCGCTGCGCGAACGTTTGGCCATTAGCTAGTTTTCATATAAAGCGCTTACATAGAGAGCTGTAGATTTTTACATACGTTGTTTTGAATTTGTTTATATTTGTTAAAAAAACAGAATTAGAAAAAATCGTAGGACTTAAAAGATAAAAATATAAACGTAAAATACGCTTATTAGGTCTTAGTTCTTAAAGTATGCACTTTGGTGTCTAGATTTTCACGTTTATACAAACCTTGTAAGTGTCTGCAACATGTTGCCAAGTATCAATGATGTTCCGTTAGTTATTAAAGAGTTATAGGACAATTTACCATGAATAGATCACTGTTTACAAAGCAGTCAAATATCACGACGTTCTAAAGGAATTGCATGGTAAAATGTATGCTAATAATTAGTGTATTCATTCAACTATTCACATGCAAAATATCATGTCATTAAATTCAGTAATTAAAGAAAAACAATTATAATACTGACGAAGCATCGAAAACCTACATAACCCGACCAAGTTCGGATGGCTACAAAAAAGCGGCCGTGCAATATATTTAGGTCACATCCCAAAATTTACAGTATAATATCGGTATTGAATTGGTATAGGTGATGACACAATTGTTGTTTCGATATAATTTATAGGTCATTTATTTTTGTACACCTACTTTTTTAAATGTATTTGACTATGACAGTAAGTAGGTACTATTTACGTAGGTACTTTATTTAAGTATGCGCTTGAGACTTGAGATATAATCTAGATATATTATTTAAGACAAATAAAATTCATACAGCTAATTTCTATTGAAGAATTCACGGATCAGGATTCTAACTATAGACCCCTTAGGGAAATTAAATAATTACCACATGTAAGTACTACTGTTTAGGTAAATATTTATCATATTGTAGCTTATTACACTATTTTAACCAATGGACTAGGCATGCACGAGCGTTCCCCTTTGCAACTTTAGTGGATCAAACAATGTAATAACTTAAAAAAAAACTACTTCTTGAATCGATTTTTTAATTGATGTAAACCGTTGTACTGGTAGTGAATTGTGTATGTGAGCGTGTTCCCCCGCACCCCACCAAAATATGCAGAATTATTTTGTTCGAAGCGGTACGCTTAAGGCTAGTCCTTTGGTTAAATAGTCTAAGTATTGTAGTTATGAATTGATCAAAAATATTCTAGTGTGAAAAAATAGACAACGCGCTGCGCGCAACGAGCGATAGGCGGCTTCCCGCTTGAAACGGTACTTCCATCCTTGAAGAAAAGAGAGGGCAATATGTTTTCATTAACCGCGGCCCGCGCGTATTCGTTTGCTGTTGAACTTGAACCTGAATAGAAAATTACAGAATAACTACTGAATTAACTAAACGACCGACCAGATTGTAACGAAATGTTGAAAAGAAATATTGTTATTAAATAATCACTTTATATTTATTACCTATATGTAATGATATACGTATAAGGCAGATTTTTATTAGCTACTTTCATTTTGTGGGGTTATGTGTAGAGATGGCAATAACGGCTGTTTTTCAATAATTAATTATTCATATGATTCTATATCACCAAGACATACTCCGCTTAAAAGGAAAGCAACTAATAAAGTAAAGTAAAGTAAGTTATTATTAAAAAAATATTTTTCATTCAAGAAATGCAATTGTTTTATTTTTTCCTAACGCTTGTGTACGCAACTGTACCATATTAATAAATACTATATTGGAAGGTTAAGAACGTTTCTTAGATATATGGCACGGCCGCTTTTTTGTAGCCATCCGAACTTGGTCGGGTTATGTAGGTTTTCGATGCTTCGTCAGTATTATAATTGTTTTTCTTTAATTACTGAATTTAATGACATGATATTTTGCATGTGAATAGTTGAATGAATATACTAATTATTAGCATACATTTTACCATGCAATTCCTTTAGAACGTCGTGATATTTGACTGCTTTGTAAACAGTGATCTATTCATGGTAAATTGTCCTATAACTCTTTAATAACTAACGGAACATCATTGATACTTGGCAACATGTTGCAGACACTTACAAGGTTTGTATAAACGTGAAAATCTAGACACCAAAGTGCATACTTTAAGAACTAAGACCTAATAAGCGTATTTTACGTTTATATTTTTATCTTTTAAGCCCTACGATTTTTTCTAAATCTGTTTTTTAAACAAATATAAACAAATTCAAAACAACGTATGTAAAAATCTACAGCTCTCTATGTAAGCGCTTTATATGAAAACTAGCTAATGGCCAAACGTTCGCGCAGCGGAAACTTTAATTTCTCCGAAGTTTATGCATGCACTAATTTTATTCATACATACACAATTACACACAAATACACACTAATTTTTGGACACATCTCTTTTCTTCTAAAGTCTACGGATTAAAAAAAGTTCCGCCAGGACAACGTTCGCCCAGCGGAATCAGTTTTTGGTGAATTTCTCCACAATGGCTGCGTGCACAAATTTTTTTTTACCATACACAATTATACGACGTCATACACTAAATATCTGCATAATTAAAATCTTTAAATTCAACAACATTCCGCTGCGCGAACGCACACCAATTTGCCAGGGCATAAACCCATCTCTAGCCACCACTGGTGACAAATGGAATTTCTTTCCATAAAATGTGAAAGAAATCCCATTTGTTGATGCACCTAAATACTGCCGTGCCGCTGGTGAGCGCTCGGCTTTTATGCATTGTTCAGATATTTTTTTTATTTTTTATTATTCAAAACATTTTCAAGACTTATAAACAACATTAACATACCTCACAAACCATCGCGGATTTAACAGGGGTATGCCATACACGGCCTGCTGTGGGGCAGGGGAATTTTCTTTGGTCTGAGGCCAGCACATCAAGCTACTACAATCTGTCAAACTAACAGATTTTCAACTTTTTCGCACGATCAACTTTTTAGTGCGGTGCCTACCTCAATACTTGACTTTGGGTCCCTGCGATATCTCGAATGCTTGGGATAAGCGATGCTAGTTTTTCAAGCTAGGATCGTGTGTCCCGGGCATAACAGCGACGTGCGCCGCGAGCTATTGATTTGAACGCGCTCGGAAAGTATTAGTGTGGTCTATTTATTTATTTATTTAGGGTTGATTTTGAAAGTCAATTTTTTTTATCTGAATTCTGAGGAATAAATTTTGCGGGTTGAGTTTAAAGGTGCTCCAACCAGGAGCATTCGCCTGTAAAGTAACATTCCAAATTCGATTTTGAGCATTACATTACAATACTACCTCCCTGACTGACGAGCATTCGCGTGTAATGTAATATTACAGATTGCGGGGCGGGAGCGCTCTGCGGCCCGGCGGACACATTTAATTACAAGTGGAGCG
Source organism: Eremobia ochroleuca (assembly GCA_949629135.1). Classification (NCBI taxonomy): domain Eukaryota; kingdom Metazoa; phylum Arthropoda; class Insecta; order Lepidoptera; family Noctuidae; genus Eremobia; species Eremobia ochroleuca. Next base: position 2,645,664 of record OX451401.1, on the reverse strand, counting down.
CATTGATGTTACAATTTGTATTAAGGTATTACACATTGTATCATTACAGGGTGCGCGCTGTAATGCTCGATTTCCCTCCCTCACTGATGTAATACTCGAATCTGTAACGTTACATTACAGGCTCCTGGTGAGGGAGCGCCTTTAGGGCTGATTTTTCAGTCGACAGTTAATTTTTATTCGTGGAATAAAATTGACGTCTGACAGATTTTGTATGAACTGGCAAAAATTCAAAGTCATTCTTCGAATTATCTGGCGTTGGAAAAATCAGCACTTAGTACAGAAAAATGTCAAACTGTCATATTCTTCAGTTTTTTTTTTCGTTAGCCAATCAGCCCTAATTGAATGTTTCGGTAGGTTTGCCTGTAGTGGACATAACCAGCGACTGAAGGTGGGTTCTATGATGAAATGAAAAGACTGGAACTTTTAATAATAATTTATTGGTTCAAATATTCTCCTATACATATTTGTCACCAGAACTAGCAGGGTACCTGAAACAGAGATATAAAATTAGTAAACAGGTTCACGATTACAATAGAATTTAAAGTAAAGATCATAGATAATCAGAAGTATAATAGTTTAACCTCAAAATAATTCAGAACAGGTCTGTGAAGGTTCATCATTTTAAGAAAATTTTATACTAAAATTAGATTTAATCAGATTGTTTGCCATTATCCTCACCTTATTGGTTTTAGCTAGAATCTTTCCTTTAGCTGCACTTATTAACAAGCATCTGTAATTAAAAAAAAAAAAAAAACGGTAAAATCCGTGACTAGTGTACAGATTCACGATTACACAAGATCATGTACAGCATCAAGTTTTAATTAATCAGAAGTAATATTAGGTTGACCTCAACATAATTCAGAACAGGTCTGTGAATGTTCATCATTTTAAGAAAATTGTATGGTAAATTAATTATAAATAGCTTTTTCTGATTTTAAGCCATTGTCCTCACCTATTGGATTTAGCTTGAATCTTCCTTTATCAGCCACAATCGTTAACAGGAATCTGTAATAAGAAAAAAAAAATGGTTAGTCTGTGACTAAAACGGTCGAATTTCTGCGAAATAAATTAAACCTCAGGCCTGTTGAGCTTGTTAAACCATCACGGGGCATCTAGAACAGTGTTGTCATCATTATAAAATACAATTCTAAGAATTGAAAGTATTCTACCATGTAAAATAATATTATTATTTTAAATAAATAAAAATAAAACTATCCGCCATGGTTTTAAAGATTAGAAAAACCTAGTGTTCATCATCAGTTGATTTAATGTTGCTAATTACCTGATAAGGGACTAATCAGCGTCCTCGCGAATCATAACGATCCATATCTGTAACAAAATAAAATAACTAATGTTAGTTTGTTTTTAATAATTTATTATATTGTGTGGGCAATTTTAAGTTCTCAGGCCTGTTGAGCTTGTTAAACCATCACGGGGCATCTAGAACAGTGTTGTCATCATTATAAAATACAATTCTAAGACTCGATAATTATGAACTAATGAAGTATTTTATCATTCAGTCAGTGGCATCAGGAGAAATTTTATAACTATTAGTAATTTAGGTAATATGAAAATATGGAGTTACTAACAATACCTGTTGTGGTAACTTTAAACTCAAATTAACTTTCAATTACATTGTAATAAGTAAACAACAATTAATTGGAGAATCGGTCCACAATTGCACTAGACTAAGTGAAAAGAGGGAAGCAAGACCTTTTTGCTCTGCAGTAAGACAACATAGGCTTACATAATAATATTTTTTATACATCTAATTAAGTGTTTAGATGAATAAAAGAGAATAATAATAGTAACGAAAGATGATCAATACGAAGAACAAGGCTAATGTTAGTCAATCAAGAACTGATTAATTTGTCTCAAAAAAAAAAAAAACTACTCATGGTGACTACATAAAGTATATCAAATGACGTGTTTTTTAACACGCTTTTATTAGTTTCACCTGTATGTTTGTTTGTTTGTATGTAACTGACTCGTTTGGGCTCGATTTTGCCCCACTTTAAGAGATCAGATTTACTTTAAACGTTTTAGACTTATCAACGACCGACGACAATACAATATTTTGATAAAAAAAAGTTGAAAAATATAAAATATAGTTTAAAAAAAAAACTACAAAGACACGCTTTAATAGCAAATCGAACTAAAAATCAGAAAATAACTTTTAATTTAAAATTCTAAAATAAATAAAGTTATGAAAAGAAAATTAATTTCATTGTAAGGGCGTGGGGTGCTCAATATTGATTGTTGTAAATATATAATTAGTAGTTATTTGTAAACGTAGAGTTAGTATAGAAATATGATAAAAAGCACCCTACGCTTTTTTACAATGAAATTAATTATGTTTTCATAACTTTATTTTTATTTTAGAATTTTAAATTAAAAGCATGTTTTTCTTTAAGTTTTTTTAAACTACAATTTATTTTAGCATGACTTGTATATTATTTATTAATATTATTATTACATATTATCCCAACATTGGATGATCAGGTCATTATAATGGAACATGCATGTATACTTTTTATTATGATCGATTGTCTACATTACATAATTTAGATTTCAATAATATTTACCTTTTGTTAAATAACATTATCTTCCTTCCTCGCTTACTCAACACCTGCAAAAAATAATAACAAATAAGCAACAAATTGATTTCTGCATAAATATATTTGTTTTGTTTGTATTTTCAGTGTGATATAATTTTTTTCCTCATTACTCAGTACAGGTCTGTGATAATCATCATTAAAAAAATATTTATTTGAGATGGGAGTCGTGAACGTGAACAATTTGTTTCGTGTTGCTTTGAATATTTTAGAACTGCTTTTTTTTAGAATAATATAACTATAATACTAACATGGAACATTGTCGAGAGATTTTTAGGTAGAGATCATAACACTTTAAAAATGCACACCCCTCCTCCAAAATTTCTATGAAGACATTTGAAATGTTTTATGCTCACCACTGTGCTGCGTGCAATTTTAAATTAAACAATCTCTACACATACGAACTGACTTGTTAGTTGTAATAAGAAATTACAGACACTGAATGCTTGGAGTTTCTTGACCATTCTTCTCTATAGAGACATGTGTTTTGGAATGGTAGTTGCCCATTTCAACTTTCTAACTGACAGACTCTTTGAAATTCTAAAGTGCCTGTAACTGGTTTAATTTAAATAAATGCTTGAGTTTGAAAAACATTCTCACCATTTTAGTCACGTCACGCAGTTTTCACAGGAATTGATGCCCTGTAAATCAAAGTGTATTGTTATTTTATGATAAAAATCTAAAACGTAACATTTATTTTTTAACATGCATTGGTGCAGTGATAACATTGCTTTTTGATTTATGATAAGATTTGTACTAAAAGAGGTGTTATCTACTGCAGTAACGTATGTTACAAAATAAAATATACATTCTGGCAGATTTCAAATAAAAATTCAAGACAAAAGCCGCCAGAATATACCTCTGAATGTTTGATTATTTATCAACTCACCTTTTCCGAAATGACTGTTTCAGCCAAATAAAAACACTAGGGTTTACAATAGAAAAATTATAATTTAAAAATTAATTACAGTACAAGTAATGAATCATGGTTCCCGACATCATAGCGATTCATATTAAACAGACTGTGGTATTTTTAATAGTTTATTTAGTATCTCGTGGTGGCAGCAACATTCTGCCACTCAGTAACAAACGGCCCGACCAGCGTCGTCGTGCTTAACACTTAACTTAATTGAGGCGATACATTCCGTTTTATGTTCAAAATAAAATGATTCATAATGTTAAAACGTAAAGTTGTATATTGCGTGAGGCGCTCTCAATAATGTTACATATATTACAGTATGGATTGCTTTAGCTACGACGTTTACAATTTGTCCAGATATTGAGCTAAGTCGGGCAGACCCTCCTTAAGTCCTTTCCTTTTCCTTGTCTCCTGCAAAGATAAATATAAACCAATTATATTTCAGAACAAAAAAGAATTAATTTCATTTGTTGTAGCTTCATTTCAACAATGTAAATGTATCGCCCGCGCCGTAGCATGCAGTCCCGGGACATAAGGATAGAGGTCCTGTGCAGCGTTTAGACGCGAGCTCGCTTCATTATGCTTCGTTTGCACGCCGCAGCCGTCTACGCGAAGCGGCCGACAAGCGACCGACTCGCTACGGCGCGGCACGGTGTGCCGGAAGGTGTATTTAAGAAATGTTTTAACTAAATATTGGTAATTGTTTAGCAGCACTTTTAGTAAATTAGCATGTTGATATCGTGGCAGCCCATATCTTAGCTAATCGAAAAGCATTTTCAATAGTCTCTATAATGACTCCCTTTTTAATTTAAGTGTCAGCAAAGAAGTAAAAGTGTGTCCTGTTGTCTGCACGTTTCAGGAACGAACGATGAACGACGCTACTGAAGGTGCCAAACCAAGTGACCAAATTCTGGGCTAACTCTCTTTAGATTGCCATAGACTCACTCAGAAAATAATAGCCACTAAACACAATGAGACTAAGTATCAAGTACAAACCTGAACAACAACATAAGGCTTAGTGCCGGGCTCGCACGGATCTCCGGGCAGGATCTGCCAGTGGTCGAACACGCACTGCGGGAAGGCCTGGCCGCCAGTGTTGGAGCGCAGGTCGGCGGTGAAGCCGAACGACTCGTTGACGGGCAGGTAAGCCTTCACGACGAACATGGGCGTTCCAGTCACTTGCGACTCCTCGAACACGTGGCCACGACGCCTGTTCAACACGCCGTAGATGCCTCCGACGGCTACCTCAGGGCACTGTGTGGGGGGTTACACGTACAGATGTTATTATTATGTAATTGTGAGATGTTCTGCTTCAGAAATGTCGTGTGCAACATAGATTTCGAATTTAGTATGGTTTCATGCCAACATTTTTTACTGAAAAAGTAGATGCATTATACTTAAGCATGGATCAGTCAGCAGCAAAAATCAGATTGCTGCTCACTAAGGTAAATTTTCTGAATTTCAGGATATTCCAATACTCAAGGGTGGTTAGAATTTTGTAAGAGTGTTAGTTCCTCTATTCAGGCAAGGCATGTAAGGGTGACGTGCCTAAACATAAAACTGTTGATCTGCCACGTCTCGGAAAGGCGGAACTATTGTAATATGCTAGCCCGCTCAGGAAAAACGTGGGGTCATGTCATGCTGGGAAGATTCGCAGCCGATAACACATTAACTAGATAGCTCTTGCTATCACGTTTATATAGATACATATTAGTCGTAGTTTCGCAATCCAGTCTGTTAGTAAGTCAAACCACTGCATTATATTTTCTACTATTACTAAACTTCCGCCGATATCTAGACTAAACCCAACTTTCTAACTTTATTGGTAGGTAATCTAGACGCGAAACAACTTTCAAAACAATCAAATCTTACTCTTAGGGAAACCACTCTCTTATACTGACTCACTGGAGAGTTCATTCAATCAGCGAATCAACAGTTTTTTTTGCGATTGGTATTACAAAGACTAGATTAGCGGTTCTACAGACCGACACAGTCCACGCAGGTTAGCGACAGCACGTACCTGGATCTCGCACAGGTACACAGGCTCCATAAGTCTCGGCTGCGCGGTCAGCAGACACGCGTACAGACATCTTCTCGTCGTTGGAATGATTTGACCGCCACCCCTATACAACAGATAAAGATTAGATTTTCGTTGTGTTAAAAATTGGATTGACAAAACATGATGGTGACGACTTTAAAGAAACCTTTTAAAAGAACCTTGTTGCGTTTTAAACATGAAGTAATCACAAACCTGTGGATAGCATCAGTGTGTAGCGTGACATCGTAGATGTTGAACCTCACACCACGCAAGTTCTCCTCAGCCATGACTCCCTCCTTGGCGGCCCACTGGAAGCCGGCAACCACGGAGTCCTTGATCTCGTTGAGGTACTGCACTCCCTTGGAGCAGTCCACCATTAGGTTGGGGCCGGTTCCCTCGGGGCCGAAGCACCAGATCTTACGCGCCTCGGTCACGTCGTACTCGTACTTGTCGGTCAAGTAACGTGCACGGGTCTTGAAGTCGTCTCGGGGGTTCACTTTGCCCTGAGAAACAGAAACATTTTTAGCAATTTGCCCTGAGAGACAGAAATATTGTTAACTCTTTGTGGGACACTAAATGCCCCCAGACATAATAACAGTAAAACTTATGTCGTTAAACTTGTGTTATCTCGTTCAGTGTCCTTTAACCGATGTAATTAATTAAATTAGTAATGTAGCGCTCGCGCCGTAGCATGCAGTCCCGGGACATAAGGATAGAGGTCCTGTGCAGCGTTTAGACGCGAGCTCGCTTCATTATGCTTCGTTTGCACGCCGCAGCCGTCTACGCGAAGCGGCCGACAAGCGACCGACTCGCTACGGCGCGGCACGGTGTGCCGGAAGGTACTTTTATAAAAATCTAGATATTTATTTAGAAACTGACAAATAACGCAGAAATAACCGTCGACAGTCTATGCATCATGTGATGCAAATTAAGTGAAACAAAATATGAGTAAATAATCAAGTAGATTTCTTACATCGTCGATGTCCTCAGGCAGACCTTCGGGCATGGGTTGCGCCCTCATGAACAGACGGTTGTGCTTGTTGGGCGACTTGGACAGACACATCTGGTCCGACTCCTCCGCCACGGTCTCACGGTACGACACCACGGGGTCGGATTTCTTGATTGGAATGCAAGCGTGGTCCTCTTCCAAGTCCTGGGCAAATAAAGAAAAATAGTACATTGGTACATCAACATCATTAGTCTTGAATTTTGTAGTATTTTTTACCTACAACAATTTCATAAAATAAATGTCTCATACATTAATGGGGTCGTAGGCTATGGAGTCTTACAACCAATTCCGGTATGAAGTATACTGTTAGTCCTCTTTGACACCCAGATGCTTATTGTAAGTAACTGGCAACACTTGGGACTCTTTTATTTTTATTTTCTTTGGCCAATCATTTTTTTTCAATGGATTTTAGATTATCAGTATTCATACTAAATGTTCGCACTATTAGATGGCGTATGGTTCATTAAAACCCTATATTTATAGTTAACAAAAACTTGCACAACATAATTTTGTGTTCCTGGAAGAAACATAAAAGCGGAACATTCTGTATGAATTACTATGAAAGTATAGCGGGTAACCCTACGCCACTTTTACTTAGCTTTAAACATATTCTGTTACTAAAATAAGCAATCTTTACAAACCTTAAGACAGATCTCAAGATGCAGCTCTCCGGCACCAGCGACAATGTGTTCTCCAGACTCCTCGTTGATGCACTGCACCATAGGGTCGGACTTGGCCAGACGCTTCAGACCCTCTACCAGCTTGGGCAGATCAGCGGGGTTCTTGGGCTCGACGGCCACACGCACGACGGGGGATACACTGAACTTCATGACCTGGGGGAGGTGAGGAGTTATAGTATTTGGGAGCCTTGAAAGAAATACTTAAGTAAAATGTCTATCAGCTTATTTACTACTGATAGGGATTTACCATGATATTGGTTGCCTAAAATTCAAACAGACAGAGCACTAGATGGTAACTGACAACCGCCGCCAATGGATGTCTGCAGTACCAGAAGCAAGACGCAGCTGTGCGCCAGCATCTATTTAATAAAAATCTTAAATCTCTTCACTGACTCATGGCCAAAACCGCTGAGTCTTAGAAGGTTAACGCTTAGTAAGGATTAAATAGGATACGAGTTTGTATGGAAGTTAGACATTTTTTCCAATGGGAAATCCCACTGGGCACTCTGCTTGTAAATAATGATTCTGTTTACCTTCATGTTGTGTGCGTTCTTGAAGGTGGTGATGGTTCCAGTCTTGACAAGGAACTGGTCAACGCCAACCAGACCGCAGATGTTGCCGCAGGGCACATCCTCGATGGCCTCCACGTAACGACCCATCATGAGGATGGTACGCTGAATGGTCTTCTCGTACATGTCCTATGGAAACAATTTCTAAAGTTAGTATGGAGTTACCTACTAAGCACAAGTAACTTCCCAGTAATATTTGTCAATCTGTTTTGAACTCCAGTACTAAACACATGTCCAAGTTTCCAAGCAAATTAAAAAATTATAGACACAGTAATTTTTTTTTTTAGAACACAACTTGTCTTCAAGACTGTGAAGAGTATCTTAACAAACAACCTCTCTATTTTCAGACCCAGCTCAAGTTGTATTTCCATCTCTGAATATTGCCTCACCTCTTTCTTGCCGGGCGTGAAGTTGGGTCCCATGATGCGGGCCTTCTGTCCGGTGATGACCTTGCCAGAGAATACACGTCCGAAGGCGTAGAAACGACCCTTGTCGGAGGTCGGCACCATCTTGCTCACGTACATCATGAGGGGTGCCTCAGGGTCGCAGGTCTAGACAACAGGGAGAAACAATTAGTGTCGTGGCAAGTAAAAAAATAAATACATAGAAATAGCTTCATTATGTGGCTTCGTCCGCATGTAGGTCAGAATAAAAAACCTATATGTAAACCTTCTCTATGGAAAAATATGGGTCTGTGCAAACTTTCATGGTGATTGGTCAAATGATGTTGGGAGTTTATCAATCTCATATAAAGCAACATCCATTTTTGTGTTTTGAAACAATATTTATCTTTTGAGAAAAAGAACATTGCAAGCATGTTTTCAATTTTAGAAACTTATCTTTTCATACAAAATTAACAACAACTTGTTTAGTTCCACTGTTAGTACAACTTGTCAGTAATTTTTATTCACCTGTGAAAAATGTTTTTGATTTTATTTTATTTTCTCTTCTACTCTGACACAGTCTCTACATTATCTGCTTTCCTATCGCAGGTATGCTGGGAGAGATTCCTATAGAAATAAACATTACCTTTTATGTATTTTTCTGTTCTTTTCTTCTCACCTGTTTGTATGTGTACATAAAAAAAATATGGTACAAAGTAGTTTGTTATTTACCTTGATGCCGAGAGCGGCCTCATCGTCATGGGGTCCCTCGTACAACATCTCCATACGGTACTTCTGCGCGACCACGGGGGAAGGCAGATGGATGGCAATCATCTGCAGGAGAGCCTCACCAGCTGGCAGCCAGCTACGCATGACCACCTGAACAATACATACAAATATTTAGCAATCAATTTTCAATTATTCAGTAACAATTCACATTGCGTACGAAAATGATCCAGCGTGAAATATAAGTATTAGAAGTACAAAAAAAAATAAAACAAACTAATTTTAAAACCAAAATGGTCAACAAACTAATAGTAATTGAAATGAATTTTTTTTGCTTTTTTTAAAATGTCAATTCCAGACGACAAAAAATCACAATGTGTCCTACTGCTTGCTATAAAATCATCTTTGTACATTATCTATTGCATGTGGTAACTGTCTCATACATTAATGGGGTCGTAGGCTATGGAGTCTTACAACCAATTCCGGTATGAAGTATACTGTTAGTCCTCTTTGACACCCAGATTCTTATTGTAAGCAACTGGCAACACTTGGGACTCAACTGAAATTACATGGCTTTTATAGTAACTAGTGTAGTGTATATTCTTAGAAGTTAATTTCAGGTTTCTTCAGACAATACTGTTTTTAAGATGAACTGATGTGTGGGGAACATTCGTATTTTAATTTCCATCAAGCAAAAGGGTATTCTTATAAATATTGTTCTGACTAACATAAACACATCACACAATGTGATGATGATGATGATTATTATTATATTAAAACGATCAAGAGTAATAATCGCGAGCTACTCCCCCCTACTAAGTCTTGAGAATCTAAACTTGAATTTTGAATTTCGAATATAATTAACGCTTTTTGGAACGACAATTCAAAGTCGTATGAGAAAGTTCAAATCCCATGGAACCACAAACAAGTTGCACATTCCATTGGAACCAAAAATTTTTTAGAGCCAAATGTTCACTCAGAAATCAACTTCCGACTATGTAACGCTATAGTAGATATTTGAGCACATATTTGAGTTACTAGCAATGAGTAAGTAAGAAGTTTCTTACCTTAAGCAGGGCCTTGCCGTCCTTGTCAGCGTCTTCGTGCTTGATGGTGACTCCGATCTTGGTGAGCAGACCGTCGATCTCCTCTTTCTTGAAGTTCATGATGGCGTCGAACACCTTGTAGATGGGGTCCAACACGTACATGCAGAAGGAACGCTTGTTGTCATTGTCCTTCTGTTTGGCCCACTTCTTTGTCTTGGCATTGAAGAAGTTCTCTCCCCACAGCCTGAAGGAAAGTTTGGGGGTTCATTTTGGCTGTCTTGTGTAGGGAATGGCAAATAAATTGAGAACACCACAATGTGAAGTGTTCTAATATTGTGCTGAACTAATATCATCTCAAATTCCGTGCGTGTTGCGTATTCGCTAAGGGTCTGCGCCCACTGGCGGTACGGCAGGGGATCTTTCTGCATCACTACATGCAAGCGCATCTGACGGTAAAGATGACGAAGTATCCTTAGGGTATGCTGCGGTGTGCTTGGGCATCATTGAAATTTCAATTTTACTGTCATAATATTAATATTCCTGTTTGTCGCATAAAAATCCCTTACCGTGGCGCTAGTCAGCGCAGGCGTGAACAACCCTACGTGTATGCTTAGTATGCATTTAATAAACAAAATGCTTCATACATAATTAATAGAATTTTATAAATAGAAACTACGACTACATAAATTTCCGCTAGCTAACGTTTTTATCTTTTTCATTGTATGCTTTTAATTTACAAATCCATCTCGAAACCTCGCTACATTTTTTTTTATTAAGAGTTCCAACTATTACGAATACGTCACCGCATTAATTGTTTAGCAACAAGATGTATCTTAACAACTGTAGTAAATTGCTCACAGTAAGCAATTCACCATTTGAGTTGAGATTTAATGTTCGTCCCGGTCTGCCGCTGGTGTATAGCATTAAATGCTTAACCCAGTATCAATGGGACGACATCTGAGAAACCCTAGGGTTCGAATTCTAGAACAATCTTAGTGAAGGAGAGAAGAACTCCTTGTTTGATGGCTATAATAAACAAAGAATGTTTAGGTCACGGATGAGTAGGTACTAAGCGTGCACCGTCGCCGACCAAATCATCGCATATATTATCCGATGTAGATCTGTCGCATTATTTTTCTAAGCGCGTCGATGGCAATCTAGATTGACATGATTAAAATTCCGTAAGTTAACAAAACGCACCTACGGTGCAATAACGTCACTTATGCAAATGATGTAATATTTCAGGAGAAGCGTTTAAAAATTCGCCATCCTATTAAAATGTTCTTCTTCCTCTTCTTGACTAAAGAAATTAACTGGTAATAAACTACAAGTTTGAACTTCATATTAAAGTTAAAGCGAACATCTCACAATTTTGTAATAAAATAATATAAACGCTTAAAATTTACAACCCTCCCAAATTGCATAAGTGACGTTATTGCACCGTAGGTGCGAAAAGAATAACGTAGTATAAGGCTATGAGGCTTTCGAAGCTAGCAAAACGATAAAAAACATTAACCAATCATAATCGTTGGAACTAAAATACAAAATAAGTCCTATTTGAAGACCATAAAGTTCTTTTCAGTAAGGTTGTGCTGTAGACGAGGTCTCGTGCAAGAATCAATGCCCGCGACACGTCATTACGTGCATCTGCAATGCTGTATTTGGGACCTTACTCGTGGTTAATAGAATAGAAAGTTCGCGATGGACGAAATGAAATTGTTACAAGACAAAGAATTAGATAGGCGACAGTTTATTAGATAATTAGAAAGCAAGTTTACATCGGGAATTTCTAGAAAAACTCAATTTTCGTAAGCTATTTTTGGATAACTTCTACCAAACTAAACATACGTGCAACATGAACACGTGTTCAAACATAACCTCAAAATAACATTTACAGATGGCGTGCTATACTTCTTCGGATCGCTTTGGCAGTCGTGCCAGATAAATATATATGTATACTAGAACTAGATTCTGTCCGCGTGAAATTCCGTGTTCCCCAGATCCACCCCATCGCATGCCTGCGCTGTTACTTCGTTTTCGCTTAGCATTATTTTTTTTTAAATTCTGACGTGATAACGTCTTATAAATCGATGAACGCCGGCTGCACGCACGAAAAAGCATGACTCATTGTCACGTTCCGCCTGAGCCGAGCGTGCAAGCGGGAGCGCGGAACAAGCGATAGAGAGGCAAGATCGGCCTAAGCGTTCCGGCTTGTAACGCATCTAACTCTCACGAAAAAATTTTAATTTTCAATTAACTCCTTTTTATTATACAAAATAATGATAATTCAGTGATAATAATTCAATTCAATTCATAAAAGTATGCAATTTTTCATCAATGTTTGCTTATGAAGTTATCACGTAAAATTATCGTACGTAAACCGACTTTACAGACAACCAATTTTTTTTTTTGTTTTTGCTCGACTTCAAAGAGTTCTAACGTGTGGGGTTAAATAGCCAACCTTCCTCAAGAATTGTGCTATCAAATGCAAAAAGAATTTTTCAAATACGACTGGCAGTTCCAAAGATTAGCGCGTTCAAACAAACTCTTCAGCTTTATTATTAGTATAGATTACCGGCCGGCTGTACGTAGGTTGTGTCGAATGAAACCGAATCGAAAAAGTGTGCAGCACCCTGAAAAAGTAAAACGTGACGTACCTGTTCATGAGCTTGACAAGGTCGATCTTGAACTTATCAGCGTACATCTCGGAGAACTGCTTGAGGGTGAAGGCCCAGCCGTGGAGACCGGATCCGAAACCCACGGAACCCTTGCTGGGGTCCACACGGACCTCACCTGGTTAATGGAAACGGCGTTGGGTTTATTGATGGTTTGAAGAAGGAACAGGTATAAACACTGATCAATTTACCAATCCTGCTGATTGACATTTATTTTGTCAGAGATCATGGAACGCCTCTCTTGTGTTGAAGAATTGAACGCGAGTTTTCAAATATGTTTTGTGTTGCAGATAGAACGATGAAAAGTAGTTGCTGTGACGTTTTCGTAGTTATCCTCAACTTTCTATTACTTACAAAATCTAGTTTTCGGTACACAAAGAAGTGGTGTTATTCTTTGTATAACATTGAAATGTTTCTCAACAACCGTTGTGAAGAGTCAACAGTGATCAATCCACCAATCCAAGTTGAGATTTAATGTTCGTCCCGGTCTGCCGCTGATGTATAGCATTAAATGCTTAACCCAGTATCAATGGGACGAATGTTTAAAAAAGCCGGCCAAGCGTGAGTCGGATTCGCGCACGAAGGGTTCCGTTCTGTACCATTCATTACATATAAAAACGGCAAAAAAATCATGTCTGTTGTATGGGAGCCCCTTTAAATATTTATTTTATTGTTCTTTAGTATTTGTTGTTATAGCGGCAACAGAAATACATCATCTGTGAAAATTTCAACTGTCTAACTATCACGGTTCATGAGATACAGCCTAGTGACAGACGGACGGACAGCGGAGCGGGAGTAATAGGGTTCCTCTTTACCCATTTTTGTATGGAAATATTTGTCCATGTGCGTTATTGGATAGATTTCCATACGTTCTATCGTCTCGGGATGAATTGTCCATCGTTCAGACCCTAAAAAACAGTTTTTACTGAAAGTCAAATCCACGCCGCATTATTGCTAAAACCTGCCTCTTACTGCCAAGTCATATGCATGCATTTTAATATACTTGTGTTTCGATAGCAGAAACATAAACCTACAAGTTCTATCACGGAGTCTAGGGGTAAGAAACGGATTGCCCTGCTAAAGTACTGTTCAATTATTTTATAGCTCTATTGAACTACTTTCTATGGTCACGATATTTCTTATAGAAAAGAAAATAATTCAGCCTTTATAGTTATTCAGACGAAATTGACGATATTAATTAATCAAATAAATCGACCTTGGCGAGGGCAGTGCGGTAACCTTTGGATCACTGACCTATGAAATTTTACCTTTACAGCAGTAAAATGGACTGACTATTTACAATTGCCGAATTCATTTATTAATAACTAGCTGTGCCTGCGACTTTATTCGCGTGCTTAGTAAATTTCATGGGTTTTAATATTTTTGGGCGGAACCACAATTATTTATCACTACATAGTATAAAACAAAGTCGCTTCCCTGTCTGTCTGTCCCTATATATGCTTAGATCTTTAAAACTCCGCAACGGATTTTGATGCGGTTTTTTTTAATAGATAGAGTGATTCAAGAGGAAGGTTTATATGTATAATACATGCATAATATATTAGAGAAACACTGATAATTTTAGAGGTTTCTAATGTGATGTCGTAAATAAACACATTTTTTTGCGCTTACATTGTAAACGCTGGCTGAACCATTCGAGATAGATCAAAATAATGTACTACAGTATTGTACACCTTAAAAAGTTCTAAAAAAAAATCCGCGATGGTATAGGTCTATCTCTTAGGTATAACCCACAGTAACGATTTTTTATCCTCTACTTTTTACGAGAAATTATGGCTCTAAAATTATCAGTGTTTCTCTACTATATTATGCATTATTATACATATAAACCTTCCTCTTGAATCACTCTTATCTACAAAAAAAACCGCATCAAAATCCGTAGCGTAGTTTTCAAGATCTAAGCATACATAGAGACAGACAGACAGCGGGAAGCGACTTTGTTTTATACTATGTAGTGATCAGCATTGCACCCGTGCGAAGCCGGGGCGGGTCGCTAGTCTATAATAAAAGTAGTCTAAGTTACTCCTTATAATATCAGCAATCGTGTACGTTACTCCAGCGGAATGTTGTCGCTTTTCAGGATTTCGGCTTGACAGAAAATTAGTACCCCATCTCGTGTAATTGTGCCCGAAATTAATAATTTGTGCGTCCAGCCGATCCAAAGATATTCACGAAAAACAGATTCCGCTGGAGTAACGTTACTGCAGCGACATGTTTTTTTACCCGTGGTCGTAGCTGAATACAAACTAGCTAATTAGATAGATATAATTTGTGCCTAATTGTGCCCAAAAAATATAATTTGTGCGTCTTGAGGTTTCAGAGTTATAAGCGATATTCTATTAAGTAGGTACCTAAATAAATAATATAGGTACCTAAATAAAGAATATCTTAAGTTAAATATAGTAAGAACGGATTTGAATAAAAAAAACATGAAAGTTTCCCGTTTCTTTCATATGTTTCGTTTTTTTTCGGTTTTATTGAAAAAAAAACATGAAATATATATTGACAAATTTTCTTGAAACTTTCGAATGAAACATTGAAAAAAACAACGGAATTGGAAAGAAACGGGAATTTTTCCTGCTTTTTTCAACGCTAGTCAGCACTGAAAACTGTTTCATGAAAGCAATATTTTAGAAAGTAATTTTATTTTACTTTCTAGAATTCGAAACATTTACACATTTATATTTTAACATTTTTTTTTATTCGAAATCCTAATCAACCGCCAATGTTATCGAAGCGAAATTCATGAAGTCGTTATCAAGCGTAAAGCGCAGGCTACACCGCGAACTACAGAGATAAGCTACCGAAGTATGAAAAAAGGTGAAACGATGCTCGCTCGGCTCGGCTCGCCCGCCCGCCATCCAGAGTTGGGCAAATTGTAATCAGATTAAGGATTACGATTACATTTTGTAATCATCAATCAAGATTACAGATTACGGAAATTAATCAAGAAAGTAATCATATCGGTGATTAATGATTATTAGTTTGTAATCGTTATTTTGATTACTTTTTTGATTGATGCATACTAACTACATTTAGGAATTCGAGAAATAAAATCATTAACATTGTAAATCATCTTTATTTTTTGATCAGTCTCATGAATTAAAATTTTTTAATAATTATTATACTTAAGAAAACAATCAAGAATTATTTTTATGTGTGCCATGTGTGGCTTAAATTAGATTTTAAAAGCACCCTCTTTTCAAACATCTCATCCGAAAGTCTGTGTGATTTAGGTAAATTGGTCATGGTCGCATATGAGAAAAGTCTTTCGACAGGACCCGATGACGGAAGAGGTGTGTTATATTTTTTAAAAACACGTTTAATTTCAGGGTATCGATTTAGCATCGATACATCCCGATCCTGGTCCGCTAAAAAATGAGAAATAATGGCATCTGCCTTTGGGCGTTGTATTTGGTACATATCTCCCGAATCAGGCTCTGAAGAATCAGTGTCAAACTCAAAATAGCTGTCTTCATATATATTTTTAGGTGTGACTTGAAGCGTTTCAGGTGCCTCATGGATTTCCTTGATTACAGCTCCTTTAAAAATAGATTTGATTCTGGAATGGTATTCTATATTAACACAAGCAAGCCATTTGTCCTTGAATCTGGGGTAAGACATTGCAGCAACTGCTGCATTTTGAGCTACTTTTGAGGAGAAATCAAAAAACTCTGCAAATCGCGTTTCTACGCTCTCCAAATATTTCTTTACCAACATTTGACAAAAGGTAAAAGATTCTCTATTCAGTTTTTGCAACTTTTTGCGCAAAGATACTAAACATGGCAATAATATACCGTAATACATGTCTTGTTCGCCTTGTAATATATCCAGGGCCTCTGCTATTGGTTTTGAACAACGCAAGTATTCCTTTATGTAATGGAAATCATTATCACGTAAAACGTTTGTCATTCCTAATGCCACGTGCAGCTGTACACTCTTCTCGTGTATTGATGCAATTTGTTTCAGTGAATCATAAAGGCTGTTCCATCTAGTGATTCCCGGTTTGGAAAGGGTATGACCAACAATGTCAAGTATTATTTCAGCCAATTTAGGCCGGCCGGCGGAGTTCCACAAGTTGTTGCATTTTTTAATAACTTGATTATGAATATTGCCAATACTTGTGTCGTTATTTCGTAATACTTTATTGGCGTCCGTAGTGGCACATAAGTTTAGCTTGTGTCCACAACACCTTAAATGTACAGGCAATTCTAGTATTATTGACTGTGGAATAATATTTTCGTCAAAAGCTAGCGGATCAACTTCATTATAAGTACTAAAGTGTGCCACAGAAATGACCTCAATGTGAGAATCTTCTTCGAGGATAGAACTTTCTGCGGGTTCTGAATTGTCATCAATGTTATGAGTAAAATTTTCACAATTTTCCACGTCTATGCTAAACTCTTTAAATGCAAAATTACTACCGTTATCAGTAACTGTAGCCAGCACTTTCCGGGAGTCGAGACCAAATTCAGCATGTACTGCTTCAAGTAAAAGAGCTATACGGTCGTAGCTGTGCATACCTGAAAATCTTCGACAAGCCAGTGTTTCCGACTTCCGTTTCAGATTTGTGTCGAGCCAGTGTGCGGTAACGCCCAAAAAACTTCTTGTTTTTGCCGACCAGATATCGGCAGTTGTGCAGACTTCATCTACATCGCGCAATTCACTCTTGATTTTTGTAATTTCCTTATTAAAGTAATCATCAATCAATCGACCCAAAGTTCTTCTACTGGGAACGTTCAATCCATTTGCAGAGATATTTAAATCACCAAAGATTTTTTTAAAAAAATGATCGTCTATTGCTTGTAAAGGAATCATAGAATGAATAAAAAACTTTAACATATTTTCATTAAATTGGTCCTGTGAAATCGTTCGATCAATAGGTACATCACTAGTACTACCATCTCTAATATCTGGTTGCAGTTGGTTGGATGTTCTAGTAGACCGTTTATTTTTTTTCATAGTTTTCAAATAACTCTGATACTCGTTGTGTGTTTCTTCCCCGTGTCTTCGTTTGAGATGAGTTACAAAATTTGATGTAGAATTATTAAAACCACTAATTTTAACTAGTTTTGGCCGACATAATGTACAAATTGCCACTTTCTTTTTGCTCGTAGACTCCGATTCTGAATACGTAAAAAATTTTCCATCAAGAATGCATGGTAATGTCTCAAGTTGTTCATGGTGCACGGTTTCAGATTCTGAATTAGTAGATAAAGACGAAAAATAACTTGACGCCATTTTACAATAAATACTGATTTTACAATAATAATGTTTAAACACCAAAACACATAGGCCAATACGTCACGGTTTAGACTCTTGAATCAATTTACGTTTATATCCTTGCGCACTATTATACAGACTGACTGCTTGCGCTATGACAAGAAGCGGGGCGCAGGCGGCGGACGATTGGCTTACCGGCCGTACCCCGTACCCCACCCAACTCCCGCACCCCGCGTGCCGTATCTTCGAAATGCAATTGAGCACGCAGAAATTCTTTTTCGAATTTACTTAAGGATTTAAATAACGAAAGAGTACAAAACGTCCATGACATCCAAATTGGATCAGAAGTTTTTAGAAAAACGCAGACATACAAGATACATACTGATTGAATATAGAACCGCATTTATTAAAAATATGCTTAAAAAATTAATCAAATCTACCCATGTAATTAAGATTACTGACTATTGTAATCAAAACTAATGATTACAAATGTAGTCATGATTGAAAGTAATCAAGATTAAAAGTAATCATGATTGATGTATTCATGATTACTTTCAATCAGATTATTAATCCGATTACAAAAGTAGTTGATTACGCCCAACTCTGCCGCCATCCAGCCGGCGGTGTGGCCTGCGCTTTATGGATTTTCAGATATGTTCGTAATGTGAAAATTACACAATAATATTGTAAGAGAACACTCACTGGGCGACCTTGGCGCGGATTTGACGCTTTATCAATGCGGATCGCGCGACTCACATGTACCAAACACGCCGGGCATCATGTTATCGTGACATTTGAGTACGTATTCATACTAGGTAGGCATGTACTTCTATTGTTCAATAATGATTCGACAGATTGGTTTTTAGGCTCGAAGCTTCGGTCAGTGGTAACGAACAAAATGTATTCCACTACTGCGTTTTGCATAGCTATAAAACAATTAGAACAATGGAATTGTATACAAGGTGTAACTTAAATAACGCACAACCTAAGGGGTCATTGTACTCATCATTATGAACAACTTTTACTATGGGACCAAACATGAAATCGCAAAAAAAAATATCAGCAGTTACCTACATTTTGACGAGTTATGCAAACATAAATGTAGAGAACAGCAGATTTTTTTTTCGCAATTTCAAGTTTCATCCCATAGTAAAAGTTGTTCATAACGATGAGTACAATGACCCCTTAGGTTGTGCGTTATTTATGTTACACCTTGTAGAGAATTTAATTGTTCTGTTTTATCGCTATAAGGGGCTGTGCGTTATTTAAGTTACAGCTTGTATATGCGCTCATTCACCGAGAGCATTCGCCTATAATGTAACTTTTACTTGCGACCTAGACCTAGCCGGGTTACTTCTACCTACGGCCTGCGCAGTCTACTTCCAAAGCGCTAGCCGTTATAGTGTAATCTTAGATCGTTACATTTCACGCAAATGTTCCTGTTGAGGGCGCGCCTTTATATAAAACATTGGCTGTGCCCGCGACTTCGTTCGCGTGCATGTCGCAAACCAAATTTGATTTCATGAGTTTTAACTTTTTTGCGCGGAACCCTAATTATTTTCCGAAAATAAAAGTAATTTACTGCTTATAAAATCAGCTGTCTCCAGTTGTCAAATTCGATCCAGCCGATTGAGAGATTAGCCGAAACAAAGCAGACAGACAAACATTTTAAGAATTGTTTTTTGTTACGTTTGCTGTTTGTTACTCTTATGCATTTAGTAAAAAGCTGTTATTTTAACTTTTTTTTTTTTTCAAACAGACTTCCAATTTTATTTATTTGTATAGTTATAGATTACTAAAAATACGTATCGAATTCATATGACCTCTTTTTCTTAAGTCTGTTAAAAGCAAAGCCAGAAACAGGCTTGCCGCTTGGCGAACCGATCACGTGATTGTAGACGGGATTTTTTTCTCATCGTGTGAAATGTGGTCAATGAACGCGAACGCGCGTCGGCAGTCGAGTGGGGCCGGTGCTCCGTCAGTGCCAAAAACCAGCCCGTAGTCTATACGTACTTCCTTATTCAACCAGACGAGGAACGATTGCAGTAATTTGTAACCGACTTATATTATGTATTTGATATTTCCGCCAAATTCTCCAAGATTTTTGGACCGATTTTCGCGGTTCTTTATTTTATTTGATCCTCGAAGTAGTCCCCAGATAATGCCACTGACTATTAGTGGGCTTTTAACCAACTTCACTAACAGTATTATAACAACTTTGGAGAATAGTGATAAATGAATCCATATTATAACATCCTCAAGTTTCTTTAATTTCTTCCCTCAAATTGAGGGCGCTGTACTTAACTCGTCGCTCTAATGACATTAACAACTAGCTTTAAAAGTGTTCCCTCGCACACCATTATTATTTTTCAAGACGAAGGTTCTCGGCTCTCGCAAATTGGACAAAGTGCTATGACGTCACAGGCGTAGGGGAACATTGCGTGGGCAGGTAGGTACTAGTTGAAACACGTCAGACTTGACTGAAATACATTATTGATCCAAGCACACGCACTAAGCAAAGGGCATAGAAACGACACGTAGGGGGTTCCATGTTCTGGATTAAAATTATAATCAAAATTTTAAGCAGCTGTCTTCATTTAAACGGAAATTACACAAAATTAAATGCGAAATATAAAACGTTGGAATTGTTTTTCTTGCAACCCTTTACCAGTAGGTGCCTAATCTTTCAATGCATCGAGGCCAGTGTACGAAGTACACAAATGCGTAATGTGAAGTAACCTACCTATAACATGTAACATGTTAGCTTTGTATACTGCTTGATAATATGCCTACTTTCAAGAATCTTTTACAATTAGAATTATGACTCAAATCAGCCGATAATTACATGGAAAAATAATTAAAACCAAGAATAATCTAATCCCTTCAAAATGTCACAGCAACCCTTTTTCAAGATTTCGATTTACGGGGAAGTAAATATTCCAGTGCCATACAATCAAGTCATCATAGTAGCCTAAACTGCCTATAATGTTCCCATTGCTGGGACACAGGCCTCCTCTCTGTGAGAGGGAGTGACCCGCAATCAACCATGCAGGCCCAGTATCAGTCATCATAGTATTTGCAAACATGATCAACAATTTTTTTGCCTCCTGTAAGTATGCAAATAGCTCATGAATCATTCCTAGATAAAAACAGCCAGTCAGCAAGATTGGTACTTTAATCTAATCTGTAAAATTTTATATTCATAATAATTATCAACTAAACTCACCCATGGGACCACCATCGTCGTTGTAGGTGGCGATGATGACATTGACATTTTCAACAATACGCTGGAAGGTCTGGTAAAGTTCCTCAGCTTCTAATTGCAGCTCCAGAAGAGCACGGTCCATCTTGTTCATGAATAGAATGGGCTTGATGCGCTCGGCAATAGCCTGACGCAGTACAGTCTCAGTTTGTACACACACACCTAAGGAAAGGGAACATGTTTAATGCAGGGCTCATTTTTGGGAACAATGTGTAATAATGTATTAAGGGTTTGTCAGATGGCCGTTCTGAAAGATAATCAATGATTTTCAGTTTTAAATGGTAAGAACATTCATCATGTGGTTTTAGTTCACTAGGTTTTAGTGCTTTTTTGAATGCAATGTTTTTTTTTTTTGTGCAAAATACTTTTCTTAATAATCAAGTCAGCTTGATCTATAAAAATTATGTCAAGTTTATAAATAATAGTAATTTCTGTTTCATTTGTGACTTGTTACTTGAAATTTTTATTAACAACTTTATTAACAAAAAGTCTAGTCTTATCTGGTAAAAGTTAATGTCATCCAATGACAACATGTATTACTTTGTAATTATCATGTACTGATAATCCTGGTAATTGCTAGTCATTCGGAATTATTATAATCTTTCAGCATTCTTGTATGCATGCCATTTCAGCTTGTTTGCCAATAGCTAAGTACCTAGTGTACTGTCATGCACCCTTATTGAAACAAGTTATGCAATGTTGTTACAATACTTTTATATTTGTCACATTGCACCAGACACCGCTTAGATGTGCGAGCTTCAGTTTTTAACTTAAGACTAAAGACCGCACGGATATGCAGTGTTATAATACCCTACAGTTGTTGTATGCAAATCAACATTCTGCAGTCAAAGTTAAAACTACAGCACCCCACACGAGAGTGCTGCCTGGTGCAGTGTGGTAACTGCCTTATACTTGTTTGTGCACTGTAGAGATCTCTATCAAATACTATTTGAAAAGAAGCAAAATTAACAGTGGGCCAATGTCAGTAATTGCCATCAACTAGAGAAAAAACTATGACTGGGCAGAATTTATTTTAAAAAAAAAAAAATTGGGCTGAATTTCTGTAAAAATTATAAAAATTACATACCAGAGACACAGTCAACGACGACGAGGGCACCATCAGTTACACGGAGCGCAGCAGTCACTTCAGACGAGAAGTCAACGTGTCCAGGTGAGTCGATCAGGTTTATTAAGAAACCCTTCTCGCTCTTCTCGCGCTGGTCAGCATTGGTGATGAAGACCAAGTCTTTCTCTTCGAGCTCGAAGTACATAGAGATAGCACTGGGAAAGAATGTTCATTGTTTAGCATGATCACTGCTGCATACATTGTGTAACATATTATCTATGTGTTAAGGGTGTCAGATGGCCGTTCTGAAAGATCTTCATTGATATTCAGTTTTAAATGGTAAGAACATTCATCATGTGGATTTTATTTGCATTGGAAGATGATTATTTACTAAAATTCTGTTTTCAACACTGTTTGGCCATATTGTGAAATTGTGAAAAAATCTTATTTTTGCATTCAGTAATTTTAGCATTACTAGTAAATAAGCTTACTGTTCAATATGTTGGTTGAAAATTTTATGAACAGCTGATTTTGATAGCTGGTGTCATGTAAATACCATGTTGTCACAACAATTAATATGACAAAGGAAACTTCAGAATAAGATTAGAACAGAAGCTACAAGTTGTTTTTACGCTTGATTTCATTGTTTGCTTGACTTAAGCAAGTTTAGCAGAATGTCAAATTATCAACCATGACTACACTGCGAGCATAACCTTCAATTGCGAAATCTACAATAATCTCAACAGTCAAGTTCAAGGGTACATAATTGCCGGCTCAGCGGCATCCATGTCAAGCAAAGCAAACAAGAGGCAGTCAATTGCACCATGTGGTGACGCAAGTACTCACGTTGACTTGATGGTGATACATCTGTCCTGCTCGTCCTTGCGCGTGTCCGTGAACCGCGTCTCGCCAGCGCGGGCGCCAGCGATGATACCGGCCTTTGAGACCAGGGAGTCCGTCAGTGTGGACTTGCCGTGGTCGACGTGAGCGATGACGGACATGTTGCGGATATTCCGCTTTTTGTCCATCATCTGCCGGATCTCGTCTACGGTGAAATTCACCTGCGCAAACCAGAAAACAGTTCTTCAACATATCCAACATCACAACACAGATGGAACACTTGATACACGCACGTTTCATTTTCAGACGTTTTAAAAAACTTCGGTTTCGTATCCGCTAACGATTTGTGCTATTCTAGCTGATTTTCCGCGAACCTACACCGACACCGATCAATCACCGCAACACTTGGAAACGTCACCCGATCACAAAGACGGCCGTCGTGAAGAATGATAACTTTATTTTCATTTTAAACTCTAAAACCGTAAAATATGAACGCGAAACGTTAGCACGGATACACAGGAACACTTTCCGGCACATAATTATCATATTAAATACTCACCATATTGGATGGTTTTAGATTTTTCGTTCAATAAAATAAACTACCATACGCCAGCAATGGCGTACGCTTGAAAAAGGACCCTTTCGTCCGAGGGCCGGATGTGGCAGGCAGACGTCAAATGAAAGTCAGTCCATAGACAACTTATATTGCCATTAACAAAAAATCTTTAAATAAACAAGTTCTGTTAATGCAGGGGCCACACCAACGGGAAACGCGGTTGATGTTGTTTATCGCGATGATGGGTGTTAACCGTAGGTGTAGCCACAACTGTTAGGCGATAACTCGGATGGAGGTATTTTTTGCTAATCAAAGAGATTTGCCGCTAGAATTATTGCCAACGTTGAACCACACGTTGGCCACACTTAAGTTTGTCATTGCGGACTATGAGCGTGATGGAATCGCACGTATTTGCTTAGCCGATTATGGAGTGGACTAATGAAAAAGTCATCGAGTTTCTCGGAATCTGCAAACAGAGCCATGTTTGTGAGATCCGAGAAACAAAACGTGCAACGCAACATGATGCTTGGAGACGAATAATAAAAATTTAAGAGGAACATTAGCGCCAATTTTATCGCCAATTTGACATTGACTGTTCTAGTGTGGCCACTCAATTTATCACGTTAATTATGGAAATAATTACTGCGGTGTTTACGGCGATGATGGACATTGCCGTTTCCCGTTGGTGTGGCCACTGCATAAAACAAGTTAAATGATAATTTAAATAGTTTTCGATATTTCACGTTTTTGCACTTTGCTAGTGGTGAACGAAATTAAAATTTTAAATGCTTTTTCGATATTTTCATTCGGTCACTGCACTATTTAGTGGCACTGGTGCACTACATACAATTTTTGTTTATGGTACTATTAGCACAGATAGTAAAATACATTGAAGGCTTTTTTTATAATTGCACAACATGCACAAAGATTGGACAACATAAAGTAGGTGAGCATTTCTCAAAATAATTGTACCATTGCTTAGAAAATTTACTAAAATGAAAATATTGAAATATACCTGATTTCTTTATTTTAATCTATGGGTAAAGTTCTAAAGATTATAAATATATGGTTTGTTTTGAGATATAAAACGTAAATAAATAGCAAAATCTATTAAAACAAACCAAAGGTGGAGAAAAATTCTTATTTTGTTACCTTCACTAGTTTAGGTAAATTTAATGTTGAAACGTATACTAGAAGCTTTATTTGATTAAATGGGATAATAAAACAAAATTTAACTTGTTTTTAAAAAATCAGTCTATAATTAACAGAAAAGTCTTGAAATATAGGCGGTAATGTTTCCTTTACGTTACTATTCGGCCACAACTCTTGATTAACTTTACATTATTGAGTCTTTTTTACTTTGAATTAAAATGTTGTATACATACATAATGCAGAAATGAACTATATATTTTAGTTTTTATTACAAGAATATAATTAGTATCTTATATGTATTAATAAAGAAAAGAAATATGCGCCCGCTTTTATGGGACAGTAACAAAAATAGAATTCTGGTAACAAAATAGGATTTCTTAAGCCTAGACTTCACAGTAGTGCAAATAATTATTTTGACTTAATTATATTGATAAAAAATCACTTTCAGGAGACATTCTTTAAGATTCTTAATATTAAATCTAATACCTAATTAGGAACATTAAGAGCGAAACATATCTTGTATCTTAATTAAAATTTAATTCGCGCCAACAATAAATATGTATTTACATGATTTTAACCATAAGAATCATCAATACTTCTCTATAAGTTAGAATTCCTCTCAGTTGTTATAATTTTGGAAATCTGAGCATTTGAGAGGAATTCTAACTTATATGTAGAGAAGTATTGATGAATCTTATGGTTAAAATCATGTAAATACATGTTTCTGCATTTTTTAAACGTTTGATCATCACTTGCAATTGGGATGCGTCTGGAATCAATTTAATTTCAGAATTTTCGTTTTCCATCATGGTATCAATGTTTTTCTTCACCTTCTGCTTTGTCTTCCTTTTTTTATCCAGCCACTTTTTTCTTTGTACCTTCTTTTCCGTCTCAGTCATATCCTTGACTTTTTTGTACACATACTTCGATTTTATTCTTTCGAGGTTCTTTTTCCTTTGTTCTTCCATCTTTTCAGGATTTTCTTTTAATCTTTCGCGGTACCGCCTCATTTTTTCAGCCGGGGTAAGAGGCATATTTAATTCGGAGCTGTAAAATGTAACCGTACATCTTATCTTACATTATCCATGCAAAGCATTTTTTTAAAACGATTATTAATTTAGCCACATTGATACAGGTCAAACATTGTTATGAATATAATTTGAAGCGTCAGCAAAAATAATTTGATATTCAGTGTTTTTTTTTTTTGAAAATAGAAGCAGCCCACCACTTTATAAAATACTAGCGGCCCGTCCCGGCTTCGCACGGGTGCAATGTGCACTAATACGGTGTCAGTCTATACAGGGAAATGTAGCTTTCTAAAGATTGGTGAAAGAATCTTCGGTATCTACAGTAGCTTTTAAGTTTTTTACCAACCATTAAAAAACAAATCTTTCCTGTTTAAAATATTAGTAAAGAAGTATAAAATATAGATATGTAAAATGTATGGGATATTACTTTGAGAAAGATTTTTATCTTAATACCCAAGCCCCTACTATGAGATTCTATACAAAGAACTACGTAGCTCTTTAAAAGGAATGGGACTAATAAGTATGTAATGAGTACGAGCGAGTAGTAGTAGCCAGTATGAGTATTTAATGTCTGATGTTATTTTTTGTAGGTACCTCATTTATTGTATAAACACGACAGAAAATAAATGCACAAAGCTCCCATTCAATTTCGCACATTACCAAAAATGTATTCGATATAATATTGTATTTAATTAAAATTTCGTCTTAATTATTATATTCAAAATCAGATAGTCAATACTCTGCCTAACAATTTCCTATTTTGTTACTTTCTTTTCCATTTATACGTTACCACTCAAAAGTAACAAAAAGGAGGTAACAAATCAAGTTCCATAAATGATTTTAAATTGTAAATGCATGCAACTAAAACTAGTACTCGTTTATGATTTGACTTACGAAATCAAGATTGAGAGCTTTAATGGTTCTAAATGAGAAATAATAATAATATTAGAGCTTACCTGTGTTTGTTGGGTAACAAAGCTTGGAATTTTTTTCGGACCAGTAAACTAACGGACAACCTTCAATGTTCGCGCATGGAACGTAAAAGAAATGTCTAAACGAAAATAAGACGGATGCCGATCTTGCCAATGTTGCCACTATCCTAAAACATATTTACACCAAAATCACGCAAAAATTTTCAAAAATACGGTCACAAAAGAGGAATTTCAAAAAGGAACTTTTTACTGCGATATTATAAAATCATTATTATTAAATATATTTGTTCTAATACAACAAAATATTAATTTATAAATGAATTATGGTCTTATAGTCCTAATAAATACATAAGTTATTTGTACAATTTCCGCAAGTCCTCTCAAATTACAATTGATTGTTTGGGAAGGTACGAAATTGGGACACTTCACTTTTCATACAACTAGATTAGAACGATTTTTAAAATATTTTTATAGTTATTAATTAATTAATTTATTTATAATTTGTAAATGTTTTTTACTTAGTTTAATAAACTTACTAATTATATAATTTAATAGAAACTGGTAATGATCTATTTTATATATAGAAAAAAATATTTTAAAATATGGGACAGAGATTTAGATAGAAAGTACAATTTTTTTGAGAAATGCTCAGGTACTCTGTGGACAACACAACACAAACACATGTCTTAATTTCTTATTCTTTGACAACACGTTGGCACATCGTGGGTTTTACGGTTTTACTTTTATTTTGGAGCATATCCAATGTCGATGATTTAAGTCAATCAATAAGTACTATATTTTTCAACTATTACTTTGTTATTTATTTATTTTTCAGAAAGCTTACTGTCTTAAATATCTTTATAGGTTAATATGAACAATAAATGCGTTCACAATTATTGCCATTTAAGGGGAGCTCCACGGTAGCCCGCGAAATCAATTTTTCTTACGATTTTTACAAGTATGTATTCACAAAATTATAATCATTAAAATCATCCATTCAAAGTTCATATAACCCTATTTCATTCAATAGCTGAATCGACAATGACCTGAAAATTACAAAAAACTTAAGATTTGAATATCGCTGGCTACCCTGGCGCTTTATCCCAAATAATTATGTACAGACGCCAGCACATCAAGCTACTAAAATCTGTCAAATTTCTTTAATAGATTTTCAACTTTATTGCTGAAGAATTAGGTTCAAAGTTGATTGGGAAAACTTGACAGTGTGGAATGTTATCTAACTTTTGACACTGAAATGAGAAGATACATAGGTCCATAAAACTTTTTATAAAGTCGTGCATTCAAACAATGTCATTATCTGCCTAGCCTTTTCCCAACTATGTTGAAGTCGGCTTCCAGTCTAACCGGATGCAGCTGAATACCAGTATTTTTTTTACATGGAGCGACTGCCTATCTGACCTCCACAACCCAGTCACTGGGTAATACGATACCCCTAGGTAAGACTGGCTGTCAGACTTTCGGGCTTCTGACTATCCGTAACGACTGTCAAAGATCCACGAATGACAGCCGGTACCAACGGCTTAACGTGCTTTCCGAGGCACGCAGGGGTCTCGGTATGTAAAGATGCTCACCCATTCACAGACCAACCGCGGCAAGCATAGCTTAACCTGATCGATCGACCTGTGCGGCAGTTATTATTTAGCCACGGGCCCCTCAAACACCGTGAAAGTATAAAAACAACAATAAGCAGTAGTCGCAGTAGTTTATATTAGTTATTAATTTTATAATGTATGTCAAACACAATATTAAATTGTTCATGATAAATAAATAAATGTCATGTACCTACTTTACTTATAAATATACTATTGCGGTGTTTACCCAAGTAGGTAGGTAGGTATTCTTTATTGTTAGTTCCATAATAAAATTTAGATCTAGATATTTGTTGTATTGGTAAACATCTAAGTTGCGGTCTAATTTTGTCCTCAACGGGCAATAAAATGAATGAGTAATCTTGAATTATTTTTCATATCTTTTAGCCAACAGATGACGCTACTAGTACTCTTAGAGGACAAAACTGAACTCTTAATAGTTTTGCTACTCTACACTAGGTGGCAATGCTGTAAAATTCTATTAACAGAATTATTATTAGAATATTTTTTTTTACTTCGCACAGCCTCAACCATCAGCACCGATACGATTTTTGTATACAATAAAACATATATGTTTTGTTTTATGAATTCTCCTTTCCTTGAAGATCTTTCATTGCCTAAACTGCCTACAGAACTTATTTTTAACTTCGACTTTTCAAATTTTCATTGGTCTAAGGTCAGGATTAGGAATCAAATTAAAATCATACCTAGTAGGTAACGCAATAATCAGTAGGTAAAAACACAGCTGTTTATCTATGGTAATTAAAATAAATAGGTATTACAGATTCTATAGATATAATTTCAGTTCGTAATACAGGGGCAAGGGCAGTGGGGTTAGGGTGGACATTGCATTATTGCGAGGGTGGAAATAGGGCTGGCAGTAGTATGTACCTACATTGCATATTAAGTATTATATTTCGAATCTATTGGTTACAGCGCGGCAGTCAAATGTGAAGTCTTGGGTTCGTTTTATTATTTATTAGCTTTTGCGCGACGTCGCTCGTCACCCGAGTGGAGTTCGGAACTTATCCCATAGGAACGTATGTAGTACCCTGATAAAAAAATATTATCGTATGTCCTAATCCAAGTCATGGTCTACCCATGTGCCTTTCATCCAAATCCGTTCAGCCTACGCACATTCGCTTTTATAATAGGTACTACTGATATTAGTTAGGATATATACATATATATATATATATATATATACATATATATACCTATACCTATTTTTTTTTGCCTATTTTGTGTCCCACGGCTGGGCAAAGGCCTCCCTTCTTCATTCCAAACCTCCCTGTCTTTTGCGATCTCTGGCCATGTTGACCCTGCAAATGATATTAGATCGTCATACCACCGCTGCGCTGTACGTCGAATCCCCTGATTGCGGCGGCCGCCCGATACACTCCCTCTCGCATAAGTAGGATTCGGCGACCAAGGCATACTCTCACTATCCCTGACAACGCTACGACCCTCCTACAGGAGAGTAGTAAAGCTACCAGTACTCTCACAAAATACAAGTCCCGACAGCCGTCCTTCCATCCTCGCCGTCGAGGTCCGTCGCGACCCCCCTTACCATGTCCGCCCCGACCCTGCTCGAGCCAGCCCGCACCGCTGAGCCTGTAGTTCTAAATTCGTCCCTAAATTATTTCGATCCAGCCTGTCCCTTGCTGCCCTCTCCCAGCGACACCCTAAACCGAGGTCCGTACCCCACAGGGGGTGCCCTTAGCGTGTAGTCGCTTAGTTTTTAAGTTTTTTAAGCCCTGGCTGGAGGCCTTAATTTATTGAGGTATCCACAGGCAAGCCCGGTTAAGCAGTCGACAACCTCGTAAGCTGCGAGATGGCATTAAAAAAAAAAAAACAGAAAATTCGTCCGCATCGCTGTCAACGTGGCAATGCTGCCAGCATTTTGGTCAGTTTTCCTGTTGACAGCGATGCGGCCGAATTTTTTGATCCATTACGATTTTTTTTAATGAATTCCCCTCCTTTTTATATAGGTTGGACATATTATTATTATTATTTTAAGACTGTTAGCTTAAATTATGGAAATATACTTATATTGTGGAAATAACTTCCTGCACAATGTATTTTTATGAATCCTCGAATACTCACTTTATGGTCATTTTACCATGACCTTACCTACTGACAAATTGCTCTAAAAGGTTTTTAAATGCTTCGGAACGGCCAAATCACGTAGTTTATCTAAAGTTAAAACCAAACAGTTATTTTAAAGTAGCTGTGCACGGTTTTTATGTTTTTGTTTTTTTACTTCCATGTTTATATAGTCAAACGAAGTTTTACTTTTGTCATCTAATCTCATGCATTTTCATCAAAAACACAATAAATAATATCGTCAATGGTGCATCAGCCCAAATCCAACATTCTAACGCGGTATACGGTACGGTAACGTGGTATACGCGCCACAGCAACCGATCATTTTGTTCGTCGACGGCGACTATGAAGTGAGAATCTGACGTTAGCGAGCAGGTGGTGGTATAATATAGTTTTTTTTGACTTTGTAGTGTTTTAGAAGTCGGTGGTTTTTTTTTAAGTTTGTTGTTCATCCAGGTATTTAGAAGATTAGTTAAATCTACTGGATACTGTCTGCTTGCCTCATCTGTCATCTCACAGCTGTAAAGACTTAGAAGAAGAAGAGGGGAAGTTTACCATCTACACAGAATACTGGTTTTTAACACGTCATTTATCTAAGTAATAGGTAATACGGGCTGGTGTCCGCAACTCCACGTCAAAGCGCGTAGGTATTTTGCGTAGGGTTTTATCTAAGTAATCGACATTATAACCAGCTAGCCAGCTGGATAAAACAAAGATAATATACATATATTTTGTAACAAAAAAAAACCAATTAACATGATGGCAATTATTCACATCGGGCAACCCTGTTCCGCCGGTTCGTAGGGGAGACGCCAAGGTCGCCAGATTACATAAATTTGGACAAAATTGCTCGTCTGATACAGTGGGTGCGTGTCCGAATAAATTACACCTTTGTTATTGCATTTTATGTAGATTAAAGTTACATAAATCGATACTTTTATGGCAGCGAATGATTTTTGAGCCATTCAATTATGTGGCCATCTTTCAAAACCGGTGGAGGTTCTAAATTCAACTGTTTGTTTTTGTTCTGAATATTTTTCATACATTTTTATAAGCTATTTAAAAACTCATTTTAAAACGTATGCTCCTTATTTAATTCACTTATAAATTAAGTAGAGCTCTCTTCAAATTTTCATTAGCAAAGCTACTACTATTAGAAACGCGAAAGTTTGTGAATATAAATAGATGGATGTATGGATGTTTGTTTGTTACTCTTTCACGCAAAAACTACTGATCGGATTTTGATTAAAGTTTACAGTAATACTTATAGACTCAGATTCTATATAATCTGAGAATATTGATTAACCATCAAAATAACACATAGGCTATAATTTATAAAGATATTGTGTAAACTGGCCAAAATACGCGGGTTAAAGCTAAGTAGTACTTTATATCCCTATAAAATCGTAGAGAATGAATAGGTACAGGGTGGCCGATCGACGCGCGAGCTGTAACCATGAATTCAGCACATAATTCTAGATTCTTCTTAGCGTAGAAATTTTGCGTCGGTTCTATAAAAAAAAAAAAATCTGCTCTTTATAGAAAAGTGAAATACCTACGTCGCGTAGGTATTTGTCACTAAAAATTACCTGTTCCATACATTTTGACCGCGTAGGCTACGGAATTTTTCGCCATTTTTTTTAAAATAACCGACGAAAATTTTCAACGGTTCTGAATCATGTACTGAATCCATGGTATTTACACAGGTTGCGCGGCGATGTACCTGCACATCAAGCTGCTACAATCTGTCAAATTTCTTTATAGATTTTCAACTTTATCGCCAAAGTATAAGGCTCAAGGTTGGTTGGGAAATTTTGACAGTTTCGGGTAGCGGGTAGCTGACGAATGCGTGCACTGAATGCATAGGTCTACAGAATCTGTGTGGTTCTTTCCCCAAAAGGCCATTTCAGCCACCAATCTACATGGTCCTCAAAGATTATGTCCGGATTTTTATATACACATTGACATGGATATTTACTTTGTAAAGTATTTTATTTTTTATTATTATTATTATTGTGAATGTTAGGACTATGTGGGTCATTTCTTTTAACTGTGTTCCTTCTTAGTTAGTTTTAATCATGATCTGGCAGTTTGAGTAATTTTTGCGGCCTACCCAAATGTCCTTTCATTGGTATTGTTCGTCGAATCGAGAGGCTCCTCAAGTTCTGAGTTGGGCTGCACGATTTTTGACAAATGCTTGCACTGATTGGACAGGTCCGCTCAATCTGTGTGGTTCTTTACTCAAAAGACTATTTCAGACACCAATCTACATGGTCTTCACATGATCCATAGAGAATATAACCACTAGAGAGCGTATGGGCCGATTTCTTCGAAGCACACGACTCACTACTGCGGGCCGGGGGATGAGGAAGAACGCGCGGCTGCAATTGGTCAGTTCAAGGTTAAGTTGCATCGTTAGGGCTGCTTTACTTCATTAAGAGAAAATAGTCGATATCGATAAAATGGATTTTAACATTATAATAAATACTAAATCAAAATCATAGAAATAATATTTAATCAAAATCAATCAATTACAAAAAAAAATCCCGGAAATGGACTGATCGGCCCCGGTCGGGGACAGAAAGAACTAAAAAATCCCGGAAAATACAAAAAAAAAAAAAAACCGACGAACTGAAAACCGAGGAGGTTCTCAGTTCGTCGGTATTTCTTTTTTGAAGTCGGTTAATAGTAGATAGTTATTTTATTAAAGTATGTGAATTGAATAAAAAATGTATTCATTTTATTTTTCTCGATATCAACTTTCAGCTATTAAAGATAACAGCACTATTTTTTACGATAAACATGCAAAAGGAAAGAAAGGGATAGAAGCATTAGAATTGTCTAATACAAGAACGAGACTTTTCCAAAAGACATCAACGCGCGACTCAAAAAGTGTGCTCGTTTACCCAGCCACCATTTTAAATAGACCCTTGCAGTGGCTTATAATCTGATTAAATCAAAAATAATTTTTCGTAATGTTTATGTACCGATGAAAAGTTATGTCATCCTTTTTGTAACTAGATGTCTAAGAATGTTTCCCACACCACTTCACCGCGCATGAAGGCATTTTGATGCGTTATAATTGCATAAACGTTATAAAAAAATTATATTAATTTAGCGTGCACGCAGGTCTAACACTTGGACACAACTAAAATTGCTACTAGTACCGTAGCCTATACATAGGCGACAAAATACTAATAGTTTTCGTGCGTCGGGGCACTGTATACGCAGTCAAGTGGTTATAATAGTCTTTGACATGATCTGAACAAGATTATGTCTGGACTTTAAAAGAGACTGTGACCTCTGAGTTTGTTTCGGCCTTTCTTCTCAGAGTAGTCAGATAGGAAACGACGACCTCGTTTAGTTAAAAAAAAAAAAAAAAATATATTGACATGTAAAAGTGTTTGAACAAACCTACTTACAGAAAATAAATCATTTATCATTTGATGTGCTGGCGTCTGTACCTGCCAGCTTGTATAAATCAATAGGTACCTACATGAAATGCTATATAATAATATCGTACAATTCATTGATGTATTTAATACATCAATGGTACAATTGCTTATTATTCTCAGTAAGTTGTTGGGGAGAGGAAAGCATATTGCTATTAGGCGCGTAGGCGTTACGGAAGTATCACAATTCATAAGGTAACACAACCATAATCTCATGAATAATTTAAGTTTATACAATATTCTAACATCAGTAAGGAAGTTATACTTAACAATATAATTGCAAAGCCTGAAGTGAAATACAGCCAAAATGATACAGGGTCAAATTAAATTTGCTAGCGAAACTCAAACAAGCGTTTTGTCTAAATATGATAAAAAAAAGAAGATTTTGGGGTCAACGTCCGCTAGTAGAGTTGTTAGTGTATGTCGATTGTGTAAAAATCTCACCGTGAAAACTTGCGTGGAGTGAGCTGCCAGTGTCATCCCACTGATAGATACCTACTAGGGAAATCATAATCGAGATTTTAATAATATTTTTTTGCTAATTCCATTGATCATTTTATATAATTTAAAAGCTAGTATTTTAGTTGTCAAAACATTACTATTTTGTGTGGTTTTAAAATAAAACAACAAAACAGAAACTTAGTCAGAATATCAATTTTGTTTTTTTTTTTCTCTTTTTTTCCTAGACTAGTCCCTATATAAGGACTAGTCTTTTTTCCTAAATTAAAACCCCACAAAATAATAAGTAATACTAACATTAGCTTTGTCGGAATGAGGTTCGAAATTAAAAAATAGCTCGATGGTTTGAACCTGGGTCTATAAATAAACCATGTTTTTAAGGTCGTTTTATTTCATCAGAATAACAATTAAAGAAGTAAATAATCACTGGCCAAACTTTACGAACTTCATCAATTAGTAATCTTTGTAAGTACAGGCAACAACAAATGAAAGTGATGAATGTGTCAGTGTCCTAACTTCCAAAGTATTTTTTTGAATTCGAAAATGTTCTTAAGTATCTAACGAAATTCCTACTGCTTGCTGTATTTTAATAATACATCCATAGTTAATTAGTCCTTAGTACATGAGAAAACTGAAACTTCAATCGTTTCCCGTTTCGCCTTTAGCAGTTACTAGATGTTGTAAATCCGTTACTACGGCTTGCAATTAGCTCGGCAGGGGCACAATAATAGACCTGTGTTAAATATAAGGCGGCTATTTCGGACCACTGAACAGCCACGACCAGATAGATGTACGCGAATAGGCACAGCGATTGCAAGAGAGAATATTCACCATGGTAAGTAATGCTAAAGTAATCTCTAGAGATAAAGGTTATGGTTTAAGAAAAAAGATGTACCTATTAACTACTTCCTCTTTTTATGTTTTTTTTTTTCAAGAAAAAAATAACTAACTAGTGTTTTTATTTAGACTTCATTATCATGCTTTACAAAATAAATATCAATTTTCTTTTATGTTGCCAACTGTACAATGCCCATTCTACTAATAATATTATAAATGTGAAAGTTTGTATGTTTGGATGTTTGTCACACAAAAACGGCTGAATGGATTTGGATGAAATTTGGCAAACGGCTAGTTTTAACACAGGATACTTTTATCTCGGCAGTGCGTTCTCGTTGGATAATTACCACCCCAACCCGGGGGCGAAGCCGCTGGCAAAAGGTAGTTACAAACTAAAGACCAAAGCAAGTAGAATAATATGTACGGTCTGTAGGTACAGACGCCAACACATCAAGCTACCCGAAACTGTCAAATTTGCCCAATCAACTTTGAACCTTATGATTTAGCGATAAAGTTGAAAATCTATTAAAGAACTTTGACAGATTGTAGAAGCTTGATGTGCGGGCAATCGTACAGAGAAATCAGTCCAGTGACAATGATTCTGGCACATTGCCTACATTTAAAACTTCTATTGTTTTCATTTTGGTTTAATTAACTAGCCCGGATGCAAAGACCAATAAATTAGTATTGTAATTACTTATACACATAGGTACAGACGCCAGCAGATCAAGCTACTACAATCTGTCAAATCTCGTTAGTAGATTTTTAACTTTATCACTAAAATATGAGGTTCAAAGTTGATTGGGAAAATCTGACAGTTTCGGGTAGCTTGATGTGCTGGCGTCTGTACCTCTCTGAACAATCGTTCATTAATTAATAATTGAATCTTGACAATTTTACTGAAATATTGGATGGATACCTACACACTAGCACTCACTAACTGATTTTAACCATGTAAACGTAACAAAAACAAAGTGAACTTAAATAGGTAAATACAATTAAACTGAAAAAAATATAATGCCAGCCTATTGTTGTCCCACTGCTGGCGAAAGGCCTCTTCTCATACAGAGACAGTTGAGCATTGATCCCCACGCTTGCTCACATCGGGATGGCAATTTCAGACTAAGGCATATTATTTAACTATAAGTTCAGCTGGGTAATTGCGTAACACACTATCAGTAGCAATGGGTTTCATTTTGACAGTTCAACAACATTCATTGCGTTATTCACGTTGTTGAGCCGACACATTTTTCGAACAAATGGAGCAATGGACTAGCAATATGCTTCAAAATGATTGAAATTGAGAGTAATAGCGTGTTACGCAATTAGGGTGCTGGTCCAAGCTTAAAAAATTATAAATATTTAAAGAAATCTAACTACCTACTTGTAGGAATGTTATCTAACTTTTGACACTGAAATGAGAAGATACATAGGTGCATAAAACTTTTTATAAAGTCGTGCATTCAAACAATGTCATTATCTGCCTAGCCTTTTCCCAACTATGTTGGGGTCGGCTTCCAGTCTAACCGGATGCAGCTGAATACCAGTATTTTACATGGAGCGACTGCCTATCTGACCTCCACAACCCAGTTACTGGGTAATACAATACCCCTAGGTAAGACTGCTTGTCAGACTTTCGGGCTTCTGACTACCCGTAACGACTGTCAAAGATCTACGAATGACAGCCGGGACCAACGGCTTAACGTGCTTTCCGAGGCACGGAGGGGTCTCGGTATGTAAAGATGGTCACCCATCTACAGGCCAACCGCGGCAAGCGTAGCTTAACCTGATCGATCGACCTGTGTGGTTGTTATTATTTAGCCACGGGACCCTCTAGAAAAAGAAGTCGCACATTCAGACAATGTGCGACTTCTTTTTTACATTGACTGTACCTTGGAGCGTTGTTCGTTGTAGTGTGCCCAATCAGCGGTCAGCCGGCCATTGTATTCTGCGGCCATTAATCCATTTATTACGATCAGACAATTTTCTTCAATCAACTCTTGTCCCTGTTGGGAATTAGATATACCAACAATCTGCTGCCGGCCCCTGTCGCTACACAACATAACATCGATTATGTTATATAATGTGCATACAATGATACTAATGTTCTTTTTATAAAAATAAAAAAACCGGCCAAGTGCGACCGACTCGCACTTGGCCGGTTTTTTCTCTCGAGCACCGAGGGTTGTTCGTACTTTGTAGGTATTGAACTATAAATATACGGTTTTCAGATTTTTCTTTTACTTGTGCTACATGACATTGCTTCTTGCCAAATTGAGTGATTGTAGGTCAACGAGAAAATTAAATAAATAAATCCTATCGAAATATACGTTTTTTGCGGCATAAACGACCGTATCTTTTTTTACGTTAATTTAGAAGTTTGATTTTTTCATAGCTTCCATCGACTGTAGACCTGAATATATAGTTTTAATTTCAACTCGATACCTCCACGCGTTCCTGAGATAAAGTCTCTTGACAGACAGACAAACAAACGGACAACGAAGTGATCCTATAAAAGTTCCGTATTTTCTTTTTGAGGTACGGAACCCTAAAAAAGACGATTTGTATGAAACTACCTGCCAGATTAAGTACTTATTTCATCACCACTGTTCTCAAAACGGTGAACGGAAACAGCGGGAGGAAATCGGCATGTCTTAGAACCAAATATTCGAAAACAATGGCGCCGATTCCCT
Organism: Eremobia ochroleuca; assembly: GCA_949629135.1. Lineage (NCBI taxonomy): Eukaryota > Metazoa > Arthropoda > Insecta > Lepidoptera > Noctuidae > Eremobia > Eremobia ochroleuca. The sequence continues at coordinate 2,607,767 of OX451401.1, read as the reverse complement.
TATTTACAAACTAAACTAAAAAGTTCAGTCAAGTTCAGTGCATCTTTTTCTTTCTGTTTCATTAAGAAAAGGACAGGAGATAAATATTAGTTTAGTCCTGTCAAATTAATCAGCGCCTGACGTAAATTGACTTATTTATAGTAGCCAATTTTTTAATGACGTCTAAACTTGTCTATGGAGTATCTTAATTTGACAGGACTAACCTAATATTTAGCTTCTGTCCTTTTCTTAATGAAATAGAAAGTAAAAGATGCACTGAACTTAAATTTAGTTTAGTTTGTGAATAAGGGAATCGCGGCGCCATTGTGACATCTACCAACCCGCACTGGGCTCGCGTGGTGGATAACGTTCCATTCCGACGTCCCAGCAGTGGGAACAGTATACGCTGATTATGCTATATGTGTTACGCAAGTACCCCAGGCTCCTAATAAGATCAGCAGTCCAGCTTGCGACCACTACACCAAACAGTACCCTAATTACGTAACACACTATTACTCTCAATTTGAATCATTTTGAAGCATATTGCTAATCCATTGCTCTACATATGTTCAAAAAATGTGTCTGCTCAACAACATAAATAAAGCAATGAATGTTGTTGAACTGTCAAAATGAAACCCATCGCTACTGATAGTGTGTTACGCAATCAGCCTGCAGCAGGCATTCGAATAAAAAAATGAAGCTATAGTTAACTGTCTACGTTTCTTATCAAACAAAGAAAGTAAAACAAGTCGTTAATGATAAATAAGACAGATAATAAAATTAATGTAAAATATTCATTAGTGTTATCAAGTAGGTGCTTACATAGTTACAATGTTTCGTTGTGCTTTTTAATTCATTATCATTTCGGCAAGGTCAGAGTGAGACCCCACGATAGTAATATAACAATAAGTCATCGTCTGAAATTCAGGGCTGGCTCATGAAGGCATTGTTGGGTTTTGATTAATACGGTTTCCTTGTTGGGTCAGGTTTGTAACTCTGCATGACTGAAAATAATGTTTAGCATTATTTTTAAAGTGATTATTTCATTCTATCTAATTAATGGCAAGTTCAAACAAAGGACTTGGTTGGTTGACTTTTCACGTGACCAAAGCGGGGGGGGCTTATTTTTTTGACCAAAGAAACAATGAAGAAAATATCATTATTCTGCACAAACAAAACGCACATTACAAAAAAAAACATAAAATGCACACATACAAAGAATCAGCATTGTCATACAATGTAGCAAAACTGCCAGCCTTTTGTGCACTTTTCCTGTTGACAGCGATGCGGACGAACTTTTTGATGCCGTATGATTCTTTCCATTTTTATATGCTTGTAGATTATTATTTTAATTGAAGTCTTAGCTTTTAAATTATGTAAATATTATCTGGAAAATTCAAATAAATTAAGTGTTTATCTGTTGAAAAAGTAAAGGACGCAATAACTCGGAGAGCAGCCATAGCCCTCTTTATGAAAGCATTTAAAGAACGAAAGTATAAACAAGAGTTTTAAGTAAAAATCATCATCATTCATTAATTTATTTACATATTTGACTTGCATTGACATTTTATTTTAATCTGTTGCAGTATTGTGAAATTTGATTTTATTTTTAACTAATAATGGGTTGTGCCTGTTTTTTTTTTAATAAATACGCTCGGCTACACATCAAGCTATACATAACCAGTATAAGCTGACTTCTGATAGTACGAAAAACCTATACAATGCGAGGTCGGTTAAAACTGGAAACAACTTGATGTGTCGCCGTGTGTACTACTAATTCTAATTTATTTATTTAATTTATTTTTTTAAACTACATAAGTATGTAAGTGTAAAAGCATTTTCTAAGATAGTTAAGAATAAAAAAAAAAGAACTCGATAATACTGCCAACCCTTAAACAGGGTGCGATAATAACGAACAAGCAAAAGCAACATAAAACAGTCCGACCTTCACTAAAGCAACTGTTCCAATGAGTCAACGACTCAACGCACTGGCAGATAGCAACAGTGGCCGCTCGTACTGAACGCTCCTTGGAGCCGTGCCAGCGAGGAACAGACTCCCTGTCGCTAGATGTTGATGCTCATAGGAGATTGGAAGCAGGTATAAACATAGATTATGTGAAAGCAAGTCGGATGAAATAATCTTCAGACCGAAGAACAGTCCGGAAAGGATTTGTGCTGAATATTGCGACGAAAACATACATGATCTCTCTTAGTCGGACCCAATGTTCGTTGGCAGAAAATAGTACATTATTCACCGAGGGGATAAAGTGACCCATTACTAACGAGGGTGTAGTTAATACACCCGAGTCGGGAATCGTACTTTCTTCAGAGAGGACAGTAAAATACATAAGTAGTTTTTTTTAAGTGAAATTTATATTTTTGTTACTCAATGTAATACTTTTGCCAGGAATCTCCCTGGCAAAAGTATTACATTAAGTAACAATAATGGTTTGAATGATCAGCAAAAGTACTCGTATGTGGCCAGTATCGTTTTGCGCTTGGTGATAAAAACCTTGTGTCTTTTGGCATTATGCTATATTTAATTAGGTTACTCTGTTTCAATACCTTTATACTTAGTCTCTGAAAAGAAAACTGACTTTCTCAGAACAACGATAGGAAATCTTAAATAAAATATTTCAGTGGCGTTATTCCCGATCGATTTTGGCAAACGAACAGAATTGGCAGCCTTGAAAATTTTATGGGTCGCACTTTCATGGAAACGAGATTATGGCAATTTATGATTGTTTATTTCAACATCTGAAGGACATACGTAGGTCGTAAAGTATTTTTCCGAGATCTCAGAACTTTGTAATAAACTAAGCCAATGACCGTCTTCCGATTATCATAATAGAAGTAGATATAAATCAAACTAATCTAAGAAGTCGTTTAGAGTTTTATTTCCTAGTTTTATGGAAATGGCGAAAACATACCAGTGAAATGACTGTTACTAGTTTCCTGTATAAACATTCTTGGTAAGATAAATATCACGACTAGTTACTAGGAGGGAAAGGTGTGGGTGTGATAGCTTTCAGTTGATTTATTAACTAATGTTTGGTTCCTATAAACTTAAACGAATCGTTTGCTTACCATTGGTAGCTTTTTTTTATTGTCAAACTGGGCACATAAATAGATTCGTAAGCTAACTTTGCCTGTGATGGCCAGCCCCGGATCTAAATGTTTTAAATGGGGCTGCAGAGTACAAGTTTGTCGCACAAAGCGGCGCCTATGGATTTGTAATTTTTTATTTTCTGAATTTATTTTGAGGAAATTCTGCCTAGTGGCTGGCCGCCTCCTAATCTTTGCCGCCCGGTGTAAGTGCGCCCTCTGCACCCCCTAGATCCGGGCCTGGTCATAGCTATTTCCATATATGAGGGTCTACTATGCAAAGTTCACCACCACACACCACCTGCCTAGCCTTTTCCCAAATATGTTGGGGTCGGCTTCCAGTCTAACCGGATGTAGCTGAATACCAGTAGTTTACATGGATCGACTGCCTATCTGACCTCCACAACCCAGTTGGGTGATACGATATCCCTTGGTAAGACTGGTTGTCAGACTTTCGGGCTTCTGACTACCCGTAACGACTGTCAAAGATCTACGAATGACAGCCGGGACCACGTGCTTTCCGAGGCACGGAGGGGTCTCGGTATGTAAAGATGGCCCATCCACAGACCAACCGGGGCAAGCGTAGCTTGACCTGATCGATCGACCTGTGCGGCTGTTATTATTTAGCCACGGGCCCCTCTCTACTATGCAAAGTTATGAGGTCCGTAAATTATAGGAATCGGGCTTTAGTTACATACATGCGATTCTGTAAACATCTCACCGTGAAAACTTGTGTGAAGTGAGCGTGGAGTGAGTCGTCAATAGTGTCAATCCCTAGCATCAGTATGACTCACAGCTCACTCTAAGCTCACTTCACGGTGAGATTTTTCCAGAATCGACCGGCTGCTCACACTTTTTCATATTGACATTTGAACGTTAACCCGCGTGGCTAAAGTTAAAAAATAATTTAATATGTATTTCGACACTGTGTATTTATGATTCATGTCTTTGTTATCAAGTCTTCGGAATAATAATTAATAATTACGGAATATTTGAAAGCATGACCGCAACATTAGTCCGAATGGTGCAATACTCACTGTGACTTAAAAGATTCGTGTCGGATCTTGTCTTTATGCTAGCAAGTGCATCTATGCATCTGATGAGATGACTAATCGACCAAGACAATTTAAAAATAGGTATCCACTTCGGCAGTTATAGCGTGGTCGCGTGGGACGGCCATCTGTAGAATGAGGCAGGGGCACAGTCACTCGTACTCCCCGTCATTGTAATCCTTTTTTTGTACTGGACCATACCTGGGAACCTTCCGGTTACGGAGATATTAAAGATCAAAGTTCCAACTTTTGCTGACGTTTTATTACGAAATCTAGTTTTTAATGTTATAACGTAATTTTAAAAACCCCCCACGATCCCCGTAGCGTTGCATGCACCTATAAGCACAACGTTTTGCGTGCGTTCCATTGCGCATTACCGCAAACAGCTTTTCACACCAAAAATAAATGACGTTTGCCAGCGATTATTTTTAAGCAATGATACATAAAGAATGCGTAGTTGATGCCTATGCGATGGGCCTTCATACTCAAAACTGCATGCGGAGGCTGGAGGTCGGTGTTAGAGCGCTAATTAGCAGAGGGCTATGTCTAAGGGCCCTTTCCCACGCCAAGATCCCGTTTTTTGCAGGTACGGTTTTTTGTAGGAACCCGTTTAGTGGTGTACGTGTTTAAATATACATATTCACACAAGCATCCTGTTTGCCGGATACTGCAAGCAGGATGCTTGTGTGAATATGTATATTTAAACACATACACCAACCACTAAACGGGGTCCTGCAAAAAACCGTACCTGCAAAAAACAGGATCTTGCCGTGGGAAAGGGCCCTTACAGTGGAAAGCAATAAGATGAATTGATTGGCCTTTTCCAGTCCCACCCAATTTTCCAAATATACGATTTTTATGGTTGTACTAAGATGCTCAGAGCTGGAATGAAAGTATAAAATTTGTGTTTTTCTTCTTTTTATTTATTTTACATCACACAGCTAGAAAATGTATCATGTTGTTTTACACAAGAAAAATAGATATTTTAAAAAGAGGTAAGTAATTTTTTATTTGAGAAAAATAGCAATGTACATATGTTGGCGGGACACGAGGAGGTACGGAATTTTCCAATGTTTTATGGAAAAAACCATATGTGTTTTTCTTCTATTTATTTCGGTTATGATGATGACACCACATCATACCCTAAATAATAATAAGCATTGCATCATGATGATGACATACTTGGTAAAAGTGCAAATGCAACATTTGAAACATACGGGAGACCACTAAAATGGATAGTTTTTATCTAAAAACCTCGGATTTCCCAACGACCTGAGACAGTCAAGTCAGTGGCAGCTATTGATTTAGTTGCATTGTAACTCCTTAAGCCGGGTCCAGACGAATGTAATGTGTAATGTAATTTATCGTGTAATGTAACGCGAATTCTGCGTGTGGACGGGACTGCGAGCGATACATGTAATGCTCGTAGTCCCGCCCACACGCAGAATTCGCATTACAATACACGATAAATTACATTACACATTACACGCGTCTGCCTTCAAAGTTGTAATTGTAATTCTGCGTGTGGACGGGACTACGAGCGATACATGTAATGCTCGTCCCGTCCATACGCAGCACTCGCGTTACATTACACGATAAATTACATTACACATTACACGCGTCTGTACACGCCTTTAGGCATTTCGCTGTTTGTCAAATAAGTATTGACCTGCGGGGTGATTGCGTAACACACTACATTAGCAAAGGCTTTCATTTTGACATTTCAACAATATTCATTGAGTTATTAACGTTGTTGAGCAGTCAAATTTTTCGAACATATGAAGCAATGGATTAGCAGTAGGTATCCATCAAAATGATTCAGATTGTCCTTGAAAGTTTGTTATGCAATTAGGGTTCAGTGCTTAAATACTTCTTTAATGCCAAAAAAAAAATCCTCGTAAAGAAAGAATATAATATGGTAATTGAATTGGAATCTACCGAATCTACTGTATCTACCGAAGCTATTATTAATCAGCAAATCTCTTATCACAAGCGCGACGAAATGATCTGAATGGAGCCAAACGAGTGATGAATGAAATGTTCCTGAAAACAGTTCCCGGGAAAACGTTGCGTAAGATCCGTTTCGGTAGTACAGAACGTGCGGAATTATTGGCACACTGTTTCATAAAAATAATGACTCACTATTTATTTTTGGTGATTATGAAAATACTTGGGCAAGTGTTTTAGTTAGTTAAACATAACGCTAGCACAAATACAATTTCAGATTTTTTAGAAGGTGATGATGGTTTTTTTTTTACTTTTGGTGTTTTCCTTTTGAAAGTTCTTGCAGTAAATATAGTTTCTTTTCCCAACTATTTCAGTTTCCAGTCCAACCGGATGCAGCTGAATACCAGGCTTTTACATGGAGCGGTTGCCTATCTGACCTCCACAACTCTGTTACTGGGTTGTTACCCAGTAACTGAGTTGTAGAGGTCAGTTATACGTACTATCAAGGTATAGTTAGGACGGGTTGCCAGACTTCTGGACTTCTGACTGACTGCAAGTAACGATTATCAAAGATCTGCGAATGATAGCCGGGTCCAAGGGCTTAAAACGTACTTTCCAAGGCACGGTGGGGTTTTGATATGTGGATGGTCACTCATCTACGAACTGACTGCGGCAAGTTTGTGGATGAGTGATCCATTACATATCGATTCAATTCTACTCCATGATTAAATAATACTCTAATAAATTATACGGTAGTTAGTCTATAGTGTTTATGACATACGGTGCCGAAACGACACTGACAGGTGGGCTAGTCCACAAATTCAAGGTCACTCAGCATGCTACGGAGTGGCAGGAATGAAGTTATCTGGAAAAGAACCGGAGTAACAGACATAGCTTGCAGAGTCAGCAAACTGAAGCGGCAGTGGGCTGGCCATGTTGGTCGAAGGACCGATGGTCGGTGCAGCAGACGAGTCCTAGGATGGAGACCGCGTATCGGCAAGCGTAATGTGAGACTCCCCCCAGCTAGATGGACCGAAGACTGAGAGAGAGAAGAGAGAGAAGGTGGCTGGGACGGTCTGGTTGCGGAAGGCGGAGGACAGGATGTTGTGGCGCAGTCTGGGAGAGGCCTATGTCCAGCAGTGGACTGCGATAGGCTGAGTTGATGGTTTGATTCTTATGAATTGTTAGTATCAAAATAAATAAAATGAAAATAATACCTCGTGTCAATTTATTTGGTCTGCACTGTAATGGGACTAGTGCCAGTAGTTCGTTAAAACGGATGAAAACACAGAATAAATAAATATGACGCAACGTACCAATGCATGGAAACATCTAGAAATGTATTTCAAATATATTTCGTATTATCATTGTGTACACAAGAAAAATATATATTTTTAAAAGACGTCATTTCTTATTTTGAGAAAAATCGTATCTTGGCGGGCCACGAGGAGGTATAATACTGTACGGAATTTTCCAATGTTTTACACAAAAAAAATTGTGTTTTATTTTGTGTAGTTTTAAGAACTTTCTGCGGCCGCGAATCATATTTAGATCAATATACAACCTGATAATGACTTGAAAATTGCAAAAAACATAAGAAAAAATTTAATTAAAATAAAAAAAATCTAAAATAAAAAAAAAGTTAACACACACACGTTAGGTGCCTGAGGATAGACGGCGCGGCCGAGGTCGTCCCAGGAAGAGACAGCCAGACAACCTAGATGCGTACCGCAACGGCTGGTTCGAGGTGGCTCAGGAAAAGGATGTCTAGAAGAATTTGGAGGAGGTCTTTGCTTAGCATTAGGCCAGGCTAGGCTAACTTAAAAATAAAAGAAAAACTTCAAATTTTTTTACAGCTTTTCCCTCCAAGCTGGACCATCAGACGTGAGAATAAAAATATGCAAATGATTACGATTACTCGTTTCTAATAAATAAATAACATCGTTTATGGGTGTTTATCTATTGAATAGTATTAAATGCTAGTTGCCTTGGCCTTGTTTAGATACTGAACGACCTCAGCTACTCACAGGCAGTAGCTACAACTTACTAAGAATTATCTCTTTTATAAAATAATCCAATAACTACTATACTGATCTGTGAGTAATGTGCTAATAATAAATCATCTATTAATTGCTTGTTAAATGGCTGACATAGCATAACATAACAAACTCAAATTGAAAATATTTACTTACACACATACATAAACTCACGCTTTCTTCCCATAGGGACAGGCAGAAACTACAAAACGTCACCTGCTACTCACCTGCTACGTCACCTGCTAATCCTTACATATTCTTTTCGCCTCGTAAAATTTCGATATGTATGTATTTATTTCACATAAACCTTAAAACTCATGCCACATTGTATGAATTAATAATAATAATAAGAGAAGGACAGGCGTGCACAATAATAATATTTATTTATTTATTTTATTTTAGGAAAGCTTACAGACTAATAACATTATAGTAACAAAAATATATAACTAAATTGCTAATTACAAGCCTCCACAGATGGATACAAAAAAAAAAAAATATTGGTTCCCTAGTACAAAATAATCTAACAAATTAAACAAACAAACTAATAATGATAATAATAATAAATTTATTTCAGACCATAAGTCCATAAAACAACACACATTACAATTTTATACACAAAATATAATGTATACATGAAAACACAAAAAGTACAGTAAAACAACTTATTTTAAATATTGGAATGACGCACGATGAGTGGTCATCCATTGCCGCATCATTGGACTGTCTATCCTGTCGGCTACTATAGTCACCAAGCTGTTAAAGCTGTCGCGCACTCGCCGCATCAGGGATGCTATCCGTGTCCGTAATGCCGGGACGGGAGAAAGTACTTAATAGAGAAAAGACTGTGAGATGAGAGTGAGATTACCCCAAACCAGTTTGGGTTTATGCCAGCTAGGTCGAGGAACAATGGACGCCACTTTTGCACTCCGCCAATTGTGCGAGAAGTACAGGCGAGCACAAAAGAACTTGCACATGGTGTTCATTAATCTGGAGAAAGCCTATGATATGGCACTTCGGGATGTGCTGTGGTGGTCCTTGAAAGAGAAAGGTTTGCCCGGGAAGTATGTGGACTTAATTCGTGCTATGTACAGACGCCAGCACATCAGGCTAACCCGAAACTGTCAAATTTTTCCAATCAACATTGAACCTTCAACTTTTGCGACAAAGTTGAAAATCTATTGAAATAAATTTTACATATTATAGTAGCTTCATATGCTGGTGTCTACAGTCAATCCCGTATTCTCGTCCCTACGTCCAATCGTCAGCTGGCAATACCGACGAGTTCTGTGTGGCTGGTAGGCTTGCACCAGGGATCGGCTTTAAGTCCTTACCTCTTCATGTTTATGGACGCTCTGACTACGGATATACAGGAGAAGGCACCCTGGTGCATGCTGTTTGCCGATGACATTGTTTTTGTCGGTGAAGATGGATCTGAGATCCAGAGCAGACTGGAGGAATGGCAACAGAACCTGGAGAATATTGACTTGAAAATCAGTAGAACCAAAACTGAATATACGTTCTTCGATTTCGGCGGTCTCTCTAGTTCTGGAGACATAGCGCTTGATGGCGGTGGATGGTCAGAAGCCCGAAAGTCTGACAACCAGTCTCACCAATGGGTCTCTCCTTCCCCTTTTCAATCCATCCAAAGGTTGTCTTTAAAAGGTCGCTCTCAGCGATAAGACCGCCCATTGTGTCACCCTTTGTAAAATGTCTATATTTATGTCTGTAATTTATATGGTGTAGGTACATAATAAAGAGTATTCTATTCTATTCTATTCTATCGTATTACCCAGTAACTGGGTTGTGGAGGTCAAATAGGCAGTCGCTCCATGTAAAATACTGGTATTCATCTGCATTCGGTTGGACTGGAAGTTGACTCCACCATATTTGGGAAAAGGCTAGGCAGATGATGATGACATAAACCTACATAGGCACTTATGAAACTTCAGAATCTAGGGTCGTTGGTTTGGAGAAGAGCTGGCAAGAAAATCCACGGTGTTTTCAAATTATACTGTTAACGGGAATGGGGGGGACAGCAGTGTAAGCTTCTCAACAGGTACTAGATACTTGAGAAAAGAATCTGTGTCATCATCTGCCTTTTCCCAACTATGTTGGGGTTGGCTTCCAGTCTAACCGGATGCAGCTGAATACCAGTATTTTACATGTAGCGACTATCTATCTGACCTCCACAACCCAGTTACTGGGTAATACGATACCCCTAGGTAAGACTGGTTGTCAGATTTTCGGGCTTCTGACACCCGTAACGACTGTCAAAGATCTACGAATGATAGCCGGGACCAACGGCTTAACGTGCTTTCCGAGGCACGGAGGGGTCTCGGTATGTAAAGATGGTCACCCATCCACAGACCAACCGCGGCAAGCGTAACTTAACCTGATCGATCGACCTGTGTGGCTGTTATTATTTAGCCACGGGCCCCTATTTGAGAAAAGAATCTGTGTAAATGAAATAAATAATAAATGAAAATAAAAAAAAATACAAAAAAATCACATCTGTATTTCTTCAAGAGGTTAAGGTGTGTATCCATCAGTAGGTACGCCAGATAAGTTTGAAGTCCCATGCAACCAACAGGGGACAAGCATAATGCAATCAACCAGGCACAGATTCCGACTCCGGACTGCTTCTAAGAAATTCTTTTGGAAAATCCCCGAAACATTTTGCCCCACTTGGCGATAAATCCCAGGAACCGCTTTGACGACTGGTAGACCACCGAGGCAATAAGGTAAAGGAATTATGTATGAGGATGACTGATGCTTGAAGCCCAGGTACGCACGGGCGGTTTTTTATCGCGCACTGGAATTTTAACTCTCGGTGTTGAACCGAGCGTTGAGAATCCAATAGTGTATGTCAGCGCGTCAAAAAAATACACTGTTGGATTTTCAACTCTCGGCGCTGAGCACTGAGTTGGAAATTCAGTGCACGATAAAAATCGCCCTTGGGTACGAGGACTAATAAAGTTGGATTTTCAACTCTCGGCGCTAAGCGGAAAGTCGAAAATCCAGAGCGCGATAAAAATCGCCCCTGGTACGAGGACTTATAAACAATACATGAAACGAAGCCAGCGATCGACGCCATATTGAAAAGTAAAAGTTTGTACTTGGTATGTAACATCTATGAATAGACACGTCAATCAATTGTAAAATTAACATACCTACCCAATACGTGATAGATTGTTGTTGTACAGTAAGTACCTCATTTTCTGAATCTCATGGAATGAGGGTTTTCTGAAATGACGTTCACTAGGTGGCAGCACTGAGACGTCCGGTCCGAGCACCTGTCGAAAGTGTCAAAGCGCCTATATTTTCTTTAGTCCTGACTGAATGAAAAACGAATGAATGAAACGAATGATGAACGTCATCATATATTTTAAATTCATTGTCGAAATGGAAGACCCCTTGCCAAAGTGGCGCCAACTGGTGGCGTTAATTTTTATGAAAACCCTCATTGGATTTCATGAGTTTTTTTTTTGCTACGCGGGAACCTAATTCTTTAAATAAAAATAAAAGTAGCCCAAGTTACTCTCTGCCAGTGAAAATCCTGTCAAAATTGTTCCAGCCGTTTCGGAGATTAGCCGGAACAAATCGACAGACAGACAATAAATAAAAAAAAGATTTTTTGTTGTATATTTCATATGAATTTACTAATACTTACCCTGTTATTTTTACATTTCAAACAAATCAATTTTATTTATTTGTATGTATAGAACACAGGAAGTGCAAGGGGAGATGTTTAAAATAATAGAGAGGTTCTAATATAGCATAATATCACGCCCGCATCCCCAGAAGTGTTAGGCATAGGAGTACCTGTCTATACTACAGACACCAGCACATCAAGCTACCCGAAACTGTCAAATTTTCCCAATCAACCTTGAACCTAATGCCTTAGCGATAAAGTTGAAAATCTATTAAAGAAATTTGACAGATTGTAGTAGCTCGATTGCTGGCACATTTCGCCAGTTATGTTAAGTCCAATGTATTCGGGTCTAGTTCTAAACTAGTTGATTACTCAGTACCAGCCCAGCGGGGTAGTTGCGTAATACACTATCAGTAGTAATGGCTTTCAGTTTGACAGTTCAACAACATTCATTGCGTTATTTACGTTGTTGAGTAGACATTTTTCGAACATATGAAGCAATGGATTAGCAACATCCTTCAAAACGATTGAAATTGAGATTGTGTGACGCAATTTTAGGGTGCTGAGTGCAGTTTTGAACTGTTAATGGCAATATCATGGCTTTTGCATGAATATCTTCGGTGCCCACTAGTTTACAAAATAAATTCGGTAGTTAATAAAGAATACCAATATTTGAATTTCTGTTAACGTCTAGTCAGGTTCTGATGGTTATTGTAGGGACTTGGGGTGTGAAACAGCCGCACTGGTCGAACGATCAGATGAATCTGCTCTTGCCACGGTTGGTCCCAAGATGGGTGGCCATCTTTACACACCAAGACCGTGCTTCGGAAAGCACATTTTAAGCCGCTGGTTTCGGCTGTCATTCGAGGATCGTTGACAGTCGTTACGGGTCGTCAGAAGCCCGAAAATCAGACAATCAGTCTTACCAAGCGGTATCGTATTACCTGGGTTATGGAGATAGGCAGTCACTCCATGTAATATACTGATATTCAGCTGCAACTGGTTAGACTGGAAGCCCACCCCAAAAGATTTGAGAAAAAGCTAGGCAGATACTACAGTTTATATGCATATACTTTATTGTATACCATAACAAAAAAAAAAGATATTTAGCACTAAAAATATACAAAGGCCTTATCGCTTTCTGCGATCTCTTCCAGGCAACCTTGGAATGGCCAGTGATTTGCCTTGCCTGGCTGGTTCCACTATTTCAATTACAATCGAATAAAACCGCGAACAATAGCCACAGGCAAAAAACAAGCAGGCGTCATTCAAGCCCAAATTACAAGTCTAAAACCGGTGGTGCCCATCTGGCGTCAACTGTCACCATCCTTCTTATTGGCCCAATTTATTTTCGGATACGCACGATTCGCCGAAGAGCTAAGACGAGCTAGAATTGGCGTAGCGACCTTAGAACTAAAAGCAGGACTCTGAATCATGCTGTTTCGTTATTCATGGCATCAATTATGGGGCCTCAGTGTTCAGCTGCCAATTTTCTGTTGTTTGTTTGAGAATTTATTATCTTGGGAACTATTCTTTCAACATCACTTCGAAACTCGAACGGTGTCGAGGTGTAACAAGCTTCTTATATGAAGACCAATACTCAAGTTGACGTTCACTGTACACTGGGGACGTATTCTCTTTACATTCGCTACTAACCTTACTGAGTGGTTTTCATCACAGCCAGATTTTCATGCACAGCTTGTGTTGAAGTGAGAAGAAAAAGGAACAGAGAGAGAGAGAGAGTTTTCTCAGCACACTCCTGAAGCCTCAACATTTGCAAATAGCTGCTGGATTGAAGTAGGTACAGTAGGCCGCACGCTAGTAGTAACTAAACTTATTGACCTCCCGTACTACGCTAGGCCAGCTCAAGGTCAAGGTGTTACCACTGACCCGCAGTCGACTATTCTCTGAATGCTTTCATTCAGAGTTACCTACTTCAATTGACTTTTTAATCCATGTTTAAGACGAATCCTAAAAGTGCATCATCATCTGCCGTCTAACCGGATGCATCTGAATATCAGTATTTTACATGAAGCAACCGCCTCTCTCACACCTCTGCACAACCCAGTAACTGGGTAATACGATACCCCTTGGTAAGACTGGTTGTCAGACTTTCGGACTTCTGACGATCCTTAACGACTGTCAATGATACACGAATGACAGTCGGGATCAACAGCTTATCGTGTTTTCCGAAACACGGAGGGGTCTCGGGATGTAAACAAAAGATGGTGTCCCACCGACCAACCGCGACAAGCCTGATCGATCGACCAGTGTAGCCGTTATTACTTAGCCACGAGATTTGGAAACCCTCCTAAATCGAATCTTAAAAATTCATAGGATATAATAAGGGTCATTCGGTCAAGGATTCCACTGGATCGTTCCAAGATTGTGGCGGTATCTACATCGCCACATGCGAACTACGCATCACACTGACGTCACTGACGCAAGTCCTGATGCAAATGACAGGTGCAGTGTGACATTGTAACACAAGGTGTTGTTTCTGATTCTGAGTAGAGACTAAATTCAAATGACACGTGATTAAATGCTAATGTAGAGGATTCGTTTGGCAGCAAATTATTGAAAGACAATAGCTTCTGTACAATTGTTTTGCGCTTGCATACTTCTGGTATCGATAAAATGGTATTAAACATTGATGAAGCCACAGTTGGAACGGCTCAGACTGAAAACAACCCCAAAAAAGTTTGGAATAAGTTAGATTGGGGATTGTAAAACCAACTCGAAAGTCATCGATCATTCTCGTCAAATCCTAAACGAGAGTTGCATTAGAGTGGACTTTTAAAACTTTCGATAGACTTAAAGTAAAAATCTGTCTATCTACAAATCTATCGATACATTCTATCTATAGATATATATATATATATCTAACTATCACTGCTTTATTCCACGTTTTGGTACACATTTTCTTCATTGATTCCTTTGAATGACCGAGGATTAGAATGACTCCGCGAACAGCTGTCCCATTGTAGATCATCACGGATATTGAATTATATTTGCCCTGTAGTTGACTCTTCCATCTTGTTCCAAGTATTATACCTATATGATTCATGCTTTTGAAAATAGTCTCATCTCTCTCTTCCCTTCTTTAATCTCATAGTGGTGACCGTGGTGGGAGAAGCTTTCCTCACCTTTCCTCTCCATTTTTACTTTTCCAATGGCAAAAACTTTCGAGTCCTGCGAAAAAAGGGGTACATTTAAGATTCTGATCACAAGAAAAGAAAAAAAAATACATTGATATGCGGCAAACATAACGCATGAAAAGAACACAAAGTAAAGTAGAAGAAGAAAGTGGATACTGTCAGAAGTTGCTGTTTCATTTCAGGGGTTAATAACATAACAGTTACAGTAACTTATAACCTAAACCCTAAAATATTCCAGAAAATAATCTAGATTGAGGTCGACTGGTAGCTTTTCTCCTCCTCAATAATAATCGCACAGTATTTTCTCAACAATGTAAACTTTAAAAGTTTTCTTTTAAACTGTCAGAGAGAAGAAAATTCTAGTAATTATATTGGCAAAGTCCGACAGCTTAATATATCTGTTTCAGCATAGAGGAAGTGCCGTGTAGGTGGAAAGGATTTATATTTACCCGGAACCACGACAGATCGAGAGACAAATTCTGTTCATCAATCCATGTCAAGCTGTTGATTGAGTTCTTAATTATAAATAAAATGATGCGGAAATATCATTGACTATTAATAGATGATGATTAAAAAATAAAGGCATTTGTTGAAGATGTCCAAGCAAATAAGGACGCGACCGAGGCCAAGAATACGGGACCAGAAGACCAGCACCCCAATTGCGTAACACACTATCAATTTCGATTAGAATAATTTTGAAGGATATTGCTAATCCATTACTTGATGTGTTCGTAAAATGTGTCTGCTCAACAACGTAAATAACGCAATGAATGTTGATGAACTGTCAAAATGAAACCTATTGCTACTGATAGTTTGTTATGCAAGTACCCCGCAGTTTTGTCAAACTTTGCTGCTACTCACCACAGGCCTTTTAAAAAGAATGAGGGTCAGTTCAATGAACAACCTGCAATTTGTCAGTTGTCAAACGAATAGCCAATTAATTATTAGTCAAAGGCAAGGGCAAGCAGGTCACGACATTTGTGGAAGTTCGACGAAATCGGTAACCTTTGCACGAAAACCTGCGGTTTGCTACTCTTTTCAAGAGAAACGAAGCTTTAGCCAATCATTAAAACTTTGAACGCCACGGTGGTCACCGGTGAGCGACAGCAATTATTTTAGTTAATTCTTTGAATAGTAATAATAAATAATTATTTAGAGTGGGGTTTTGACTATTTTGAACCGTATGAGCCAATAAAATATAACGTGTAAAATTTGCCGAAATCAGCGTCAGCCCATATGGAAAGTTCAGTGGTGGTCAATGGTGGTCAGCGGTGACCACCACGGCGTTCAATGTGTTAAAAGAAGCGAGGTACCTACTGTATTGTCACTTTTGGTACCTACATTACATCGAATCACGTTATTGGTATTTTGTAAAACGTGACCCGACTACGGCTCGGCGGTTCTCAAGGAATAACACATTCATATTCTGTTGTTTCCTTATTTAACGTTTTCCTGGAGGAAAATCACGATGCAACTGAAACTGATGATCATTTTTGTTTATTATAAATCTATAGGTAGGTACTAATCATAAAGCTGAAGAGTTTGTTTGCTTGAACGCGCTAATCTCTGGAACTAAAAGTCAGATTAATAAAAAAGTTTTTGCGTGTGATAGCCCAAGTTTTGAGTAAGTACTTACATAGAAAAGTCAAGAACAACGCTGAGCGAAAAAGAAGAAATAGTGCGGGCAGGCGATGCGATGCGACGGGTGTGCCGGGGGAACAAGAAATCACAGGCGTACAGATGTTAGGGCCCTTTCCCACGGCAAGCATCATGTTTCCCGGATACTGTAAGCAGAATACTTGTGTGAATATATATATTTAAACACGTACACCACTAAACGGGATCCTGCAAAAAACCGTACCTTCAAAAAACAGGATCTTGCCGTGGGAAAGGGCCCTAAGTCAGACAATATACAGGGCAGTCTGTCGACAGCCTCGACATTGTAATATTTTCTCCTTAATAAATTGATGACAGTGCGCTCAGTGCACTGCAATAAATTGATGACATTAGACAGTCAAGCAGCTGCCTTGAGTCATATTCAGAAGTAAGTAATCGAAGACATATCAAATTATATTTTTCCAGTTTTAGCTGACATAGCGTTGTATAGGCTTTTCGTACAATGCGAAGTCAGCTTATACTGGAAAAGTGTAGCTTGATATGTCGTCGCGCGTACTTACATAGGTACATACATGAATAAAGTCGACGTAAAATTCATAGATAAAATCAAGTAGGTAAGCCTTTATGAAAAATAAAACAGACTTGAGGTTGATGATGGTAGGGAGACAAATATAACAACTAGGTATGGCCATAAGTTGAAACCAAAACCAAACACGTTTTTCCAGATTTAGGTCATTGTGATTTCTGTCCATCCCCGACAACTAACATATTAGTAGAGAAAAGTAAGAAATCACTAAGCAGGCGCCCGCGCTGTCAAGTGACAAATAATATGTAATTATTATTTAAGTTAATGATCTTCTAAATCCCTTAGTTCTGCAAGCGTCCGCAATAAATCAAGTGGCGCCAGTGGGCCGTGAGTCACGGATCGACGTCGGCGCGAGCGCAGCTTTGTACCTACTATTTTTCAGCTAATTCTATTTTCAGACACTATATTAATTGCTCACTTAGTTCGGCCAGTGACAATTGCTTTGTGTGAAGTTAGATTGTAGTAATAAAAATAATAATATCGATGATTAAAAACTGTCGATGAATCCTTTTAGCTGTCCCTACGTCTATGGTCCACTGAACACATTTTCAGGCTATAATAATAATAATCTTTATTCATCAAAAACATTGTAGTACATAATAACAATTTACAGAATCGTTAATAGTATACAAAGACTACAATAAAATGGAGGGTGAGGTGCTGTATTCCTAGCTAGGTTAATAGATAACCTGTGTTAAGGAGTACAGTGCCGGTCCCCAAGGTAAGTAATGATAAAATCGTACACTATATGCATTACAGTTCATTCATTATTAATTATTACCACAAACAATTTAATCTACTAAAAAGATTTTCAGGCTATGAAATGAGTACCTAATATTCGTTAGGTACCTACTTGACATTTCTCGGGACCCTGGGTACCCGGACACCAACTGACCACTATCCCTGTTCGTACTATGCAAGTGCACCCAAGGACAACCCCCGGTTGGTGTAGGACTATTGCAGGATATGGAAACAAAGATATTGGAATATGAGTTGGGTTGGTTCGTTAATTGTATTATTAGGGCCAGTGCAGACGACGGACATTTTTGTCCACGGACTTTTTCGTCCGCCAAAATAGAGCGCTTACAACTGCATGAAGTAACGCACACGAGGCGGACTTTTTGTCCGTGGTATTTTTAGTCCCTCGTGTGCGTTACTTGATGCACTTTGTAAGCGCTCTATTTTGGCGGACGAAAAAGTCCGCGGACAAATGTCCGTCGTCTGGGCTGGCTCTTATTGTTTTTGAAAAAGTTTGTACTCGGGTTTTTACCCAGTGCTGTTTATTTATTTCGACTTTTCGCAAAAAAGGTACAAAGGTGGACTTACCCGTCAACCAAGTGTGGTGAAGAGATTAGATGACAGGTGCTTTGGTTGAGCGGACAATGAAAAACAAAAAAAAAGACTATTATAACTAGGTAAGCACACAAATAGGTTATAAACACACACATATAATGTACTATAATAGGTATATACTTATAATATATAAACATATACAAATTCAAGGGAGAGAGAGGTGTTAAGATGACTCTACTCTATTTGTTTTGAAAATAACTCTGCAATAACCGCCCGACTAGTGGCCGTCCTGATATCAAGAGGAAGCGCACTCTAAATGAGAAGAATGGACTGAATATGAAAGGAAGAATGAACCAAGTCAGAAGTATGAGAAGATCCCTGAGATCCTCAGGGTAAAGGGTCGGTCTCCATGTTAATTATTAATTTATAATGATATTTACCTACTATAATTTCGTTGTTTAACATAAGTGTGTTAAGTGGTTAGTATACTCCAGCATACTTCAACCAATTTGCCTACCCTTTTCTCAACTATGTTGGGGTCGGCTTCCAGTCTAGCCGGATGCAGCTGAATACCAGTATATAGCGACTGCCTATCTGTCCTCCACAACCCAGTTACTGGGTAACACGACGATACCCCTTGGTAAGACTGGTTGTCAGACTTTCGCGCTTCTGACTACCCGTAACGACGACTGTCAATGATTAATCACCGGTTTAATGTGATTTCCAAGGCACGTAGCGGTCCCGATATGTTATGAATGGTCACCCATCCACGGGCCACCCTCGGCAAGTGCAGCTTAGGCCCGGCGCCCATTATCGGCATCGGTACGACTGAGGATTTTAGGTGGCAAATAGCAATATACTATAACATAATGGCAATAAAGTAGAAATTTCCGTGATATGTGGTCGTAATAACCAAAATACCGCTTCGGTATGCTTGAGGCTGGTGTATCGGCAGCCTTGAGAATGCTTCGGGATGCTTCGGCATCCTTCGGCAACCTTCGGTACGCCGCCGGCGCCGAGGCAACACTCGGGGGATAGTTTGAGAAATACGATATTGAGACGCTTCGGCAAGCTACAGGACGGTGCGGCATCCTTAAGGACGCCTCGTCATCCCTAAGAACGTTGCAGCATGCCAAAGCATAATTGCCGATAGTGTGCGCTTGCATGTAGGATGCCGAAGGATCCTTTTCCTTGCCGATGCCGATAATGGGCGCCGGGCCTAACCTTCGATTGACCCGTGCCGTTGGTAATAATTAGCCACGAGTCTTATATCATAATTATTGTGTCAAATTCGGAACAAGCTATAACCAAATCTATCAATGTATGTACAGACGCTAGCACATCAAGCTACCCGAAACTGTCAGATTTTCCCAATCAACTTTGAACCTTATACTTTAGCGATAAAGTTGAAAATCTATTAAAGAAATCTGACAGATTGTAGTAGCCTGATGTGCTGGCGTCTGTACAAGATGTTGCGCTGTCCTCTCTTGCCTATTAATACTGTAATTTGAAAACACTGTTAAAGCCAATTATTTTTAAAATAGTAACCATGGAGTTTCTTGGCGGCTCTTCTCCATAGGAAACGACCACTTGGAACCGTGCACCTAGCTTCTGACGTTTCATAAGTGCCCATGTAGGTTTATGTGAAATGAAATATGTATTTTGATTTTGACCAGCAGGGTAGTTGCGTAACGCACTATCAGTAGCAATGGGTTTCATTTTGACAGTTCAACAACATTCATTGCGTTATTTACGTGGTTGAGCAGACACATTTTTCCAACACATGGCGCAATGGATTAGCAATATGCTTCTAAATGATTCAAATTGAGAGTAATAGTGTGTTACGCAATTAGAGTGCTGGTTTAATGTCACTCTGGCGGTAAGATCGCAATACACAGGGCGCTCTATTTTACACTCTGCCTACGTTCAGAAATCTGAGCCATGAATTCATGATATTGAAAGTGCAAAATATATGTAAACATTGTAAGTTTACATCGAGTTCTATAAATTTGCAAGAGTGTACTGCATTTAAAAACTTTAGAATGAACGAACATTGGCTCTGAGTTGCTATATTGGTTTGAGAGCTCTGGAACATTTATTTATTTATTTAATACTTCAAGCACATAAATTTACAGAGGGGCATTCTCTACCAGTCAACCTTTGGGTGATGCAGAGACAACAGTAGTAGGTGCAATCATGAACATTGAGAAACTATACATATAATAATATATATATAATAATATATATATAATAATATATATATAATAATATTAAAACTATACATATAATAGATATATACCTAATTACATGTAAATATAAGCACAAATAAATACATATATCTAAATACATGAATATACTAAAAAGAAATAAGAGAAACAATGAGAAAATATTAGCGTTGTGATGATACTGCCAGCTTCTTGCGAATGTGCTCGCGAACTTTAAAGGATAATAGATTCCCCGAATCAAATAGAGCAAAGCTTATAAGTAATGTATTGTAGTGCAGTGAATGAATCGAATGTTCATTCAGTAGTGGTGGCCCAGTGGTAACGGCTGCGACTCACGAGTTGTAGGTCGTAGGTTCGAACCCAGACAGGCGCTTTACTTTGTGTAAATTATTTCATCACCACTGCTCTCAGAACGGTTAAGGAAGCCATCGTGAGGAAACCGGCATGTCCTAGAACCAAAATATCGAAGACATGTGACATCTACCAACTCGCACTGAGCTTGCGTGGTGGATTAAGGCCCACTCCCTCTCACAGACAGGAGGCCTGTTTCCCAGCAGTGGGAACATTATAAACTGATTATGATATAATGTAGAAGATATGGGTGCAGACTCTAATCCAAGAAAGTAATGAAAAGTTCACTAACTAGAAGAAAAAGGTTAGTTTTCAAAGGTACGCTGAGTTTTCAGAATTGTAATGTCTAAACTCTGACAATATCAAAATCAAATGGGGTAACCATTTATTATATTTACATAATTAATAAAGCTAACTGTAAATCAAAAGTAATTTATTCAAATTCCGCTTAGATTCAGCACTTTACGAACGTCAAAATTACATGACTAAAACGCCCGCCCTTCACAATTTCCTAGTGCTTTCGCTGGGAAGAAAAACTGGCGCAACAAACTCCCCAGCAGCACAGTTAGCTCTTTAGTTAGAAGAACTTGCTTCTATATAATAATAGGCATGTGAAGTAATTAACACTATGAGACACAGAACATTAAATTATTTGCCATATATATCGCTTCATGAAAAGCTATAAGTATAGAACTATGGACCTTGTGCAAACGGTTTTATTTCAAGACCTATATTTACCAACAGAAAGTCTTAACTATAAAAAGCTCTTGATTAATATGTACATACATTACTAGCTGTCCGTTATCCGATGAACCCTGTCACTTCTAATGAAACGTTAAGCTAAAATCCATTGCGTAGCGACCCCCGCACTGGCGATATAAAATACGCGTCACGTCTGTATAGGGTTACTTTCCCCTACCATTTGTACATAGTCCTGATTTATTCAAGTGAAATTTCTTTAGGCACACTGTGCTCTTTCTGCGGGGTACTTGCGTAGCACACTATCAGTAGCAATGGGTTTCATTTTGACAGTTCATCAAGCAGACACATTTTTCGAACATATGAAGCATATGGATTAGCAATATCTTTCAAAATTATTCGGAATGTGATTGAAAGTATGTTACACAATCAGGGTGCTAAACAGTCGACCCCGACCCTTGCTCTTTCCATTAAATATACATTTCAGGGCCTTGGATTCGATACCCAGTTTGATTGCAATAGGCTAGCCTATTGCCTATTGCAATAAAACTGGGTATCGAATAATAAATAATAATAGGGAAATAATAGGGAGTAGTGGAGTGGCGGTAGGGGTATAACAGGGAGTACCCTATTACATGGGACTTAAACCAACTGGCGAAATGTGACCCTTCAGGGATTCCGCCCCGACCTTTGCTCGAGCCAGCCTGCGCTGCTAAGCCTGTAGCTGTAAATTCGTCCCAAATTAATCCAGCCTGTCCCTTGCGGCCCTCCCCCAGCGACGCCCTAAGCCGAGGTCCGTACCCCACAGGGGGTGCCCTTAGCGTGTAGTCGCTTAGTTGTTAAGATTGTTAAGCCCTGGCTGGAGGCCTTAATTTATTGAGCAAACAAGCCTGGTTAAGCAGTCGACAACCTCATAGGCTGACCTGTGAGACGCCATTAAAAAAAACCTCGGTTGTACACTCTGTGATTTATTTTACTTCTAATGATTATAAGAGGTTCAATCTGTTTTTATTTAAAGGTAGGGGTTCAACAATAAATCAGAGCATTGTGTTTTAACCCACAGTTGTGGTAGTTAATGTCCAACACCTAATTCTGTTCGGTGTACCTCCTTGTACATGGCCTTGTTGCCTGGGGTCTCTCCTCTGTCAGCTTCACGTTGTCCTTTTTTATTCACCATAATATCATACTTCACATGGCAAAATCTATCCACATTTCCATATTCTCTCCTCTTCCCCTCTATTCACTAACCTATTCTTCACTGCGGCTTACTCCATCCGAGCTACCTAAACCCCAGAAATATCAATGGCAAAAAAAATCAACACGCTGATTGCGTAACACACTATTACTCTCAATTTGAAACATTTTGAAGCATATTGCTAATCCATTGCTCCATATGTTCGAAAAATGTGTCTGCTCAACAACGTAAATAACGGAATGAATGTTGTTGAACTGTCAAAATGAAACGCATTGCTACTGATAGTGTGTTACGCAATTACCCTGCTGGTCTCGACTGCCACTGGGATATTTCTGGGATTGAATCTTTGTTTAGCTTTTTTAATCTTCTTGTTTTATTCACGTACCGGGCGCAAATCCAGACACCGGGCTACTACTGAGGAATTCCAGATGAAAAAACCCAATAACACTGCCCGACCCTGAAATCGAACCCAGGGCCTCATAACCCATTTCACTCAGTCAGTCACTCTCTGACTCATTTTCTCCCATACATACATATTAATACTATGTACTTATTCTGCTATAAACACAGCATGCTATTTTTAACCGTCTCCAAATTTTTACAGGGTGTTTTACCCATGAATATGAACCACTTTCACTATGGAACCAACTCTGAGATCCTGAAAAAAAAAATCTGCTGTTTCATACATTTTGGTCAAGTAGGTATTGAACTTTTGTATTAAACAGCTGATTTTGTTTTTGTGATTTCAGAGTTAGTACCATAGTGAAAGTTGTTCATATTCATGAGTAGAACAACCTGTAAAAATTTGGAGCCCGTAAAAAAAATCACACAGTATAATAGTGACTGAATAGTGAAGCTAAGAAGTATCATGTTATTTAAAGACCAACACACAACAGCCAAGTGTTGACGCACTTGCACCACCCCATCTTCCTAGCACGGCGGGCGTTGCTGGAGCGGCTGTTGCAAGTGCGGAAAACCTCAAACAGCCAAAATATTCCAACCTCATTGGGAATTTGGGAGTTATATGCTCGAGCCGTTTAAGGTTCGAGTGCCCACTACGCGGTTGGTCAATTATTCACATGAACAGAGGGCATCAGTATTGCCATACTACGTGGCAATGCTGCCAGCCTTTTGGGCAGTTTTCCCGCTGACAGCGATGCAGAGGAATTTTATATGCCCTATGATTCTTAACCCATGTTTTGATTTATATACATGTACACATATTATTATTTTTAAGTCTGTTAGCTTATACATTGTATATTAAAACCAATATTGCCAGCAGGACTATTCCCTCCAACAATACGGTCATTAAACTCATAATTCCAGAAAGAAGTCGAGTTGGTTGCAATAGTAATTCCGGTCGCGTCAGGGGCGAAGGCGTAGGGCGCCACGACGGCGCGCCGCTCCCGCCGCCCGGGCGCCGCCCCGCCAAATAAACGACGTATATATACGTCTGTACCACTTCAAAAACTTCCCTACTCTTTGTTAGTTATTTATTCATCGGTTTTTGAACGTTATTTGAGGAACCGTTCTTAGTATTGAGGTTTGGGGAAGCACATTTTTAAGTTAAAAAAAAAAATTGTGTTTCTCTTTCTTTAAAAAAGGTACCGTTGTAGCTTTTGTACCTGGCCAATATTTTAAACAATTGACATACTTAAGTAATGCTGTAGTGGTATTTTTATGGTGGAAGAGGTTTGAACAATGCTTGAATGCTTTTTGAAGATGTAGTTATAATAAAGAATGGAGAGTACACTGTACAAGTTATCTTATCGTTCTAATCGCGTTAACAATGCCCCACACAATGATATTATACAACGTGTAACGTTAAATGAGCAATACCTCAGTCACCCCAACTGATTTTTAATTCAATTGACCTATTTCAGAGAGAAAATAAATCATTAAAAACATTGTAAAGGTTTTATGTGCTGTTTTAGTTTTACTGGCCATTCTGACCGTTTCTTGCGTCTGCGACAACACTTTATGAGGATAGAGGAGTCGTCACCGGGCCACTGCGCCGCGCTGACATTGGGTTCCTTGACCTGTTAATAAATAGACACGGCAACGTTTTTAATGAAGATTTTTCGAAAAATGTGACCTATATTAAAAAGTGGTTCAATTAATTCTGCTCGTTATTCTAATCAAACTATTTTCAGGTTTTGCGCATTTAACGTTACACGTTGTATTTACTTATAATATAATTGGCTCCATACATTACAGATGGTATGACAACGTTGATAACGCTATCAAAGGGCTGCCCTTTTTCCAAAGCGGGGTAGTTTCGTAACACATCGACAATAGCAAGGGCTTTCATTTTGACAATTCAGCAACATTCATTGCGTTATTTACCTTCTTCAGCAGGCATTTTTTTCGATCATATGAATCAATCGTCGAGGTCACTAGCTAACCACATATTGCAATCAACTCATTAGAAAACATTTAAATAGGTTGATTATGTCAATAATATAATAAAAATAAAACTAAACTGATTTGACTTATACAGCCCAATAAAAACAATTGTATAATGAGCTCATAGTATAATAACCTATCAGTAATCTAATTCTGGAGAAAGAACATAAACATTGTCTTGAGTTAATCAGGGCGACCAACTATTCTTATCGTTTAAGTAGTCGTTGATGGAGTAGTATGCCTTTGAACAAAGGTTGGATTTTACTTGAGCTTTAAATGCATTAAAAGGCAAATCTAGCAAAGAAGAGGGTAGCTTGTTATAAAAGGCTATACCAAGCCCAACAAATGAGTTATGAACCTTATGAAGCCGGTGAAAGGGAGCACGTAGTTTGTCCTTATTTCTGGTGTTAACATTGTGAACATCACTGTTTTTAGTATACAAGTGTATATTTTGCCTAATATATATGATGTTGGCAAATATGAATTGTGATGCAACCGTGAGAATACCAATATCTTTAAATAAATCTCTTAGAGAAACTCTAGCACCTAGCTGGTAAATAGCTCGAACAGCTCGTTTTTGAAGGACGAATATATTTTGTATATCAGCTGCTTTGCCCCACAGCAGAATACCGTAGGACATAACGCTATGAAAATAACTAAAATATACTAAACGAGCTGTATCAACGTCAGTGTATTGTCTTACTTTCCTGACGGCGTAGGCAGCCGAACTGAGCCTTCCTGCTAGGCTCGATATATGTGGTCCCCACTGAAGTTTGGCATCTACTGTTATTCCCAGAAAAACTGCTGAGCTCACAGTCTCAAGCGCCTCTTTATCTAAGACGATGTTGGGTCCTAGATTTCTAACATTGGGTAAGGCGAACTTTACACATTTCGTTTTCTTGGCATTGAGAACTAGGTTATTTGACGTAAACCAATCCGTAACTATTGAGAGTGCACTGTTTACCTCGTCAAAATCTAGTCTATTCCTGTCTACTTTAAAAATAAGAGATGTATCATCAGCAAACAGTACAACGTCACAGATTCCCTTTAAATGGAATGGTAAATCATTGATATAAACTAAGAACAAGAATGGGCCCAGTATTGAGCCTTGCGGCACACCTAACTGAACTGGCAGCGCGGAAGATTTCACACCATTAACATCTACACATTGGAACCTATTATGTAAATAAGAATTTATTACGTTGAGAGCTTCGTTTTGGACACCGTAATGACGTAGTTTACGCAAAAGCGTGTCATGGTGCACGCAATCAAAGGCTTTGGAAAGATCACAGAAAACTCCGATAGCATTTTGCGAGCTCTCCCATGCGTTGAATATGTGTTTCAGCAAAGCAACACCCGCATCTGTAGTCGAACGACCTTTTGTAAAGCCATACTGTTCATTATGAAGGAGGCTATTTAAATTAAAATGTCTTAGCAACTGCTTGAGTATTAATTTTTCAAATATTTTGCTAAATGCAGGTAAGATGGAAATAGGCCTAAAATTGCCAACGTCGTTTTTATTACCTGATTTAAATAAAGGTATGACTTTACTATTCTTCATGAGGTCAGGAAAAATTCCTAAATCAACACATTTATTAAAAGTAACAGCTAGATAGGGGGCTACGATGTCTATTATATTACTTAAAAGTTTAATGGAGATGCCCCAGTAGTCACCGGTGTTTTTAGACTTAAGTAGGTTAAAAACAGTAACTACATCATGTGGGGTTACATGTTCGAAACTAAATAAACGACTACATTGAGGTACATTACTATGCAAAAGGTTTTCAGCTTTAGACGGGGACGAATTTAAGGAGCGAGTCGTAGTTATGGGTATGTTGGCAAAAAACTCATTAAAAGCTTCAGCTACGTCAGCGGCTTTATTAACTAATTTATTATCGACCATAATCTCAAGTAATTTTTCTTGTTTAACCGATTTACCCGTTTCATTGTTAATAATTTTCCAAGTTGTTTTTACTTTATTATTAGAATTTTTAATAGCATCGCTTAAAAATTTTGATTTAGCAAAAGCACTAATCTTTTTAAATAATTTTGAATAATTTTTGACATACTCTAGGAAAGGAGTGTCAAACCTGTATTTTTTCAAACCATATAACTCGTATAGTCTCGCTCTACTTTTATAAATACCCGGAGTAGCCCATTGGTTAAAGCCAACGGAGGATCCATTAATATTAACAGTTTTGGTCTTGAAAGTAGATTGGTACTCTTTTTGCACAACATCAAAAAGGGCACCATAAATTTCATTAGGATTCTCGTGTTCTACTATAGATGGTGTAATTCTATGAACTATATTATTTTTAAACATTTTGCAACGGGTAGCTGTATAAGGCCTGCATTCAATTTTACACGGCTGTTTATGTAATGGCATGGGGAAGCTAGCTAATAAACCACAGTGGTCGGACGTTAAGTCAGTTAAGACTAATTTGTTTTTGGCATCAAAAACACTAAATATATTATCAAGACAGGTTGACGAAGATGCCGTGATCCTAGTAGGTTCAAAAAACAAGTTAATTAAATTATAAGACCTAAACAAATTGAGAAGTCTAATACTTAATGGAGTAACATCTAAAATATTAATATTGAAATCTCCGCATAAAATAATACTTTTGTTACTTGATTTCAACCTATTGAGAGAATCCTCCATTACCGATTCAAAACTAATAAAATCCCCAGAGGGGGGTCGATAAACGCAAATTATAACGTATCGCTCAAGTTCAACACAAGACAACTCTATAGTGCGTTCGATTGAAAGATTCACTAAATCTAAACGTTGTTTACATTTTAACTTGTTTGAAACAAGAACTAAAGAGCCACCGCGAATAGCACTTTTTCTCACAAATGCACTCTGTACGGTAAAGTTATCATCATTGATAAACACTACTTCATGTTCTTTCAACCAGTGTTCAGTCAAACATAACACCTGAACATCATAGTTCTCCATAAACAAACTTAACTCTAGCTCTTTGCCGGACAGACCCTGCATATTTTGATGTACAACATTCAACATATGTGGCTGACCCGTTGTCGCACCTAATAGTTTAAACTACAAGGCGTATCAAAAGTAGTGTTAGTACCACTACTAACAGTAATCGATGGTACCCTACAGGTACCGGTGTCACTGTGTATATTGTATGCTAAAAGATTAGCAATTTGTCTCCTACAACTAGGTGGCAAATACATAGTATAATTTGTCAGTTTGTAATCAGTAATGAATTGATTACAATCAAAATATAAAATAGCATCACTGTGATGACATGTCCTATTATAAATTAACATATTTAAATTATAAATGTGCCTATTTTGCTCATCAGACAAATAATGAGAATAAGGCAAGGCACAGAAAATAAATTTACAATTATTGGACTCATTGAGATGTAACATTAACTGGACAGATTCAATTATGTCCTTTTTACGTACAGTTAAACTATCCCCATATAATAATATAACAGTTGAATTGGGATTTATTTTTGTCAATTTAATATTACTAATTAAGTGGCTAATACTGGCACCGGGTAAACAATGATTAATTACATATTGTGGCGAACACTGATTAAATATACTACCAAAACCTTGACCAAATTTGTCAGAAAATACATAAGTAGTGTTAAACAATTTATTCATACTACTGCTATCATCTTTAATACAGCTATCTACTGACTGAGCTACTGAGGGTGTGGGTGTAATAACTTGAGGCTGGGGTTCCTGGGAGCAGGTACAGCTAAAAGAGAGGTTATTAGTCAGAGACTCATACCTCTCCGCATTGTACTTGACCAGGTCTGCCAACTCATTAGCCTCCTGCATGCGCTTACTCAGGTCTTGTTGAGAAGCCTCATATTTACTGAAGATGTCCTTCAGAGCATATTCCCTAACAAACAACTCATCCTGCAGCTGCTGAGTGTCAGTGTCATACCTAGTATTACATAATTCTATTTCTCTGTTACAGTTCTTTAATTCTTGTATTAAATTTAAATTTTTTTGCCTCAGTTTTATATTTGATTTCTTAACTTTTTGGCATTTTAATGATTTTTGAGTTTTTTTTATTAATCTATTAATTTTAATATATTTTTTTATCTTATTATGACTAGTAAACAATTTGGTTTTATTGATAGTATCATTAGTTAAGTCTATTGTTACAATTGGCTCAACACATGTGGGTCCGGACCCGCTACCAACCAACTCATCGTAAAGACTGCAGGTGATCGCAGACTCTTCACGGGCTTTGAGAGATTCCAAATGGGTGATTGTGTTATGGGCCCTGCTTAATTCCAGTTCAAGTTCAGATATGCGTCTCAAAGCCAGTTCGTGGGTGTCACTACATTCCTGGAAATTTGACACAAGTTGACGAAGATGTTGATGCTGGTCAAGTATGTCCATATGTTGTACATGTAGTTCAGCCAATTGGTTCCTTAGCTCAGTGTTCTTGTCATTTATAAACTTTATTTCCACCTCGCTGTCATCCCTTTCCTGTAGTAGCTGTTTGTTCTGTTTCTTACTAGATTCCAATTCGTTCAATGTAGCCCTCAGTTTTTCATCCAAGGATGCAGCTCTACGGGTCAACATATTGACAGGCAAACCCTAGAGGCACCCTGGAATGAGAGAAGAGAAAGCCAAGTGAGTGAAAGGAATAAGAGAGAGGTATGAGATGTGGATAGTAAGTGCTAGGATGAAGTGAACAAAAAACAAAGGAATAAAAAGTTATGATGAGTTTGTAAGCACAGAGTTTGTAAGGTTGAAAATTAACTATTCATAGAAATGTCTTAATTGAGATGGTGATATTCAATAATAAAAAGGGAAAAAAAAACAAAATTAAATTTGCAAAATATTTGGGGGTACTACTATTGTCAAGTTATTGAAAATCTAGTTTCTAACGTTAAATTCATAAAGCGGTTCTAATTTAGTAATTGAACTTAACAGATGTCTGTCTAGTAATAAAGTAGGGTGATTTCTAAGGGGTCTCTAACGTATCTTATGTGATTTTATCCCAATAACACACGAACATAAGTGTCCAGCACAATAAAGAGAAATACAGGCTTGTTCACTATGTTGCTTATTGGGACGAACAGTATACACATTAAAGGGGAAAGGGTACAATACGAACTAATAAGATTTTATATAAGTAAGCTTAAATTAAAAGAAATACTCCCCGGGTTAGGTGGTGATTTCAAATCCGTCCGTTGGTTGACAGCTGGTACTAATTCATTGATTATTCATTGATTTTTCAACGAAATAATTCACAAACACAGATCCTTATTATTTATAACTAAATCTATCGAAATTAAGCACGTTTTTAGATAAATAAACGCGAAATACATTAGTTTTACAATTTAATTCTAACAAGAAAAATTTTGACGACCGGCTGCCAGTATTGCCAGCAAAAAAAAAAAAAGTCACTGCTTGCGGTAGCGTCGGGGGTCGGGTTGCCTCCTTCCCTCAAATATGGCGAGGGGGGTAATGGCTGATCTTTGCGTTATGCTCGTGAACGGGTGCTGCTTGTGGTGACTGGTCGTCTTGCTGACCATGGTTTTATTATTGTTATAATTAGTAATAACTTGTTTATTTAGTTTCCTTCGATGGTCCTAGTTTATCATTTGTGACTTCAAGCGACAGCTATGTAAACAGAACCCAGCATTGCATAAATATGTTAGCGGTCACGCCCTTCATACCTGGAGGCTTTTATTTAATTTTCATTTATTAATTTTTGCTTGAGTACCTACGTATAGTTTTTTATTGTATTTCTTGGTATATTGGCGTTGCTAGCTGACATATGGCAGATTTAGTGTCCTGTGTCTTGTAATGTTAATTGCTTTGCATACCTTGTATTGTATTCAGTCAAGTATTTTCTAACTGAACAGACAGCTGTGCTGCTGGGGAGTTTGTTGCGCCACTTCTTCTTCCCAGCGAAAGCACTAGGAAGTGGTGAAGGGCGGGCGTTTTGGGGGACTGTCTTTTGTAATTTTGACGTTCGAAAAGTGCTGATTCTCAGCCTAGTTTGAATAAATGACTTTTGATTGATTGATTTTGAATGGATCAGCAATATCATTGAAAAATAAATCAGATTGTGATTTATTGTGTGCTACGCAATTAGGATGCTGGTCTTTCTTTTTATTTTTATCCTGATTATTGGTAAACCTTTAAAAACTGAACGTCGTTACTTTCAATTTAATTTCCACTTTAACATAATTTCTACAGTCAGTGAAAAGCAAGAAAAGAGAAACCAGTGGAGTTAAAGCATACATGAATATCTTCCGAAGAACACCTAGTGGCGCTATGTATGCCATGACTTCTTCATGTTGCAGGCACTGCAGTTATTCATGTTGGCCCAAAAATTTCCCACTTCCTCGGCATCACGTGGCAGCGCAGGGGTCACTTTAACTACATATTTTAGAACACAGAGGGCAGGATACGAAGCGCACACAGACACAGCTCCACGTCCACACCCTGCTACTGCTCCGTCGAGGCAGCCCCCACTTTACGAGGTTCCATTTATACCTTCCACTTCCCACTAACAGATACTAAAACTTATCTAAACACATAATCAAACAATAAACTAACTGCAGTATGAAACAATTACAATTTCGCAGTAACACAATAAATCAAACGTTTCATTATGCACGCATTTGATCAGCCTTCAGATATCAGCAGTACATAAATCTATAAATAAATGCTGAACAGTACAAAACACAGTCCCATAAAACCAGCTGTTATGGGAGCAGCTAATACATATGGAAGTACTCGCGATAAAGAAGAACGTGAAATACATATAGATTTTATTAGTCGAGACCAAAGACTATTATAACCACTTGACTGCGTATACAGTGCCCCGACGCACGAAAACTATTAGTATTTTGTCGCCTATGTATAGGCTACGGTACTAGTAGCAATTTTAGTTATGTCCAAGTGTTAGACCTGCGTGCACGCTAAATTAATATATTTTTTTTTACGTTTATGCAATTATAACGCATCAAAATGCCTTCATGCGCGGTGAAGTGGTGTGGGAAACATTCTTAGACATCTAGTTACAAAAAGGATGACATAACTTTTCATCGGTACATAAACATTACGAAAAATTATTTTTGATTTAATCAGATTATAAGCCACTGCAAGGGGTCTATTTAAAATGGTGGCTGGGTAAACAAGCACACTTTTTGAGTCGCGCGTTGATGTCTTTTGGAAAAGTCTCGTTCTTGTATTAGACAATTCTAATGCTTCTATCCCTTTCTTTCCTTTTGTATGTTTATCGTAAAAAATAGTGCTGTTATCTTTAATAGCTGAAAGTTGATATCGAGAAAAATAAAATGAATACATTTTTTATTCAATTCACATACTTTAATAAAATAACTATCTACTATTAACCGACTTCAAAAAAGAAATACCGACGAACTGAGAACCTCCTCGGTTGTCAGTTCGTCGGTTTTTTTTTTTTTTTTTGTATAATCCGGGATTTTTTAGTTCTTTCTGTCCCCGACCGGGGCCGATCAGTCCATTTCCGGGATTTTTTTTTGTAATTGATTGATTTTGATTAGATATTATTTCTATGATTTTGATTTAGTATTTATTATAATGTTAAAATCCATTTTATCGATATCGACTATTTTCTCTTAATGAAGTAAAGCAGCCCTAACGATGCAACTTGACCTTGAACTGACCAATTGCAGCCGCGCGTTTTTCCTCATCCCCCGGCCCGCAGTAGTGAGTCGTGTGCTTCGAAGAAATCGGCCCATACGCTCTCTAGTGGTTATATTCTCTATGGTCGAGACAAAGGTATGATGGCTTCTAAAAGATTGTAATGTAGTTGGGTCATATTCAAAATAATTGTAACGGATAATAATTGTAATTGTAATTGTTACGGATAGGAAACAGATATGAACATTGTTTGATTGTAACAGAAAAATAACAGAAAGGAATTATTAGGGCAAGTTTAAATAGCACACGTTTATAAATTAAATAATTAACGTTGAGCTAATTAAAACATCTGGAATAGTAGAATACCATCATCACTATCACTACTTATGCATACCTATTACAGTTCACCTACTAAGATTAAGTATAACAGGCTACGAGTGCGAAGCCGGTGTGGGTCGCTAGGTGGGTACATAATGAAACAACATTTTGATGATCGTATTTTAATTGGTATAATTGCCATAAATCAATAAACAATTCGTAAAGCAGTTTAAACTGCATGATTTTAATAATTAGAGTTCTATGTGGATGTTACTTTTTTGCTAGCTGACTAAGCACTTACAGTATTAACAATTTAGTTTTTTAATGAAAAAGAGTTTCTCAGATATTAATTTAAAAAATACTGACAACATACAACTTTACACTGACCTGTAAATTGCAAAAAACCTGAGACATTTTGAATTTCGCGGGCTACCTTGGCGCATCCCCCTTAACTGATACTGAGACGGCCAACGAGAGGCTGGGTACGCCTCGGCGAGGCTGCGCGGTTAGTACAAACGGCTCAAGCGGTGAGGACTGAGCATACGCAGTAAAACATGCACACACAGACAATACATGGCACAGCAATGCAATACATGCCACATTATACGCAAACTTTACATACTTCAAATCAATTTAAGTCAGTAAAAAAAAAAATGTTTTGGCTAACCTGCGGTGCAGTAAATATTAATATTTTATTTTCATTAATTCATACAACATGAGACAATGTGAATAACGCCTAATCATTCATATCTGTTACGTAACAGAAAAAAGTGACAGATAAAATAACGGATATGAATTAATTGCAAGTGTCTAATCTACAAATCTATTTATTTCCACAACAATTCGAAATGTTATACGAATATTTTATAGTTATAACAAATATCACAATACAGCCATTTCCTAGTATGAGTATTATAACAGTAATTACTTACCGCTATTGTAAACGACTCACATTGGATATTTACTTTTAAAAGTCTAATTTTCTTCGACAACGAAACGAGCTGAAAAACTATATTGAACAAAATCCCCGAGCGTTTATTCTTACGTTGTGTAGTGACAGCTAGTGAACTCATGTTGCCCAGTATATCAAATTTCTTTATTGCCATGGAAATAATGTTAAAATAGCATAACAGAGAAGAATAACAGATAATAATAATAATAATAATAATATGTTTATTTCTCATTAACGTTTACATAAAATTAATCAAGACAGACAGAGCACTTAAAATAAAAAAACATTTAACAAACTGATATATTAATGACCCCCATGCTAGGAAAATCCTGTGTTATGGGGACATTCGTCCATTATGCATTAAAGTTAATAATGTTTTTGGAGTAGTATACGTATATTAAAATGATGACTGCCTATGTGTGATGGGGTTTGTATGTGGAGGGTGTCCGTGTAGGGAAGTGTGTGTGTCTGAAGGAGACGAGTGTATGGGGGTGTGTGAGGTGATATGGTGTGTGTGTGTGTGTGTGTGTGTGGTGTTGGTGTATGAGTATAGTGGGTGTGATGTGGTTACGGCTATTAAATTAGTATGTAAAAACAATATAATATATATATCCAATGAAATTATCGAGTGAACCAAAAAATAAGTGATTACCTGATGGTTATTTTTGTCAACAGCGGTTGAACTGTCATTTAAATTGTGGTTTCAATAGTTCTTCTGTTTCATCATAGTTTAGCGACATAAGGTATTCCTTCGTTTTTTGTCTGCATTCATGAACGTTTAATGAGTGTAGGTTAAGTTTTGTGTGCAATTTGTTATATAGTAGAGAGCTCAAGAATGGATAATGACGTTGAGCGAAAGTCGTCTTTACAAGAAGCTTGGGACAAGCAGGAATTGGTCTTCTCGATGGAGGGAATCTTTTTGTTGCAGGAGGTGGGAGGGCAGCGTGTTTACGCATGATTGTGTGGAGAACAAACTGCTGCCTCACTGTTACAGTTTTGTAATCAGTATATAACTGACGCGTCGGATAGCGAAAAGGCTTACCTAGGAGAACTTTGATCACGGCGCGCTGCGCACGCTCCACCTTCATGATAGTCGTCTTTGCCGCCCCACCCCAGGCCGTGATGCAGTACCCCACAATTGATCCACAGAGTGCACTGTAGACCATTTTTAAGGTGTCAATGTGAGCTGATAGTCTAAGTTTTTTAAACACGAATATAAGTTTTCTTATGCGTGATGAAAGTGATTGAAGGTGGGTTTTCCAGGATAGACAGGCGTCAAGTTGCAGACCGAGATATTTTATCACCGGGACCCTGGTTACGGTAGGGCATGCACAGTCACTATCCTGGATGTCACATTGGTGTGCTTTGACTTTTATTGAGTGTTCCGGGGGTTGCGCGGAAGGTCGAGCGGTGAAAGTGATTATTTTTGTTTTCTCAACGTTTAAGGTGAGGCTGTTTTTGGATAACCAGAAAGTGACTTGCCTCAGGACTGCTTCCGCAATGTTCGTAACTGTCTGCCAATCCCGACCGTATGCTATAATCGCCGTGTCATCGGCATAGGTCACTATACTTGCTGATGGATGGGAGAGCTCACAGAGCTCATTTACGTAGATAGAGAAGAGCAAAGGACTGACTAGGCTACCTTGGGGCACACCGAAATCTATCGACTCATCGCCACTCACGTGATCTGCGATTTTGACACATTGAGTTCGACCGGAAAGGAAGCTCTCGAATATGCTGAGAGCCTTGTCACGCACCCCAATTGATTCCAATTTTGATAGGAGAATGGGAACAGAGACAGTGTCAAAGGCTTTGGAGAGGTCCAAAAACATGCCCAGGCACTTCATTTTTTTATCAACCTTGTCTACAACACAGTTAAGTAAAGTAGACACAGCATCCTCAGTGGATAACCCCCTTCGAAATCCGTACTGATTCTGTGATATAATTTTATATTTATTTACGTAGTTGTTAAGGTTCTTGTGTAGAATTATTTATGATATCATTAGATATGATTAAAATCAGGAGACTCATTAATAAATTAAATTTGGAGAACACTAAATAGTATTTTATATTTTGTTTAGTGAAGTGTTGAAAGTTTAAACAATATTCTCTGAATATAGTTTTTTTTTTAACTTTTGTGTAATGGTTAATAATTAAATTATTTTTTTAAGTTTACCGTCAAAGACGTGGACATTGAATACTTGTATAGAACGGAACCTACGCAATGACTGGTTTAATTTTTTTTAATGAATTGTTTAGCTGTACCAAATGTTTCGTTGTTTTTTATTAAGCTCAAATAAAAATTTAATCTGTTTGTTTATAAAATTCTAGTCAGTTGTATCTCGTTATGAAAATAATTGGGTAGGACATTAAGACAATAGTAAATATACAATTATTTTGAATATGACCCAGTTAGTATTGTTAATGTGTTTTGATTTACTTTTTAGTAACATCCAACAACAGCCGTGCGATTCTGTAACCATCTCACTGTGAAAACTTGGGAGAAGTGAACGTTGAGTGAGCTGTCAGTGATCCCACCTGATACTAGGGATTGACCAAGCATTATTTTATGCTAAATCTATTGATCATTTTGTATAATTTCAAAGCTAGTATTTTAGTTGTCAAAACATTACTATTTTGTAGGGTCTATAATATAGGAAAAAAATAAAATTGATATTCTGACTAAGTTTCTGTTTTGCTATTTTATTTACTTCCGTAGCTACGCCGCTGCGGGGTAACACACTATCAGTAGCAAAGGCTTTCATTTTGACAGTTCAACAACATTCATTGCGTTATCTACGTTGTTGAGCAGATAATTTTTTGAAACATATGAAGCAATGAATTAGCTATCCTTCAAAATGCTTCAGATTGTGACTGAAAATGTATTACGCAATTAGGGGGTTGGTCATGGGATTTGATTCCTTGACCGAGTAGTGTTATTCAGTTTTTCTACCAAAATTTCGCTAGTTATGTTCAATGGGGGCAACCCTATTGCCATTAAATAATAGGGTTTCCCCCATTAAACATTCATTTCAGGGCCTCGGATTCGATACCCAGTTTGATTGTAATAGGCTAGTGCGCCTATTGCAATCGAACTGGGTATCGAATAATAAATAATAATAGGGAAATAATAGGCAGTAGGGAAGTGGTGGTAGGGGTATAACAGGGAGTACCCTATTACATGGGACTTAAACCCACTGGCGAAATGTGACCCTTCAGGGATTCCGCCCCGACCTTGCTCGAGCCAGCCCGCGCCGCTGAGCCTGTAGTTTTAAATTCGTCCCAAAATAATTCCGATCCAGCCTGTCCCTTGCTGTCCTCTCCCAACAACGCCACTAAGCCGAGGTCCAGCATACCTCACAGGGAGTGGCCTTAGCGTGTAGTCGCTTAGTTTTTAAGTTTTTTTTAAGCCCTGACTGGAGGCCTTAATTTATTGAGGCATCCACAGGCAAGCCCGGTTACGCAGACGACCACCTCATAGGTTGAACTGCGAGATGCCATGCCAATAAAAAAACAAATCCTTCAGGGATTGCAGGCGTGGTGATATTTCCCTCAGGAGAATAAAAGCGAAACGTTGTGTGTATTATTAATCTCCCAGACACGGTGGCAGAAATGGTAACATAAAGCTGACGTAATGCGCTGCAGGGCCTGCAGGTGCCGCTAGTCACGTATGCACCCTATATCCACGACATTCATTATTCTACATGTCACTAACTAATTATAGAAAGTGTGAATGGTTCAATGGTTCAACACGTTTTAGTTGTACCAGCACAAATTGTTAGGAATTCGGATTATTAATATCCAAACTTATAATATTATACAGAAAGATTTGATTTTTTGTATACAGTTTGTTTTTTACGCCTTCACTCTAAAACGGCTGAACGGATTTGGACACATGGACCTTGGATTAGGACATAGGGTCCTTTTTATCCCTATATTCCCACGCGATTGAGACTTAAGGAAGTCAAAACGGGGCGTGCAACTAGTGTTCCAGATACGAGTATCCTTGTGTTCAAGTGTGTATTTATCCAATTGGTAACACCATTGAATTAGATGGCAGAGGTAGTAGCGTACAGTCGTCTTTAGTGCGGTATCCAAGCTAGCTATCAACGAATGACACTCCTCAGTCTGGCCAGAGCTTCAGTCAGCCAGTTGGGGCCTAAGAGCTTAACTAGCTGTATGCTATAATTACAGAAACAATTAAAAAGCCATTGTGTATCACGTTCGAATACTTAGGGAGAATGCCTAGAGCACGGGTGACCCCAGTGGTGATGGCCCCGACAGACGAGGCGGAGGTCGTGGGTCGAGCTCAGGCAGACGCTTTACTTAGGGAGAATGCCTAGAGCACGGGTGACCCCAGTGGTGATGGCCCCGACAGACGAGGCGGAGGTCGTGGGTCGAGCTCAGGCGCGCGCTTTACTTAGGGAGAATGCCTAGAGCACGGGTGACCCCAGTGGTGATGGCCCCGACAGACGAGGCGGAGGTCGTGGGTCGAGCTCAGGCGCGCGCTTTACTTAGGGAGAATGCCCAGAGCACGGGTGACCCCAGTGGTGATGGCCCTGACAGACGAGGCGGAGGTCGTGGGTCGAGCTCAGGCGCGAGTTAAGGAACCCCAACCTACCAATATTAGCTTTGTCAGCCAATAAGTATTTATTAGACATATTATTTCCAAACATTCCATTGCTTGATCAGCATCCAGAATAATCTAGGACGTGCGTCATATCTGATCACGCCATGCATGTACTACGTTAGCAATAAAGTTAGTATATAAGATCAATATTTTATGAGATGAAGAGAACTGTTTAGCTGTAACTCTGTCGGAATAAAGTTATTTTTTTAAATACTTCCGTTGTCGCTTACTTAATTGGCGCAGCCGGTAGGATCTCTGTAGTCAGTCTGCCGTGTATACAATTCTACGTGGAGCAGCCGACGTCCGTGTCTACGGTTTAGCAGAGATCGCCGAACAAATAAATTCATTAAGAAGCCACTTCGAGTTACGGAAGAGGACCAGCCACAGCAGTAATTCAGGGAGCATGAAGCTAGCTGCGGAATTGTGAGTAAATCTTTTTCACCTTCCTCTCAGCTCTTCCATTGATATCCCAACCTTGTAATAAGTCTATGTGTGTGTATTATTAGGGATTGGACAACGCCGTACTAATATTTGCATAGATTTTATTTGTATTAATATTTTAGAGTAGTGATATTTTAGTAGCACATTAGTGTAATTTTTTTCTTTTCTCTTTTCCTTTGTTACTTTCATAACTTTTTCACAATGGAAAACGTAACCCGTGTCCCACAGGAGTTGGTTAACATCATACCAATATTCAGTGGCGACACTAGAACGTTACCTTTATATGTAAAAAAATGTGAATACATATTGTCCACGTTCCAAGGAACCGTAGCCCAAAATAAATATTTATTTCATGTGGTAACAAGTAGGTTATCAGGCGAAGCAGCCAGTTTAGTAGGCGAAAGAGACACTATAGATACGTGGGATGAACTGAAGGAGTTGTTAAACCAACACTTCGGTGATCCGCGCACAGAGGATTGTTTAGCAATGGAGTTAGAATCCTGTAGAATAAATAAGGGCGAAAGTTATTTAGATTTTTGCCATAGAATACAGCGGATGAGAAGTGTCTTATTCGCCAAAATATCAGAAACAATCATTGATGACTCTCTACGTAGGGCGAAGCAATTAATTTATAACAACAGAGCGATGAATGTTTTCTTGTTTAATTTACCACCATTTCTAGTTAGATTAGTTCGTTTGCGCAACGTTACAACGCTAGAGGATGCGTTAAAAATAGTCTTAGAAGAACAAAACTTCCAGACAGTCTATGATGCTAAAACAAACGACAGGCGTAATTTTAGTAGGACTAACAGACCCTATTTGCCTAATTATCAAAATGCAGCTGAATCTAATAATCAAAAGAATGATTCGCATAGCGTATCAAGTACACATGTACCGAATAATGCAACAAACCGCACATCTACATCGAACAATTCGCATCAGTCCAGGCTTTATAAGCAACATAATAATATTCAAAGAAATCAAGATAGTTTTAATCGTACAATCAATAATAATTCGTCACCGCAGTCAAGTAGGTCATCTTTTCCGGTTGCACAACAGAGCCAACAGTTCGCGGCACATGCACCGGGCACATCGACTTTTGCAGCGCAAGCATCTACGTCGGGTGCGAATACTGACGTCACCATGCGTACTGCAAGTTCGCGACGTGTTAATTACATAAATAATTCTAGTAATAATGAACAGAGTTCAAGTAATTCATACAACGCGGGTCAGGAATTTTCCCATGAAGATCCCGGGGAGAGAAATTTTTGCATAATGGCCTCTACCATAGGGAACGAATAAAAATAAATTGCAATAAACGCTTAAATTTACCACATATAGTTATACCAGAATTAAAAGCGGTTTTCATGATAGATACGGGGAGTGTTAGGTCGTTTATAAGTCCTTATTTAGCGAATAAATATTTTAAAAATTATTTACAGTATGAACCCTTCGAAGTTGTTAGCACTCACGCATCGAGCGTTCATAGTGAAACGGCAGTTATTCCATTACCGGTTACCTTTAGAAGTAAAGAGTTCCATAAGTTTTATGTCTACAGTGTTGACGATAGGTATGACGGATTAATAGGTAGCAATTTGCTGAAGCAATTACAGGCAAAGATTAATATGGAAAGTCAGATTTTACATTTAAAAAATACGGAGATTCCCATCGTATATACACCACCTATGAGAGAGGTATATAATCTACCATCTCGTAGTGAAATTAGAGTAAGACTCCCGGTTAACTTATTGGACGGGGAAGCTGTGCTAGACTTTAAACAGTTTACGGAAGGGATTCGAATGCCCGCCGCATTAGTTACGTGTGTTAAAGGCTATGCAACAACTGTTATTCAGAATTACAGTCATCAAAATAGGAATTTAGTAGTGACGGGACCTTTTCAAGTAGATCCATACATACAAAGCCCATCTGTTAGTGTTAATTTCATGGATAATAATATAGAAGTGGACAGATTGCTAACAAAAAAATTAGAAAAATTACAGTTAGATCATATGAACGCAGAAGAACGTAGGGTTATTGAGGGACTTTGTAGGGAATACAAAGATATATTTTATTGTGAAAATATTCCATTAACCTTCACAAATCAGGTTAAACATAGAATAAGAACAAAAAATGAAGACCCAATAAACATTAAGGCACATAGGTTACCCCCTATTCAAACAAAAGAAATCAAGAATCAAGTTGAGAAAATGTTAAGGGATAACATTATCCAGGAATCGCATTCTCCCTGGAGTGCTCCCGTACATTTGGTGCCGAAAAAGTTAGACGCATCAGGCCAACAAAAATGGAGAATGGTAGTTGATTATAGACGGCTCAATGAAATTACAATTGATGACAAATATCCCTTGCCCAACATTAACGATTTATTTGACATGCTAGGTAAAAGTACCTACTTTACAACCCTCGATTTAGCTAGCGGGTATCATCAATTAGAGGTCCAGGAACAGGATAGAGCTAAAACCGCATTTAGCACACCTTCAGGTCATTACGAATTTAACAGAATGCCGTTTGGGTTAAAGACAGCACCTGCAACCTTCCAGCGAGCGATAGATAACGTCCTACGAGGCCTTCAAGGCTTACATTGCCTAGTATACCTCGATGACGTCATCATTTTTTCAAAAAGTTTGCCTGAACATGTAGAAAAACTTAGAGCAGTTTTTGACCGCTTCCGTCAAACAAATTTGAAAGTTCAATTAGATAAGTCACATTTTCTTAGAAAGGAAGTACTTTACTTAGGGCATACTATTACGAGTGAAGGTTTGAAGCCAAATAATGATAAAATAGATGCTGTTCTTAGGTATCCCATACCAGAAACGGTTACACAGATTAAAAGCTTTTTAGGACTTATCGGATACTATAGGAAATTCATCAAAGATTTTGCTAAAATAACTAGACCATTAACAGCTTGTTTAAAGAAAGGTCGCAAAATTATTATTAATGAAGAATATAAAGAATGTTTCGAGACTTGTAAAAAGCTTTTAACAAATGCACCTTTGTTACAGTTTCCTGACTTTAGTAAAACTTTTATCCTAACCACTGATGCATCCAATTTTGCAATCGGGGCTGTATTATCACAAGGAACAATAGGATCAGATAAGCCTGTAGCATATGCTAGTAGAACTTTGAGCGACACTGAAGTAAAATATAGCACTATCGAGAAGGAACTATTAGCCATAATATGGGCAGTTAAGCACTTTCGACCGTATCTGTATGGTAACAAATTTACCATATTTACAGACCATAGACCATTAGCATGGCTGTATTCATTGAAAGAGCCCAATAGTAAACTCACGCGATGGCGGTTAAGGTTAGAAGAGTACGATTTCGAAATAAAATATAAGAAGGGCCCCCAAAACACGAATGCAGATGCTTTA
This sequence comes from Eremobia ochroleuca, assembly GCA_949629135.1. Classification (NCBI taxonomy): domain Eukaryota; kingdom Metazoa; phylum Arthropoda; class Insecta; order Lepidoptera; family Noctuidae; genus Eremobia; species Eremobia ochroleuca. Next base: position 2,565,092 of record OX451401.1, on the reverse strand, counting down.
TCTAGGATTAAGATTAATGCAATTGACGACGATTTAGATTCAATATTCGTAAACGTAGGGGATAGACAGGAACGGATACAAAAAATAATAGATAACGAATTGCAAGACCTCGAAGCTCCAATAGAAACGATAGAACTTTCGGATTCTGATGATGAGGTCACTGCCAATTCAGTTTCAAATAGAGAACACGAAGGCATTCCTATTTTAAACGAAGCTGTCGATACTAAACCAAAACAGATTTTAGTTCATTCATGGTTTAAAAATAACTTAGCTGTAAAAGACATTTCTAATAAGAAACAAAAAATTCTGGAAGTGCACTTACCGACAAATAACGATAAATTAGTTAAAGACTTTTTAAAAGAGTATATAGATCCAAAACATAGGTACTTTATATACTTTGAACATCCATCTTTTAGAAAAACTTTTTCAAACATGGCAATTAAGTTATTTAAAAAGGATTCTGTTAAGCTAACAGAATGTACAGAAAGAGTTATAAATTTGACAGAATCTGAAGAAGATCAAAAAGAAGTTATTTTTAAATACCACGACGGGAAAACGTGTCATAGAGGTATTAAAGAAACTTTAACTAAACTTAAACGACATTATTGGTGGGCAAACATGAAAGAGACAGTTACGGCAATCATAAACGCTTGCGAAACATGTAAACGCATGAAATACGACAGAAAGCCGATCAAACCTTACATTCAGTTAACACAAACGCAGGATGGCCCTTTTCAGGAAGCTTTTATGGACTTATTATATATCGAAGGGAAATATTATTTAACTATAGTAGACGCATTTAGTAAGATAGCACAAGCTATAGAGGTACCAAATAGGAGTACACCAGAGATAGTTAGGGCATTGATTAAATACTTTAGTATGTATGGTCTGCCTAGGAAAATTAGTTGTGATTCCGGGACAGAATTCAATAATGCTTTGATTAAGGAAATGTTAAGCTGGTACAAAATTGAACTTCATATTGGGACTCCAAACAATCCCAGTTCAATGGCAATAGTAGAAAGATTTCATTCCACCATTATCGAGATTTATCGTATAGCAAAATACGATAAAAGCGATTTAGATGCAGCATCTGTTATGACTTACGCCATCATGGCCTATAACAACACCATTCACTCAGCAACAGACCTTACTCCTTTTGAATTAGTATTTGGTCACACTTATTCAGATAATGTATTTAACGTGGATAGAGAAAAGAATTTAACTCAGAAACTATTGTTAGATCATAGAAAACGCCTTAAAATACTTTATGAATTCATAACAGAAAAATTAGAATCCGACAAAATTAAAGTGATAAATAAAAAATGTGGTGAAACGACACCAGTACTTGAGCCAGGCGATACTATTTATATGAAAGATACTAGGATTAGAAAAGCTAAAGAAAAACCGCGATATGAAAAAGCTAAAGTAATAGGTGAAGTCGAAAGAAATGTAGTACCAGTAGAAGTAAAGAAAAGGAAAACTAGAGTAGCATTAAAAAATGTAAAACGTCCTCCACAGATCGTGCCTGGTACTTCTGGTACTAGTGGTGTCAACATGCACGCTGGACCTTCAAAACCTCGGTCAGAATCCGGGGATAGCAGCGATAAAGCGGGGAGTAGCAGTGAAGAGGAATAGTTATTGGACAATATATAAAACTATAGATTTAGAATCATTAGGCTTACAAATAGATAATAATATTCGGGATTTTAGTAATTTAAAAATAAAAATTAAGGAAATTAGAGTTAGTAACGAAACGGTAGGAATAGAAAGTCAAATCGAATATCTCATTAATTTAACTAAGAGTAGATTTTTTCAAATATTACCTTTTCATTATAGGAATAAACGAGCCTTATTCAATCCATTAGGCTCACTTGTAAAAGCTATTTCGGGAAATTTAGATGAAGATGATGCAATTAAATATGATAGAGAAATTCAAATGATACAGAACAAAGAGCATGTAGTCGAACGTAAAGTATCATCAATGCAAAAGGCTTTTGATAAATTAGTAAACGACTCTGAAATAATAAATTCAAATATAAAAAACTTGGGTTTACATACCAATGAAATGGAAAAATTAGTTGAACATGAGTTCAGGTTTAACAAACTTTTCCAAATATTGAATACTATGTATCAAATTTTAAATAACTTTCGAACTTGTTACGAAACCATACAAGAGATTGAGACGGCAATAGCCTTTAGCAAATTAAATACATTGCACCAATCCATTATAAATAGTACAGAATTATATTATACATTAGAAGTCATTTCTAAACATGCTAGAACAATATATCCAGTAAGCAAACGTAATTTAATAAAATTAGAACGTAATATTATACTTAAGTCATACATAAATAACAACAAGTTAGTTTTTGTTTTAGAAGTCCCCCTAATAGATAACGAAACATATAATTATTACAAGGTTATACCTATTCCTATATTCCATTCTCCAAATACCTTTACGATTATACCCAAATACCCTTACCTGATGGTGAATAGGTTGAAATACATGCCCGTGGTAAGCCCATGTGCTGAGATTGAAAAGGACAAATTTCTATGCGCTGAAACTAACTTAGCCCAGTATCCAACTGTGACCTGCATTGAACAAATAATGTTGATGAAGAATAACTACAAAAACTGCATACAGAACCATATTGAAATAGAGAAAACTAAGATAGAAAAAGTAACCGACAACCAATGGTTGGTTTACTCAGAAGAAAACCTCATCATTACTGAGAATTGCGATACAGAAATTCTGAAATACACCGTTCTTGGGACCTACATCGTGACTCCAGGCCAACAATGCGAGACACAAATAGGCGAAGTCATCGTTGCCGCTACCACAAACACTACAGTTTCTAGTATCCAGCTGCCATTGATCCAGATGCCAGAGCTACAACAGGACATCCAGAGAAGGTCAAAGAAAGTAGATCTAAGAAATGTGGACTTCAGTGATGTGAAAGAAGTTTTACAAAGTGCAAAAATTAGTGAAATAGACGATACGACCCAAACAGTGACAATAGAAATTAGTATATGGACCATCTTCGAGTATGTGATTATTGTAATAGCAGTATTTATCTTTATAATGTATAAATTCCAGTTTATAAATTTTTGTCGAAATTCTCCGAAACTGTCTGCGACACCTTCGGATAATTTCTCTCTTGGGGAGGGAGGAGTTAAGGAACCCCAACCTACCAATATTAGCTTTGTCAGCCAATAAGTATTTATTAGACATATTATTTCCAAACATTCCATTGCTTGATCAGCATCCAGAATAATCTAGGACGTGCGTCATATCTGATCACGCCATGCATGTACTACGTTAGCAATAAAGTTAGTATATAAGATCAATATTTTATGAGATGAAGAGAACTGTTTAGCTGTAACTCTGTCGGAATAAAGTTATTTTTTTAAATACTTCCGTTGTCGCTTACTTAATTCGCGCGCTTTACTTAGGGAGAATGCCTAGAGCACGGGTGACCCCAGTGGTGATGGCCCCGACAGACGAGGTCGTGGGTCGAGCTCAGGCGGGCGCTTTACTTAGGGAGAATGCCCAGAGCACGGGTGACCCCAGTGGTGATGGCCCCGACAGACGAGGCGGAGGTCGTGGGTCGAGCTCAGGCGGGCGCTTTACTTAGGGAGAATGCCCAGAGCACGGTGACCCCAGTGGTGATGGCCCCGACAGACGAGGCGGAGGTCGTGGGTCGAGCTCAGGCGGGCGCTTTCCTTTGTGTAAATTTCACTATTATCACAATTTGGCTCTCGAAACGGTGAAAGAAACATCGTGAAGACATGTGACATCTATCAACCCGCACTGGGCTCGCGTGGTTGATTACAGCCCACTCCCTTTCGAAGAGAGGCGGCCTGTGTCCCTGCAGTGGGAACAATATGGGCTGATTATTGAATGCCCAGGGTGCGCAGGCCGTACTTATACAACGTGTGACGTTAAATGCGCAAAACCTGCAAATAGTTTGATCAGAATAACGAGCAGAATTAATTGAACCACTTTTTAATATAGGTCACATTTTTCAAAAAAATCTTCATTAAAAACGTTGCCGTGTCTATTTATTAATAGGTCAAGTAACCCAATGTCAGCGCGGCGCAGCGGCCCGGTGACGACTCCTCCCTCGACAAAGCGTCGTCGCAGACTCAAGAAACGATCAGAATGGCCAGTGAAACTAAAACAGCACATAAAACCTTTACATTTTAGTTAATGACTTATTTTCTCTGAAATAGGTCAATTGAATTAAAAATCAGTTGGGGTGTCTGAGGTTTTGCGCATTTAACGTTACACGTTGTATAGGTCTCGGTCGACAAGGCCGTAGGGCTGGATGCTGGTGGGACCGACATGAAAGAATCGAGAATTTCAATCCAGAGATCGTTGTCACGCGCTTTATTTCAGACTAGCTGTGGCCCACAACTTCGTTTGCGATCCACGACGAAAAGTAACCTGTCCCTCTTCAGGTCATGGTTAAAATTCCATGCAAGTCGTTTTAGGGTTAAAGCGTAAAAAACAAACATACTGGTACTTACAAAAAACCTAATCTTTTTTCTTTATTATATTAGTTAAGATGACCATCCACGTCAGTTACCTTTTGATTCAATTTAAATGTATTAATATGTAAAATTGTAATATTATACTTATTTTAAATTAAAGTTGAGGAGCGTCGGAACAAAAACCGGTATGTCTTAATTAAGACATTTTTTTTTTTTTTTTTTTCTGTTACAAAATGTTTAATTATACACCCTTCAGGAAAGAAATCAATTAAAAAACAGATACATCCATCTTAAAAAAAATATCAAAATACTGTGGTCAAATCAAACCCGACAAATACATTTTTAAATTCAACATGTTCTTGTTGTTGGATTAAAAACCGATAATTCTTATTAAGTTTTACACAATTCAACAATGGTCGGTTCAAATTCAATTCAGTTTAATACCGACATATCCATTTTGGTTTCGTCAAAAACCGATATATCCAAATGATCGCGACAAAAACCGATATATCCATACTTGTCCGCCAAGTATCTCCCTAAATTAAGTATCTACCCTCCGTCAAGTTTCACACATCAATCGATGTCACTTTAACTGCAAATTGACATGCTATAATTTTCCACTTTTGTAACATTAAAAAACTTACAAGCTTTTTTTTAATTTCTGAAACATATGGTAAATTCGATATATCGGTTTTCGTTCCGACGCTCCTCAGTTGTTAGTTATTTTCGGAATATTATTTTCCAGGCGACTAACAACTTAAAAGGGCGACTATCTATTTGCTACTAAAAATAATGACATGGCGACTAATATTAACAGTGGGATAACAAACTGTATTATAGGCAACTATAGGCATCTCAGAAGACTCATTCCCAGAAAAACACAAGATTGAACTTGAGAACTTAGGATGCAAGAGCGAGCGAAGCGAGCTCGTGACTTGGGGCACCCCGACACGGACAGGTTAGGTTCGAAGGGGATGACGGGGGCTCAAGTGAGCGAGCGGAGCGAGCGAACGAGCTTTAAACCCTGCAGACAGAAATAGGGCTCCGTCGACTACGCCTTATTATTATTAAAGATAATAATTAGTGTAAGTACACTAATTATTATCTTTAATAACATACAACCTCGTTGTTTAATTTAAGAATGCCCATTTTCTACTTTTCATCCGCCGTCAGTAGCTGCCAACCTACTATTTTTGCTACCGTCTTTAATTATTTTTTAATCCCAAATTCAGATTAATCTGTCGCCGCGTTAAATACGTGCCGTTATTTTCTTAGGTTCAGAGCTCGACAGCCCCCGAAGTGAATACCTGGCTACGAGTGTCACTCAAGGAGGCTCTCTTTCAATGAATTACTTTTTAGAGTCCGTACCCAAAAGGTGCCAATGGGACCTTATCCGCTGGTAGTTCGTCCGTCCATCCGTCCGTCCGTCGGTCTGTCTGTCAGCGGATCTCATGAACCCTAAATAAGTAGAAATTAGAAAATTTTGAAATTTTGACAGTGTTAAATTTTTTATTGCCGCTATAACAACAAATAATTAAATAAAGGGCTAACTTTTCCATCGCCAGATAACTTATATTCGAGGAATAAAATTGACGTTTGACTGATTTTGTAAGAAATAACTGTCATTTCAAAATTATTCCTCGAATATAGTCATCAGCCGTGCGATTCTGTAACCATCTCACCGTGAAAGCTTGGGTGAAGTGAGCGTGGAGTGAGCTGTCATTCGCTGGGAATTAACACTATTAAGTGCTCACTTCACTTATGATTTCACGGTGAGATTTTTACAGAATCGACTGGCAGATAATTGAAAAATCAGCCCTAAATGAAGTAAAATATTAAAGGGGGTCTCGTCTCGGGGAAACGTGTTTTATTAGGCGTTTTTTGCCTTGTGGTACGGAACGCTTCGTCTGCGACTCCGACTCGCACATGAGGATTCGCGGAGCTGTATTTTCAGAAGGTCGTCCATAGAAGCGTTTTATTAGGCAGCCATCTTCAGCATGTTTAACGAGCTGATTACACCTAACGACTGATCAAAGCGATGCGATGCTAACTACCATTCGCCTAGGGCTTCCCGACCAATGGCGACATGTGTCTGGTAATAAAATGATTTTGATCGTTCAGAATCATAATTTTATGGTGCCTAATTATATATAAGATGCCGTTTATATGTAGCTTGACTTCGTGTCCACGTGTAACCCCTTGGTTACAGAGTACGCGTTATTAAGTAGAGGCAGATAGAGGTCATGGCGCTAGGGTGACCGTGGATTTCATGTTTTTGAAGTGAAACTTCATAAACCGCGATTCTACAGGGTGTAATTTAAATGGTGTTCGATCTGAAAAGAGGCCACTGTACTCATCATTATGAACATCTTTTACTATAAGAACAACCCTGAAATCCCGAAAAAAAAATCAGCTGTTCCCTACATTTTGACGAGTTATGCGAACACAAATGTAGGGAACAACTGATTTGTTCTCGCGATTTCAAGTTTGGTCTCATTGTAAAAGTTGTTCGTAATGATGAATACAACGGGCTCTTTTCAGTTCCAACCACTTAAATTACACCTTGTATAAATTAGGCGAGAATTGAGAGTGAAATTTTAAGGACGCTTAAAGGCACATTTCGTTACACGATAGAGAAGAAAGATAATTATATCTTTCTACCTTTCCTTTTTTTTATCTCTCTCTGTCTCACACTAAATCTCTATTATTCTTTAAATAGTAGTAGGTATTTGGTGTTTACCTTATTTGAGAATCTGGACAGCAGATAATAGGTATGCTCCTCTCATGGGTTTGACAGCCAAAGCCATTATGTGGCTTTTGATTTTGGTTTGATAGTCGTCCTAGGAATCATTTAATAAACATATTAAATTATGTATATCCATTAGATATACCTGCAAATTGATTAATAGAAATAAATACTTTGACTTTGAGGCCACCTTGACCCGTAAAAACTGCACACATAACGATTATGTCCATCGATTCCATGGTCACCGCATAACCATAAACATTTTACTGTAGCAACGTCCTCGCCGCGGTCGTAAAGTCATAGTTAAGTGCAATGCATGTGATTTGTGTCAATTTGTGTGTCATGTTGGATCGGATGCAAGGTCTACCTAGGTCATCAAGGATACCAGCAAAGCAATTCTGTAAAAAAATCTCCTTAAAACCTTCAAAGCGAAGTGAGTTTGAAGTGAGCTGTCAATCCTAGTAAGGTGGAATGACAGCTCACTTCAAACTCACTTCGAGATTTTTACATAATTGATCGGCTGGTTACAAAATAGTCTGAAAAGGAAAATAATTGATACGTAAATACACTTATCGCGGTAAGAAAAAAGATGTACTGTCTTAAAAAGTATTACCTATTGTGCAGGCATCAAAGAACAATGGCAGCCGCCCATACATTGTTTTAGCTGAGATTAAATTCCTACGTCTTTAAATGAAAAATATCTTGTTTAACTCAGCGTCACCTTCTGAATTAGTTTGTGCAAGAATTTTTGTTAGGGAAGGCCGAGAATAATAGATATTCAGTCATGAACTTTTGTAGGTTATGTCTATGGTAACTTGGCTAAGGGTCCCGAGACGATCAAATGCACTTGACAAGTCGTGATTGAAGCGAATATTGGTCGTTTACCGAGTATACTTGACGATACCGTCAAGATAAAATACACGGTACGTTAAAATGTGTATACAATAGGTGTTTAAAACAGGTCTAAGGCTGCCAGTCGCCGTGAGCATTGTTTTAGATATTGAGGCAAGCCATAGGATTAACATTCTAGGATTTTAAAAACACTTGCTAAGTTTCAGCTTAGCAAGTATTTATAAAATCCTAGAATGTGTGAGGAATATGTTAAGTTGATGTGAATCAATAAAACAAGTTTGTTTTTACATCTATTTATTCTTCATCATCCTCTCTAACAATGATTTCATCAAGAAATTCTGCAGGTGTGGTAATATTTTGTTGATGTCTGGCCCATCCTAAGTACCAGACTAGCGTCATTACATGAGCGCAACATCCTACTGTGCGCCGACCAACTAAACAATTACAATAATACTGGCATAATATCGTCGCAATGTATTGACGCATATATTACAGTTGATACACAGGGTGCGTGTCGGTCTGCCACGACGACTTTCCATCGTAGCGGTTTCAAACACTAGTTCAATAGTAACTAATCCAAACAATTAGGCAAGATCGGTGTCCAGTAAAGAAAAAGCACAATGTCACACAGGGAAAATCTCGAGAGTCCTTAAACAAGCACAGGGTCACACAGGGCAATATCACAGTCCATAAGCAGTCCGGGTCAAGTAAAAATGAAAGAAAACGGGAAAAACAATCGAAAACAAAACACAGAACGCAAGCGTCAGTGATCGAGTATGGTATCGACCTACAGCAACCAATCAACAATAGTCAATAGCCAAGCTATATATTTTTTTTTTATTTTGGATACTAGTCTTTTTGCCGGTCAATAATTAAAAGTAATTCATTTATTTTTTACACGTGTTTTTACCTCCCTGCAATGAACACTTACACTTAAAAATAAACTGCGTTGTTAATTCACTTACTCCGTTTAATTATAATAACAAAATAAAACTGATTATAATTCAATAATGCTGTACTTACTGTCACTTGGCAGAATAAATATAAAATGGCAACACTAAACGGTAATGAAAAAATCAATTAACTTTTCATTTAAAATATTTTTTTTATCCGGCCTGGACTAGTTAATGTGATACTTTGAAAAAACGTAGAAAAATAATGGAACGTCCTTCGTACATAAGTCACGTTTAGACGCTCAAATTTAACTCAGCTAAAATTTCGCCATTGTTCTTTTGAGGATAAGATGACAGCGCCCTAATTGCAGTACACACGAGCAATCTCCATCTGAATCATTTTGAAGAATATTGCTAATCCATTGCTTCATAGGTTCGAAAAATTTGTCTGCTCAGCAGCGTAAACGCAATGAATGTATTAACATTCATTGCATTCTACTGATAGTGTGTTACGCAATTATCCCGCTAAACTAATTAAAAAGATACTTGTATCTCAGGAGCCATAGTTCTTCATAAAAACTGATTGTGACAACTTAAATGCAATCAGAGGGTCAATTCTCGTAATTTTAAGAACATTCACAGTCTGATACCAATCTGTCAAAAATACCTCTAATTTCCCTTCATTTTTGACAAGTTTTTGACATTTGTTTGTTGCCGAAATGAGACTGCGACTGGATTTTGAGCGTTTTAAGTTACTAGAATTGGTCTTCTGGTTAAAGTGGCTCAGTAAAGACTTGTAAAACTTGTATTCAAAATAATAATTAGGTTCTACCTAATCAAATATTTTGACTTAGCACACAAGGTTGCTGAAACGTGGAACGTGAGCTCGGCTGTCACTGTGCCGAATGTCGTATCGGCACATGGCATCATAGCCGAAAGCCTCGATCAACGTCTATCGAGGCTCTCACATGTTCATCAAAATCAGGTTCTACGATATTCAATACCAAAAAAAAAACCAAATTATCATCGACGTAATTTCGCTGACTATATACTTGTAATATCTAGTTAGGAATTGTTACAGTTTACAGGTTACCATCAAAACATTGTTGTATGGTAAGTTGTCATTAGTACGAACTTCATAAGTCCCTGAAAACAATGTATTAATTAACAATATTTCCCCTATGGAATCGTTTGACATTTATCCTAATTATTTTTGGCGTGTCATATGTAGGTAACCACAATAAATGTACTTGTGTCCGTACCTCATTAGGTAATTAGAACTAAAATATATGAACAGGAAAATGTTATGTAAATGGAACTGTTTTGACAGACCATAAAGATTTTTCGTCGATTTACCTTATTACGTTTTTCTTAATATTTAAATGTCATCAGTAGGTAACTCGTTGAATTACCTAAAAGGTATTTAATTACCATTTGGCATCTATTTTAGAACTGCAGTGCTATTCTGTAAAGATTTCACCGTGAGAACTTAGGTGAAGGGAGCGGGAAGTGAGCTGTCATTAAGGATTAACACTAAATATTGACGCTGCTCACTTCAAGCTCACTTCACTTATGATTTCACGGTGAGATTTTTACAGAATCGACCGGCAGCACCTTGGGGTGCTTGTGTAACACACTATCAATCTCATTCTGAATAATTTTGAAGGAATGTTAACCTAATCCATTGCTCGCAAAATGTGTCTGCTCAACAACGTAACCAACGCAATGAATGTTGTTGAACTGTCAAAATGAAAGCCATTGCAACTGTGAGTGTGTTACGCAATTACCCCGCTCAGGTCTCCATCAGTCCATAAAATTCTTGTGTGGTCTTATTTATAAAGTTTTCGCTTTTTCAGACTAGCTAATTTGTTACAGGCAACGTTCCTTATTATTTATTAATGCACGTGAAAGCAAAAGAAATGTGAAAGCCTAATGGGTAGATTTTGAGCACATAAATATTTTATAAGACCTACTAGATCTCACCAAAAATCACACTATTTAATACATGGTTTGATTTTAAGTATTTGAATTTCTGTAAGTGCCACCTGGATAGAATCGTATAACTTGAGCAAAGTTATAACGCTTCTCGGTTCAAATCATCGTCATCATCATTTCCGCCGAAAGACGTCCACTGCTGGACATATGCCTTCCCCAAGCACCTCCACTTCGACCCATTTCGACCGGTTTTGTGCTTCTCGCATCCAACGGGTTCCTGCAGCCTTCACAAGGTCGTCGGTCCACTTTGTGTGAGGCCTTCCAACGCTACGTCTTCCGGCACGCGTCTCGGTTGAAATACATAAATAATCAGCTATATCCGTGTGACCAGCCTATAGAGGAGACCTCTGTCCCAGCAGTAGGAACGGCTGGGACACAGCGGGGCAATTGCGTAACACATTATCAATTGGAATCGGTTTCATTTTGACGGTTCAACAACATTCATTGCGTTATTTACGTGTTGAGCCGACAAATTTTTCGAACTCATGAAGCAATGGATTAGCAATTTGCTTCAAAATGATTCAGATTCCGTTTGATAGTGTGTTACGCAATTAGGGTGCTGGTCTCCTTTCTGGAAGTAGACCAGAATCCACCACGCGGGCAAAGTGCGAATTGGACATGACTATAATTCCAAGATATAGTCAGATTTGGGTTTGTAATACCTATAAATTCTAATACTGAGTTTTCCCTTGTCAGTTTATGTTTAAGCTATTATAAAACCAATAGGCAATTGATATTTTTAAAGACACAGCAACGCAGTCACAGTTAGGTATAGAGATATGCACAAGTTACCACAAGCTTATCAGCTCAAACATTTAGGTATTCCTCACAATAACTAACCACAAAGATTAACGTCGTCAATAACAAATACATTTTATTGCAGCGAACGGAAAAACCCATTGCGGACGCCATTATTTGTTTCTGGTCAGTATTCCTTGACCCGCGTGTTGAAGGAAAAGCGAACATTTTTCGAACATTCAGAGGTCTCGTTAAGTTGGATGTGTGAAGTTTACTCAACACTGTTGCGTGGTCGGTGAAAGTTACGGATACATTTGCATTTGGTTTTCAATTGTGAATATTGTAAAGGATATTTGTCCAGGGTCAGTGATCTCTTCTACAGGATGCATAATCAGGCTACAACGTTCCCACTGCTGGGACACAAGTCTCCTCTCTGCGAGAGGGAGTGGGCCGTAATCCACCACGCGGAACGCGGGCCGAGTGCTGGTTGGCGGATATCATGTCTTCGAATTTTTGGTTCTAGAACATGCCGATTTCCTCACTATGTTTTCCTTCACCGTTTTGAGCGCAGTGGCGCACTTGGCCACCACTGCTCTACAGGATAGTTCTAAGAAAATGTTGGGATTTTTTTCAGTAGGTAGTTAAAGAAGTCAGTATTTTCCTGTAAAATGGGTATTGACCCTGAATAAGAAAAATATGAGGATAAATATGGCTGACTAACTTGATTCACAGGACCAATTAGAGAATATTAAAGCGTTCTAAAGACGCAGGTGTTGCAACCTTTTGAAGGATGGCTGGAATAGAGCATTGGTACTGCAGGAACACGAACTTTTCGAAAATGTCAGAGGCGAAAAATGAACAGCACAATATTCTGGAAAAGGTAAAGTAAACCATTCCAGTCTGTCAAGGACGAGACATAATAACAGAAATCAATTAAATAATCACGTGTTTATTTGGGTCAATTTGAGCCCAGGCTTCTAGAAACTACGAATCCGAGGAACCATCAAGTCAAACAGAAATTAATAAAATATTGTTGTTCCACACGAAAACAAAATGAATGTCAAGGATGTTCGTTTTTCAAATTGTTTCCTAATTGAAAAACGTCAAAAGCCGTCAAAGCTCAATGCTAAGCACTGTTTACACGCACTCACATGTGTGGAGTGCCTACTCGCCTTGACCCGAGGCAACTTTGCATCACGTTCCCTTGATCACTGGAACGTTCGTTACGGTAATGTAACCTTTTTGGTTTAATGTTCATTTTGCAAATTGGCAAGTAAAGGTGATGCTAGTACCTGCTCTGTAATTTACGATGCTTATCTGTGATAGCATCGCCCTGATTGAAGTATTCGAGACGCATAGAGCAGTAGACGTTAAAATGTGGACGTGCAGATCTAGATCTAGAAAATAATGGTGTGTTTGCCTTTAGAAATACGAAATAAAGGACCGTAGAATTGTGTATAGGAAACTAAAACTTGGCTTAGTTGACTCGAGGTCGGGAGCTGTACCAAACCATTCGGTGTAACACACTCAGTAGGTAACAATGACTTTCAATTTGACAGTTCAACGACATTCATTGCGTTATTTACGTTGTTGAGCAGAAAAAAAAACCGAACATATGAAGCAATGGATTTGAAATATCCTTCAAAATTATTCAGATTGGTATTAAAACTGTGTTACGCTATTAGCATACAGTAGCAAGTAGTACAAACAGTCCCTACTTAAATATTTTGTACGCCAATGTAATTTGTATTTCACAAGAAATGTAAATAAAGCAACACAAAGCTGTTTTTACAAAGTCTCTCGGTATCGTCTCAACTCGAGTGTGAAATTAACAATGACCTTTTTTATGAATCTCATTCACTAAAAACGTCATGACCTCACAACCGTGAAATATGTAACTCTTACGTTCACTCTGCATCTAAAGGAATGCAACTTTTTTTTTGTTGTTTTTTTTTGTTCACAGAGATATATGAGCAAAGGAAAGGAATGCATCACGCCTCTTTGGAATGCATCAGCTCGCGCGCTGCTTAAAAATTCTGAATACCTTAACGAATTTTAAATCTTCTGGTAGTGTATTACACTTGAAAATCCTTTGTGGTTATATTGTTTCTTTTTCTTTTATTGAAAGCTGCAGTAAGGGGTGCACATTAGTGTTAAATAATTTACGGCACGCTATACCAAAACAAACATGTCAGTCACTTACGACGTGCCATAGGTTTAATGTTGATGATGGATTTATTTGCCCCTTTAGCTACGAGAGTTAACGCCTACAACTTAGTAATAATTTAGAGCTGAAAGCGTTGGAAGTATCTGAAAGTTAAAATTGTCAATTTGATAGAAGATTAGGGGAAGCAAGTAGGTAGCAAACAAACGTGGAAGGTCGATACAGATTATAATTTCCGTTGCTAAAATTGTTTTTATTTTATCTTATGTTGTGTGTGTCATTGTATGTATTATGATCAAGCCTCTTTATGTTATTAGATTTGTTTTTAGAATTAATAGAATTTAAAGCAAAAGCTGTTGGTAATTAATTGATCCATCCATACAGAATGTCCTAGTTCAGGGATCGAGACCTTATTGATGTAATATGTAGTGAAGTTTGGAAACAAACTTACTAGTACCAATAAAAAAAAAATTAAAAAAAATAATAATGTCAAAGAACTGCAGGTATGGATGGGATTATACACTCAGCGGCAGTAAATGTGGCACAAGCCTTAAACGCGAATTCGTAACCAAAACTAAACTCATCAAGACTTTGTCATAACCTCATAGGTTTTATATACTGGGTGTCCAAAAAGTCATGGATTACCTTTTACCTGATGATGGGCCACATTGGGATCTACCAATAAAAAAAAAATGATGAATGCACTTAGTGTGCATACACACGAGCGGCACGCGTCAATGTGTCGACGGCTGCAGTTGCCTGTGCCGCTCGTGTGTATGAGCACTTAACCGCGGCTACATCCAGGTCCTTCTGCTAGCACAGCAGGTGATTGCCGTAATCTCAACCAAACACAAAAGCTACGTGTACAAAGGCTAGCTTATCAGGCTAATTCCAAGTACTACCGAGGAACTAACGAGGCTAAACAAAGGTTTTATCCCAGGTGCACGCAGATTTTTTTTTATCGCAGCGATGTTTTTTCGCGCACTGGATTTTCAACACACTGCTAAACGCCGAGAGTTGAAAATCCAACAGTGTGGTTTTTTACGCGCTGGGATGCGCTCTGTCGTATTCGCAACGCTCGGCTCAACACCGAGGGTTGAAAATACAGTGCGCGGTAAAATCCTGCCGCGATACTTTTACGCTCGTGCGCTCGTGGGCTTATCACGAGGTAGGAAGTAGCCGTATGGTCACAGCTAACGTTGACTCACAGCTGATACTGTCTGTATTCACCATAATAGACATGTTTACTTAATTAATTCACTAGCGTAATATAATTATTATCAGAAGCAGCAAATATTGTTTTGTTATTCATAAGTATTTTTAGATCAGTGTCTTATGTAGTCTTGTGGTTGTAAGAATTTTAAGCGTGAGAACGTAGGTTCGAGTGTTAGGGTTCCGTAGACAAATGCCACAAACGGCACCATCATCTGCCTAGCCTTTTCCCAACTATGTTGGGGTCGGCTTCCAGTCTAACCGGATGCAGCTGAATACCAGTATTTTACATGGAGCGATTGCCTATCTGACCTCCACAACCCAGTTACTGGGTAATACGATACCCCTAGGTAAGACTGGTTGTCAGACTTTCGGGCTTCTGACTACCCGTAACGACTGTCAAAAATCTACGAATGACAGCCGGGACCAACGGCTTAACGTGCTTTCCGAGGCACGGAGGGGTCTCGGTATGTAAAGATGGTCACCCATCCACAGGCCAACCGCGGCAAGCGTAGCTTAACCTGATCGATCGATCTGTGCGGCTGTTATTATTTAGCCACGGGCCCCTCCTCCACAAACGGCACCCTTCTGTGTAATTTACATCATGTCCATCTGTCAGAGAGCAGTGGTGTGTGGTGTGGTGATAACAGCCCCGGCTTACGAGGGGTCCAAACCCTGGCAGGCGCTTTACTTTGTGTAAATAATTTCATCACCGCTGCCCTCAAAACGGTCATCGAAAGAAAACCGGCACATCCTAGTACCAAATATTCGAAGACCAACCCGCACTGAGCCCGCAAGGTACAGACGCCAGCACATCAAGCTACTACAATCTGTCAAATTTATTTAATAGATTTTCAACTTTATCACTAAATCATAAGGTACAAAGTTGATTGGGAAAATTTGATAGTTTCGGGTAGCTTGATGTGCTGGCGTCTGTACATACCTCTTCTCGAAGAGAGGAGGCGTGTGCCCCAGCAGTGTGCTGATTATACTTGTGCTATGCCGTCTGTGTGTCCGTCTCTTTATTTGACTCGGACACTTATCACTATATCGATAATCTAACAATCGTGAATGTTTCCCAAACATTGTCCTGCCATGGCCCGGTCATTTTCATACTGCCCCTTCGTGACCCACTCAATAGTGTTTATGTCACTGTGTCACATGACAGTTCAGCTAAAGAGTCGACATCTGAAGGCCAGTTCCCGTAATTAAAAACGTTCAAATCACGTCGCAATCTCATCTCAGCGACAATTGCGGTATTTTTGACAGCTCGAAACTGAAACGTTCCTAAAATTACGAGAATATTGCCCCTTTGAATCTGGCAAATTAGTTTCGGAGCCTAAGTTGAATGTAAGTGGGTTTCGTATCCATGCTTTGTTGCTGTCTATTGGAAGAAAATCGATCGCGTCGATCGATAAGATTATTTTGAAACAAGACGGGAGGGCTGCGAACAGCAGGGTAATTGCGTAACACACTATCAGTAGCAATGGGTTTCATTTTGACAGTTCAACAACATTCACTGCGTTATTTACGTTGCTGAGCAAACACATTTTTCGAACATATGGAGCAATGGATTAGCAATATACTTCAAAATAATTCAGATTGTGATCGATTAGTGTGTTACGCAATGAGGGTGCAGTTAATTTAAATGAATAAATAATTATATTTATTTTATGTCAATAAATTGAATGAAATTTAAAGCTATTAATACCGTGGTAGGTAAGTTAATATGAATGGCAAATATACATCATGTGATCAACACAATCCCATGCCTAACTAACAAGTATATTTGAATAATAAATATTTATAAATAATAAAATATACCTACCTACTTGAGAAACCACAGACACGTGACGACTGGGTTTTTGGAATAGAGCAGGAGTATTGTAGGTAGGGAGTACCTACAACTGCAGTTGCGTTTTTTGTACTGCACATGAATAACAGAATATTCACTAAAGCCGGGTCCAGACGAATGTAACGTGTAATGTAATGTATCGTGTAATGTAACGCGAATTCTGCGTGTGGACGGGACTTAACGAGTGATACATGTGATGCTCGTAGTCCCGTCCATACGCAGAACTCGCGTTACATTACACGATAAATTACATTACACGCGTCTCTGCATGCCTTAAGGGGATAAAGCACTGTCTTATGTCACAGGCGCTATATTGAATCCCGAACTTAACGAAAGAGTCTAGGGATCCCGAGCGCAGCGAGCGAGCTCGGATTTAACTCCTCAGCGAAACTTGGAGTTAAAAGTCTAGGGTCCTGAGTGCAACGAGGGATTTAAGCTCGCCCACGCAGGACGAAGACCCTTTACCCCCGAGGACGAGGAAAACACCTTACTTTTCACACCTAATGCGAAGTAATAAAAACCAAATCAATTTTCGAATTGGTTTTTATACGTACTCTAGAATCCATCGTTACGTTCGGGATTCACTATAGCGCCTGTGATAGAAGACACTGCTTTGTCCTTTTAGTGAATAATCTGCTACAAGATCCCTGATTTAATGCAATCTCAATAGGTGGCGTTAGCTTCGTACAAGACTTACAACGAGAACTCTGATTTGGTTTTACCTTTATTCTGATACCGAACCTCAGTTTTGCGACTTCCTGTCAATTAAAAAGCCATCCACTGAACATGGCTACCTACCTAATATTTATAATGTTAACAGTAACTGATGAAAAACTGGATTTGATTGCTTCAGGGATCCATTGGCGTAAACACATTAAAGAACTCTTCTAATTGGAATTTGGCAATAAAAAGATTTCTCCTTTATTTATAAATGTTGCTTAGTTAATGATTAGCGACTTTCATTTTTGATGTTAAACGTCTCTTAACTGTACGCAACGTTTATGAATAAACCTCTTCGTGTTTTGTAGTTTATCAGCTTTTCGTGACTTACGAGTATACTCAAGTCTGAATAAACATCAGCCGTGCGATTCTGTAACCATCTCACCGTGAAAGCTTGGGTGAAGTGAGCGTGGAGTGAGCTGTCATTCGCTAGGAATTAACACTATTAAGTGCTCACTTCACTTATGATTTCACGGTGAGATTTTTACAGAATCGACCGGCTGAAAACAAAAAACCAAACAAAAATCGTTTGAACACAAACTAATGTGTTTGTACTCTCTGAAACCAACGCAGTGCAAGCTAAACCCAAACTTGACATTGACTTAAGTCCATAATTTTATCTATTCAAGTAGGTAGGTACTCCATCGACCTCGACACCAATGCCAGACAAATCCAAGCAAAATATATGATAGCCATTTCATATGTTCGCCAATAAGGCACTCAATATAGAGTTGAAACTTACTTGGCAATGGTTTTTGCTAAATGTTTTTTCGTTCTTGTTGTATGTTTCGCCTTTAATTTATAGCTATAAGACTCAAAATCGTTTAACGTAATTGGGGAACGAATGGCAAAGTTAACAAAACCACAAAATTCGTTTTATTGATCTTATTGCGATCACAATAAGGTTTTTAGAACTGTAAAAAATATTTTGCCAATTACTAAGTGGGTGTGACCACAAAACATAAAGGTGACCGTGTTGTCTAAAAAGCGTTTGTTGTTCGATTTTTTGGCTAACTTTTTTGAATTTAGATCATTGAGGAGGTAACATGCAAACAGGCTTAAGTCACAATAATGTAAATTTTCAGAATACTGAAAACATCTGTAGAGATTCTGTTTCTCTACAGATTTTTTCAGTATTCTGAAAATTTACATTATTGTGACTTAAGCCTGTTTGCATGTTACCTCCTCCATTATATTTTGAGAGGTCATGGCGGCGCGGCGCTGCTGGCAAAAATGTCACACCCGTTCTTTCTTAGCGTGTCGATGGCAATCTAAATAGAGTCAGCCCAGAATTTGTCTGAGTTTGGCATCTTCAGTAGCTTCCATCAGCTCCTGTAACGTGCAGACAACAGAGAGGCAATTCTCGTAATTTTAAGAACGGCCAAAGTCTGAACACGGTATTAAGTGTTCCATTGGCGGCGATTTCCTTGTTCACAAACTAAACTAAATTTAAGTTCAGTGTTCTTTCCAATGACGTAAGTATAGTTTTATACATCATTGGTTCTTTCTATGTCATTAAGAAAAAGACAGAAGATAAATATTAGTTTAGTCCTGACAAATTATTCAGCACGTATTGTAAATTGACGTATTTTTAGTAGGCAATTTTTTAATAACGTCTTAACTTGTCGATGGAGTATCTTAATTTGTGAACATAGGAATCGGCGCCATTGTTTGTGGGTCCGCACTGTGTCACATAGAGTTCCATATTATGCCGCGTGCCAAAATATACTAGGCTTTCGGTAGCTACACGTGTGACGTGGCTGTAAAACAAAGTTGAAAGGTTTTTTATAGCAATGCCCAGTACCTACACTTTTATATTCTAGGCACTTTGTAACTATGTATTATTATAATCGCTCATACGAGTTATGTTAATATTCATACTTACACAATGTATGAATCATCAAACGTATTGGAACAAAAACTGCGGTGTAAACAAACGGGTTAAATTATGTCATTTAATTTATTAAATCACTATCATATTACGACAGCGAATGGCTTTTTCCAAGTAAATGACGTATTTTTCTTTGAATGAAACGGTTATACCTACTTATTTAATTGTTGGTATTTTATACAAATTTGGTTTTTACTAGTGTCACATTAGGGCCCTTTCCCACGGCAAGATCCCGTTTTTTGCAGGTGCGATTTTTTGCAGGATCCCGTTTAGTGGTGTACGTGTTTAAATATGCAAATTCACACAAGAATCCTGTTTGCAGCATCCGGAAAACCGGATGCTTGTGTGAACATAATATAATATTTAAGCACATACATCACTAAACGGGATACTGCAAAAAACAGCACCGGCAAAAAACGGGATCTTGCCGTTGCCAGTTTGGAATTGGGCTATGTCGGTTACAGAACGCAATGCAGATAAACTCATATTAAATTACTATATTCAAATTCATTTTAGTAGCCCAGAGTCTGGATTTGTGCCCAGTTGACAGCGATCGGCTCGCCTTCTCGGTATTCCTTGGGACTTATAAGCGGAGATGTGTGGGAGTATGTATAACATCCATATTCTGCATTTGCGAATTATTTGCCAAAAATGTAAACAAATATGAGTTTTTAGAAAAATAACTTCAATTCCTACACAAAAGAGTTCAGTTTACGCTACAACTTCAAACATATTATAACTTTCCAATAGTGCTAGTCATTTTGAAATCCGGAAAACAGGATGCTTGTGTGAATATGTATATTTAAACACTTACACTACTAAACGGGATCCTGCAAAAAACCGTACCTGCAAAAAAACGGGATCTTGCCGTGGGAAAGGGCCCTAAGTGTCCACGGTGAGATTTTTACGAATTACAATGGCTGAATCCCCGTAATAGGGACATTACAGGCTGATTGTGTTATGTTATGTTTTCAACTGAAGAATTTCACAGACATTGTTATCACCAGTTACCATTGAACTATTCGCCGACACGAAGAACAAAGAGCATTATCTCGGACGAACAAACAGACATGTTTCTAGTGAAACGTGTAATCTTATCAAATCTCGCGAATTCCGAGAAAGTGGGCTGGTTGGCCTGCTCCGGCGCAAACGTTGACTTTATAAGCTAAGTCAATATTAACTGTTACAAATTACTGGAATAACTGGCTTGGAATGTACATAGTCTTCGTCAAAATACCAAGTAGGTTTAGGGGCATTCCAGCCATCATTTTATGTAATCAAACTCAAAGCATTTATTGGGTTGGCACAAAAGTAATGAGACACTACAAAACTCTACACATTTCCTTTTTCAAATATTCAACCCAGCTCACCAAACTATCTGCTGCTATCAAGAAAAAACGACGAAGACGAGTCAATGTAGTTTTACAACACGATAACGCTCGACCTCACGTCGCATCTGCCGTTCGCCAACAGTTGGAGAACTTGGACCGGGAGACGATACTCCACCTACCTTATTCCCCAGACCTCGCCCCATCAGACTATCATTTGTTTAGAACCCTGAAACAACATTTGCGGGGTAAATAATTTAATGATTTCTCCGATGTAGAGGCTGAGTTGAACAACTTTTTCGGGGGACAACCCTCAAAGTTCTGGGCGAAAGGCATCCAAACTTTGCCGGATCGTTGGCAAGAAGTCTTAGATGCATGGTGATTACATCATTGACTAAGCATTTTGTATTTTAATAATAATAAAAAATATAAAACGTAAACCAAGTGTCTCATTACTTTTCTGCCAACCTGACATTTTAATTAAACCATTTACACCTTTGAATTGTCAAGAAGTCGGTCAGTCAGAAAATATGTTGGTCACTCTCACAACAATCGGACATCGCATTAAAGTTCAAAATATGTGCTACATTTATCTATAACCATATGTATGTGTCGTAGGGATTCTGATTACCTACAGCTCGGTGGAATACGATACCAGCGGGTTATGTGCGTAACAAAACTACGAACTACGAACTGTCAAAAGTAAGCTATTCCTACTGTTAGTGCAGTAGGAATAGCTTACTTTTGACAGTTCAAGAACATTTATTTATTTATTTAATCTTTTCGCACACAAAAAGGTAAAAGGCGTCAACTGTGGCATCTTTACTTTACATGAGCAACATTACCCATGAATACTGTATGTTACATACTTAAATATCTCTCGATTAAATCGCTTATAAAAATGATTTATCTACTATTGTTTCGCTTTGATATTATATGGCGGCAACAGACTTTTAGTAATCGAGAATACTTATATATAACTACAGTACTCATGGGTTTTGCTCAAGGAAAGTAAAGATGCCACAGTTCCCCGTGCTTTGGTTGAGCCGAACAATGATAAAAAAAAACTATTAAAATAATTGAATTATAAATAAAAAACGTAAACATTTGCGGTATACCTTTTTTATTTTTGTTGCCGGGGTGGAAATCCTCATGGATGTCCTCCGCCCTGAGGTGGGCAGAAAGGTCTGTCAGACTATTACTGACTAAAACCACCCCGGTGTTCCCTCGTACACCTCCGTCGGGGGCGATAACCACAAACCTGCAGCAACTTATTTTAACCCTCTTACAGCCATTTTTATTCTGTTCCCTGGCCATGAACCACATAGGGTTTAATCAGAGGTGTATCTACATTCACAAGGTCGTCGGTCCACCATGCGGGAGGCCTTCAAACGCTACGTCTTCCGGTACGCGGTCGCCACTCCAGAACCTTTCGGCCGTATCGGCCATGTGTTCTGCGAGCGATGTGCCCTGCCGACTGCTACTTAAGTTTGGCGAAGTGGAGGTGCTTGGGGGAGGCCTATGACTTCTTTCGGCTGAAATGATGATGATGGTGTACGTACACACATTAAACCCACATTTTTCCATTTATGTTGAAGTCCCATGTAGTAGGGTGCGAGCCTATTGCCACCAACCGGGCACAAGTTCAGACTCCGGGCTCCTGCTGAGAAATCCGCGATTAATCCGCGATTTCGGGGACAAAGAACCCTAAGCGAAACCGAAGCACTAGCGCGGGTAACCGATGCGATGCTACGGGGTGGGTGGGGAACAACAAATTACACATAGACGAAGTTGCCGGCAGATGCTAGTTTTAAATAATTTGTATGTTTTTGTATTTGAGCTCAGTTGATGGTACCTAATAGGCTCGCCCCTTATTACATAGGACAAATCAAAATCAAATCAAAAGTCATTTATTCAAACTAGGCTGAGAATCAGCACTTTTCGAACGTCAAAATTACATAAGACAGTCCCCCAAAACGCCCGCCTCTCACCACTTCCTAGTGCTTTCGCTGGGAAGAAGAAGTGGCGCAACAAACTCCCCAGCAGCACAGCTGTCTGTTCAGTTAGAAAATACTTGATTGAATACAATTCTGAAGACAGTTCTATAGTATATCAAGACAAGTCGCAATATATCACATTGAAATATATTATCTTTCGTATCATTTGTAAACCAATCACAAAGTATCTGTCCTCGCGATTGCTGTGAGATAAATCACGAATAAGGACATTATAAGGCTGATCAGTGAAGGCGAACGATAAAACGCATGCATTATTAGTTTCTAAATATAAATGCATTCAGAAACACAGAATACATTTTACTCTTTTGCTTTTGCCTCTTGTCCGCAAGTGGGGAAATCTGCAGTACCAGAGGTATCACAGAGATGCGTTGCTATCCCAGAGACAAAACTGAAATGACTCATGAGCCTGTAATAACATAGCCTGTCCTTCATGGCGAAATACAGCAACATTTCTTGGCAGAAAATAGGTAAGTTCGTAGGTAGTCATTTTCCGAAGAAAAGCTCCTTCACCTTCACTCTACAACTGTAGTAAGGTATTCATAACACACCCACTGACTTCTAAAAAATACCAAGTGGTTGGAAAGACTTGACAGTGCTGTTTAAGAGTTTTCCACGTAAATTTTTGATAGATAATTTATATGTTGCATGCCGAAAGGTGAAGGAAACATGACTGAGCTTTAATGTATTTTAACTAGCGTTGAAAAAAGCAGAGGAAATTCCCGTTTCTTTCCAATTCCGTTGTTTTTTTCAATGTTTCATTCGATACTAAAACGTAAATTGATAAAACTCTTTATGCAACTCACAGCTAGAATACTAGATGTACAACAGGGGGGGGCGGAGTTAGAATATTATAGAATATCATAGAATATCATATATACATATATATATAGCATAGATTATCCTAAGTTAAATGAAAAAAAAAAAACATGAAATATATACTTACTGGTAAATTTTCTTGAACTTCGAAATGAAACATTGAAAAAAATAACGAAATTGGAAAACGGGAATTTTCCCTGCTTTTTTCAACGCAAATTTTAACACCTATTATTTACCACCCATATTTGAAAAGTAAATGTCTATTCTATTCTATTGTAAGTAACATTTTCTACATTAACGTTTTTCCCTGGTTATAATCATTTCTCACGATTGCTCTAGGATATGAATAAGGACAACTGCTAAGTGTTCATTGAAGGTAAACGTGAGTGGAGTCACAGGGCGGAACGCTGTGCAATTCATTGCATATCATTTGTGGTCTAAACGTGGAAGAAAATATATGACACTTGACAGTGAGTGAAAAGTATCTGTATCATCAATGTATCTCAGAGCAATAGTGGCACAGTAAGAGCAGTGGTAACAATCGCGAGTTACGAACTGTAGGTTGTGGGTTCGAAACCAACCAACCAACCAACTTCGTGTAAATTATTTCATCACCACTGCTCTCATAACGGTGAAGGAAAACATCGTGAGGAAACCGTCATGTCCTAGAACCAAAAATTCTAAGAAATGTGACATCCACCAAATCGCACGTGCACGCAGCGTGGTGGATTACGGCCCACTCCCTCTCACAGACAGGAGGCCTGTGTCCCAGCAGTGGGAACATTATAGACGGATTATTATGATAAGCGAAAAGTAGAGTTGTGATTCCTATTCTTTTTCTAAAAAATCTAGAGTTGCTCACAAGCTACTAATTTAAATCCAGTCAAGGCAACAATTTTTTGTAGGTACTCGTACAAGCAAGCGGCAAAAAATGACGAGCTTTTTTTACAAACGTTCATCAGTCTTTCCTTTGTGCTCACCTTCGACAAATAAGAAAATTACATGTTTCTAGACCCAAGGGTTTTGGCTGTGCGGTGTCATCATCATCTGCCCAGTCTTTTCCCAACTATGTTGGAGTCAGCTTCCAGTCTAACCGGATGCAGCTGAATACCTACCAGTATTTTACATGGAGCGACTGCCTATCTGACCTCCACAATTTAGTTACTGGATAATACGATACCCCTTGGTAAGAATGGTTGTCAGGTTTTCGGGCTTCTGACGACCGGTGCCAAGAATTGACAACATTTCATATTTTTAACCTGCATGTATTATTACGTTATATAAAAGTAAATAGAAATCTAAGGCACCCGTATTTTTCCGTTTTTCGAAATTATGTACTTTTCATTCATAATTTCAACTTTGAAATTCGGTGTATTCTAAAAAGTCGTAAGCGCCAAATGACGTCATGCTTACGGTGGAATGGCGATAAAACCTTTGCTTTACTGTGACCCGTCAAAAAAACCGTTAAACTTAAATGTCAGTCACAATATCACTTGTCTCAGAAGTTGTCAGAAAAAAGCGCTAAAAAGTTTTTTTTCAATTAAATTCTCAAAATTGTCTTATTTAAGAGTGTTATTATCCACATTCTGTTTTAATTGAGTCACCATGAAAGTTTCGGAAGGATTTGTAGTTGCCGATAGTAGAAACTTGCCGAAAGTAGACTATATAATGCTATTGCAATATATGCACGAAAATGAATGCTACAATGTTGCGGAAACACGTAGTGCCAAGGCATTACTAGCATCACGGGAAGCATACGTTGACACAGCTGTAGGATATGTAGAAGTCAAGCGAGAAGGAAACTCATGCACTGTTAAATGCAGGGTAACACCTGAACATAAAGTAAATTCAAAGTTATATCAGGTTACAGCTGTAATCCATGAATCTGTCGAGAAGATTATCTCAGTAGAATGCAATGACTGTGCAGCTTCTGCAGGAGGATGCAAACATGCTATATGCTTTGCTATTTGGCTCATAAAACGGTCAGACGAACCTTCAACTACATCAACTAAGTGTTATTGGAATAAACCAAAACTTGCTGGAGCTGTAGGTGACCAGAAGTTCATCTTGGCAAAAAATATTGGCAAAATGAAAAGACCCCTGGATAATGTGGACATGAGGGTAAATATTTCTATGTTTTCCGAAGAATGCCAGAGGCGCAAAGTTACAACAGGAATGATTTTAAATTACTGTGGGAATCACCAGCCTCAGTTAAATGACTTTAGAGTGTTTAATTTAATGCTGCAGTTTATACACCAAGTAGATGATCACTGCTACAACAATTTTAAATCATTTTCTGTAACAACTATTACCGTACATGTAGTTGAAACTATTGCTGAAGCTACAAAAGCTCAAGCAGACTCAAAACTGTGGCATTCTATGCGTCAAGGGAGAGTCACAGGGTCCCGGATCTATGAAGCTATTCACTGTAAAACAGAGAATGGTGCTTTAGTACAAAGCATTCTAGGAGGTTACAAGGTGCCAGAAACCAAAGCTATCAAAAGGGGCAAGGCATTAGAAAAAGAAGTACTCAAGAAGTTAGAAAAAGAATTTGGTGCAATTCAACGCACAGGATTGATTTTAATATCCCCTATCATTGGAGTTTCACCTGATGGGATTTGTATGGACTTTGTAATTGAAATAAAATGCCCGATAAGTGATAAAACAATGAAAAGTTATGTGAAAGACAGTGAACTGTATGAAAAATATAAAGCTCAGATAATGGTACAAATGCATGCTACAAAAAAATTAAAAGGACTGTTTTGTATTGCTGATCCTAGTTTTGAACAGACAAAACTCCTACACAAGTACTGGGTGGAGTATGATGAAACATATGTGAAAGGTTTATTAGATGCCGCTGAAGAATTTTGGAAACAATTTATTTTTAAGACTGTTTTACAAAGTGCAAAATAAAAATCAATGATAAATGACAAATGATTTTTATTTTATAAGTAGGTTTGCATAAATACTTTTACACGTCAATCATATTTTAAAAACTAGATGAGGTTGGCGTTTCATATCAGACTATTCCGAGAAGAAAGGCCGAAACAAACTCAGAGGTCAGTCTCTTTTAAAGTCCATACATAATTTTGGTGATATAATATTACACCTCCGATAAAATAGAGTTACAACTCGAAAAAGTCGAATTAAAAAAAAATACTTAAATTTTTACTATCTTCTCCAACACGGTTACATCTGTAACTCTATAACTCGCCGTTAGATGGAGTTGTAACGCTACAAATAATAATAGTGTAAGAATAAAGACCGATTAAGAAATCCAGTTTATTTTCACTTTTCTAAAAATCTAGGTTTTTCGAGTTGTAACCCGATTTTATCAGAGGTGCGATTATGAAGACCATGTAGATCGATGTCCGAGATGGTCTTTTGAGAAAAGAATCACACAGATTGAGAGGACTTGTCCAGTCAATGTACGCATTTGTCAGAAATTGTGCAGCTCAACCCAAAACTTTAAGGAGCTCAACGATTCGACAAACAATACCAAAGAAAGTACGTCTGCGTAGGCGTAGGCCGCATAAATTACTCAAATTGCCAGACCATGACAAAAACTAAACAGAACAGAGAAAATAATCAAAATCAAATAAATAAATAAAATGACCCACATAGTCTTCACATTTACAACAATTAAAATAATATAATACTTTACAACGCCAGTTAGCAAATGTTATTGTATATATAAAATTAATTAATGTCAATATGTACCTATATAAAAAATAAAACAAAAGAAAAATAAAAACAAAAGAAAAATAAAACATTCAAAGTGTAAAAATTTGAAGCAGCTCGATTCCAAGCCTTTTTGTCTTCAATATAATCTTTAACGGTATAAAATGCTTTCTGGCACAACTTAAGTTTAATGAATGAATTGAATTTGTTAAGGCTTAGATCATATACTATTTATGTCTTTTATGCATTCTTAATAATAGGACTATGAAGATTTATCAAACCACATGCCACAATAACTGCGTCATCTGCATGTTGAATTAATTTATTATTTATTGTAGAGTGTGGTTTCAAAAATTTAAATAGCCTTACTCTTCTTATTACTCTCTCAACATGAATACGCAGACTGACAATGACCTTGCTTTTGATAGCCTCCTGCTTTGTCAATTTTTGATGTTTTGAAACACTGGGTGGCCGTAGTAGATTATTCTGATTTCTACTTAGTAAAGCATCAACATGTTTAAATCCTCTGTCTGCCAATACAGTACACTTTGGTGGCAGCACATCCAGAAAACCACTATTCTCTACTATATTCACATCTGATATACGACCCCCAAAACCAGCAGATACAAAGTTGACAAAACCATCAGGTGTTGTAGATATCAAGTATTTTAAAGTATTAGCATTTTTATATTGTGACCATGTTAGAGACTGGGTAATAGGATTTGACGGCTTTTCAATTTCTATCTCAAAACAGTCAATAATGCAAAACACGTTTGAATATTCCTTACTGGTTATGAAGGAGGCTGGCAAGTTTCTTTTGACATCATATACACTGGGAGAATAAATTAATTGTTTGAAGTACTTGGATAGGATACACAAAGTCCTAAAAAATATTCTCCATAATGTGGTTAATGATACCTCAAACATATCTGAGATTTGGTAGAATGGGGTATTATTTTTAATTTTATACAAAGTTACTATTATATTAAAGAATTTTACATTCAGATTACTTTCTAAATAGTTAATCAACCAGTAATAATTCTTTGGTAAGCCTATGTATTGTTGTGGTTTTTTTTTAATAAGCTCAAGCATAAAGCTTCGGCCCTGTTTTAAAGGCTTAATATGGATTTCTGATGAGGTTTCCGATATTTCAGCAGAGGTAGAAGTTCCTTGTGTTGAAGGTAACAACACTTCTTCCATCTCATCATCTTCTTCAAATAAAGGTTTCTTTGTCTTCTTCTTGTTAGTGGCACAATAAGTAGTTCGATCTGATGTCCTTGGCTTCACTTGTACACCTTTGCTGGCTTTTGTAGTGAATGGATTTTTACAAAGACTGTCCATATCCATATTAATTTGCATAAATGATGAAGAAGTTGCTGATGATGTGCTGGGTCTAGGTTCAATAATTTCTTGGTGAACAGTTGAAAGTGGTATCCCAACAAGCGATTGTGGTAGCCGAGATTTCAACTTCGGTCGCACTTTCATTGTTATCCAATACCGGTAGTTCTCCACATCTTCCTTCAACTAAAAGATAAATAATAATTTAGTTCCAAAAACAACCTACATTCTTAAAATCACTATGTTATGAAAATAAAGAGTCTAATAATAATTACTCTTAAGATTATAGGTACCTACTTTGCAAAATAGTAGTCACAAGCACCCATAATATGTCAACACTTGGCAACTTTCAATTACGTTTTTTTCGTGAAATAACGAATGTAACGTTGAAATACGACACTTTACATAAACCTATAGATTCGAAAATACTATGTTCGTAATAAAATAAAATTTCATTCAAAAATAAAGGAGAAAATCGCCTTTGAATAAAGCCAAGTGTATACATACTTTTGCTCGTGACTGTACCTAGTGAAAAATGAAGAAAGAAGAAGAAAAAGTTTGGTAACAGTTATTACAATATTGCTTATTACACAAATGGGTACCTAATGGAACAAAATTTTGAACAAGATAAACACCACTTGCACTAAGCATTGTGTTGTGGTTTGTGGTAAGTACTTACGTAGTTTGTAAAAATCATTGTTATTTAGTTACTTACATTGAGATGATCTTCGCATACATATATAACGCGTTTAGGACATGATATTCCCACAGCATTGCACCACTCTTGTTTTGCTGAGCTGGGCACCGCAAAAAATACTTTTTGAGTATTTTTAGAATTGTTTTTGCAGACTGGTACAAAACAATATTTTGGTTCCTTCATTGGCGTATATTTTTCATTTGGATCCATTTTATTGATGAAATATCAACAAAAACTGATAATATTATAGCGTGTCGAGTTGATAAGAAAAATAAATTGTTCAATTCAATATATTTTTTTTTTATTTATGGTGACATTGACATATTTGACATGTCTTGTTTGACATGTAATGTTTTCATCGAAGACATTGGAATGCGCAATGGTAACTACCTCATTCCACCATTTATGTGACGTCATCACATGTTTTTTGATTATCATTTTTTTTCTCAGAAATGAAGAAATAAAAAAATAAAAAATAAATATATTTGAACTCAGGAGACGAAAATAAAGAAATGGTATTTTTGTTTTAAGGTCGTGTCAGGTTTGAAATGTTGTCAATTGCACCCGGACCTGTGCGTTGTCTTGTCTGTCTGTGATCTGTGAGTGAATGAATTTAAGATTTTTATCAAGTAGAAGATAGATTGAGGTGGTTACAGTGGAAGACTATGGTATAAATGTTTGATTCTTATTTGTGAAACTTTAAGCATAGCGTACAGAAATTGCGACAAGCAAATACTTCTTTCCTTGGGTATTTAAATTGTTGACAATGATTAAAATACCCAGTTGTTATTTTGTGTTATTGTCATGTAGTATTTTGGATGACTGAAAGATTATTTACTATACAAGGTGCGGCGACAAATCATAAAAATTATTACAACATAAAATAATGTTAAAACTATGGTCTGCGCCACCCACCGACTCCGGGCTCTCCCTATCCTTCAATTCGCCTATCACGTTAGAATAGAATAGAATAGAATACTCTTTATTATGTACACCATATAAATTACAGACATAAATATAGAAATTTTACAAAGGGTGACACAATGGTCGGTGGGAACGTTATTCATTTTCATTTAATTAATGCGATGATATTATTCGTGATTCCGGAAAATTACCCCGTCTTTAATAAGTACAGGTTGCTCCACGCTATTTAGAAAATCGCTATTTTAGAAAATTGAAAATAAATAAAAACGTTTAACGAAATTAAAATATGGCCATAAAACGATAACGCAAAACTATATCCGTGTGTGAAAATAATGTCGCCATTAAAGCGACACGCTGTATGCGCTGTATGCGCAAAACCTGAAAATAGTTTGATCAGAATAACGAGCAGAATTAATTGAACCACTTTTTAATATAGGTCACATTTTTCAAAAATTCTTCATTAAAAACGTTGCCGTGTCTATTTATTAATAGGTCAAGCAACCCAATGTCAGCGCGGCGCAGCGGCCGGCCCGGTGACGACTCCTCCCTCGACAAAGCGTCGTCGCAGACGCAAGAAACGATCAGAATGGCCAGTAAAACTAAAACAGCACATAAAACCTTTACATTTTTGTTAATGACTTATTTTCTCTGAAATAGGTCAATTGAATTAAAAATCAGTTGGGGTGTCTGAGGTTTTGCGCATTTAACGTTACACGTTGTATATAGAATCAGTCATGGAGTGTCAGCACCGTCAGTGCTAAAAACAACACCACAATTCGCACATGACTTGCTGGCCATTCTATTATCCAACCTATTAAACATCCCATGTTCAGCAGTAGCCAACTATGGACCAGCATAATGAAGCCCAACACCACAAACAACAAGATTGCGACACAATTAAGCAAATACCAACTTACCAAGTAGGTAAGCAATCAGTGCTGTTGTCCCACACAAGGCAACTTGTTGGGTACTCCGCATGAATGGAATACGCAGGTGTGTGTACGGCTGTAATAAGCTGCACTGTTGCAAATGCCAATATCAAATATGTATTATGTTGTTAGTTATGTCCGTATTGGTATGGGGATGTGAGAAAGATCATTAGTTGTCTGCAGGGTTCGTAAATAAGTAGAAACTCGATTAACCGGACTAATTGTTTTCGTTAGAGATTCGGATAATCGAAAATCCGGATGATTGAATGTATGAAGAAAAGCGGGTTTTGTGCATATGTAATGCATACATAATGTTATGTGTTTATTAAAAACAACAAATACATATCAACGAAAATGAATGTTTATAATCGCGAATCCGTAATACTCGAATCCGTATAACTGAGGGCCGGATCGAGTTTCTACTGTAGTGGTATGGGTATAAGGTTTGAATTTCAATAAAAAGCTAACCGTACTTGCACTTTGTTGGGTAAATCCCAGCACCTTATGATTAGCTTGTCACTTGGGGAAAAGTAATCCAAATTGTAGTTCTTTGTCATGTGTTGTTAACTTTGAATCGGCTAAAATTCTAGTTTTGACAATAAATATCCATCACTCACTACACTGATATACAACATTATTTTTAGTATACTACAAACCTCAATATATTTAGTCCAGAATAAGTAACTGAATCGATTCCAATAGTGTTTACACCATGTTATATTTTGTCCCAAAAATATTTAAAAATGGTAACAAGTTGTCGGTCGGCCGGTGGCGCGTGGTAAGTGGTAACCAACTTTTTGTACGGACAATCAGGTAACATAACAAGCTTATAACCAATGACGTATTATATAGTTTTATACATCATTGCTTATAACTTCGTGATTTTTCATGACACAGCTTTGTTTTGTACATAGATTCTTTACAACATAAAAATACTAGACACGTGTTTCGGGTTTGCCATATACTAGAAATAATGTTGTATATCCATTGTACCTATATAAATAAAACGATGTCTCTAAAAAGTACACTTTTTCAGAAATCATCAACAAAAATTACATTATTTCCACTATCGGTCAAGAGATGGCGCTGACCTAAAACTGCAATGTTCTACACCGCAGTGTTAAATTCTCTAACGAAGAGGTCTCGCCGATGAAAATATTATACATATTATTATGATGGTACGGAACCGTCGGTGTGCGAATCCGACTCGCTCTTGACCGGTGTTTTTTATGATGGATGGACTGACTGCTACAACGAAAACTGGCCGAAAATAAACAAAAACTTTAAATTAATAACTATAATAAGACATCAAACGAACTTTTTATCCCGGTACCGATGGAATAATTTCCGACGTTCACGCGAGGAAAGGCGCGGCCAAAAATTTGTGCAAAAATGGTCGAGATCATCACGCTTTTTGTATTATCGCGTGATCGTTGAAATCTTTAAAAGCACGTGATGAACTGGGATCTTACCAAACCACACGCTAATTTAGCTATGGGTTTCCCCATTACTACGACATGCCCATAAGCGTCAAGTTTTTTATCTCGCCCCGTTGTCATTCTAGGAACTAATATACAGCATGCTTTTTTTACCGGCTCCAAATTTTTACAAGGTGTTCCACTAATGAATATGAATAACTTTCACTATGGAACCAACTCTGAGATCACGAAAAAAAAATTAGCTGTTTCATACATTTTTATTAAACAGCTGATTTTGTTTTCGTTATTTCAGAGTTGGTCCCATAGTGAAAGTTGTTCGTATTCATGAGTAGTGCAGCCTGTAAAAAATTGGAGCCCGAAAAAAATATCATACAGTATTTGTGGCGCCACTCCAAAATCCGAATGATATAATTCATTTCCCACCACCTCACTCATCATCATCTGCCTAGCGTTTTTGATAGGATTAGAGGAGACACTAAAGGAAAGGCCGTTCTAATGATTTCATGTCCTTTTTATTTATTAACCGACTTAAAAAAGGAGGTTCTGTATTCGTCCCGTATGTATGTATGTTTGTATGTCCGCGATTTTCTTAAAAACTTACTAACCAATTTTGATGTTTCTTTCATTAACGTGATCTAGGTTGTGGGTTGTGAGGGGTATCACGATACCCATTATCGTGATACCCCTCACAACACATAACCTCACTAAATATAAATAATCTTCACAAAAAGTTTTACAAACCACTTGAACGCCCTACAACAGACTCCTACAAGAGGTCACTTATTTTTTTAATAAAACTTTTTTCTACGTAGGCCATATTCTGAACAAACACGTGACCGGATGTGGATCGAGAGTGAATTCTCGTCGAGTTAACCGTTCTAAGAAGTTCGGTGATTCATCGACGTAGCTACACGTGAACACCTACTGTAGTATAATGAACATAGTAAATATGATTTTAATGACAGAACACATGGTTTTTGTTCTAAGAATTTATATTTATATGAATCGCGATATTTCTTTTGTATTTTTTATGATTTTCCTGTGACACATTCATGATTATTTACATAATAATATAGTTTAATAAACTATGGTAACTACATACTTCTTTTCTAGTCGCAATCTCATCTCAGCGACAAGCAATGTCAAAAATGTAGGGATTTTAGGGATATTTGAGACTGAGATCAGTCTGAACGTTCTTAACTTTACGAGAACTGCCCCTCGGATCGGGCGACCCCGAAACCAATAATTATTATACTTGAGTAAAACCATAGCCGACAAAATGTTTTTCCAATTTTGTCACAAAATACATAAACGACGCAGTTGTGCAACTGACTTCCGCGATGTTCTACGTTTGAATATTGATAAATTCATGGACATTTTTAATTTGTTTGCTCATAATATTAGATAACCTGTTTGGTGATTTGTGTAAAAATAGCAATATCTATCTAAGTAGTAACACAATGTTGTTGTCGTTGAGTCATCGTCATTATTTTTAGAGTATAATGTACTCTTATGTCTATTAAATATACATTAAAAACATGCGCACATAAGGGACCAGCGATTAAAATATGTTTTGATTTGATTTGACAAGCGTATACTCGTACTTAGCATGTTTGAAGAGATGATGACGGTCGGTCTTACCTTCCATCTAGGTAGTTCAAATAAAACTAAGGTTACTGCTGTTATTTACTAGCTGGT
Source organism: Eremobia ochroleuca (assembly GCA_949629135.1). Lineage (NCBI taxonomy): Eukaryota > Metazoa > Arthropoda > Insecta > Lepidoptera > Noctuidae > Eremobia > Eremobia ochroleuca. The sequence continues at coordinate 2,530,664 of OX451401.1, read as the reverse complement.
AAACAGACAAAAGGGCTAGATTATAACAAAGAACATTGAGTTAGTATTCCATCTTTGGCAAAGGCAAAGATGGAATACAGCAGCCGTAGCAGCAGCACCAGCACGCCGAGCCAGAAAGATGGGATGGCGCAAGAGTGTAGACACACGTTGCATCCTATACTAAGGGCCCTTTCCCACGGCAATTTCCGGTTTTTTGCAGGTACGGTTTTTTGCAGGGTTCCGTTTAGTGGTGTACACCACTAAACGAGATCCTGCAAAAAACCGTACCCGCAAAAAACGGGATTTTGCCGTGGGAAAGGGCCCTAAAGGCCTACCCACCTTCCATGGAAACAAAGACATGCCGTCCAGTCTCTTGCCATCGCCGCGTGCCCAAGCCATTTGGGTTCTATTGCAGGTGGAATGCCGACGGTGACAAGAGCTCGTCGGAAGATGTCGTTAATGTTCGCGTGCCGCGCTTAGCGACCCGCACTTCGGATGCAAGACAGGCCGTGGTGTCCGAGGTTGTTGACAACTTCGTGACAGTGACAGCGATGAGGAGAACAACGAGGAGCTAACTAGAGGAGCAAGGAAATAATGTGCACACGGAACAAATATTTGTATGACCTACATGTATTTGTTCCGAGTCTGGGTGTTTTTCTATCTATAATATGTATGTATTTACAAAAAAAAAATTGTATATAAGTAGTTTATCAGCCATCTTGTTACCATAACACAAGCATTAGGTTGCTTAGCTTGGGACAAATGGTGCTGTGTGAAATGTCCAGGGATTTATTATTATTATTATTAAACTACGGAGGTTAAGTGCGAGTCTCTATAAAAACGTCAAAAAAGATCACGTTTGTTGTATGGGAGCCCCCTTAAATAATGTATTTTATTCTGTTTTTTAGTATTTGTTATTATAGCGACAACAGAAATACATCATCTGTGAAAATTTCAACTGTTTAACTAACAAGGTTCATGAGATACAGCCTGGTGACAGACGGACGGACGGGCAGCGGAGTCTTAGTAATAGGGTCCCGTTTTACCCTTTGGGTACGGAACCCTAAAAATATCGTTTGTATCAAACTTTGCAGACGTGATGAGTATCGATAACTAAACGCGACAAAACAAAATAAAATAGATTTTCTCATCTCGTACTTCAAGTAACAAGACTACAAGCGGTCATAAACACCCTAAAAACACTTCAAATCTTTTTTCTTTTTATTTTATCATGTTTAGATATCGATGGCTATCACGTCTGTGGAGTTTCGCTAGCTAATTTAATTAGACCCTCTATACACAATGGGCCACGCTGGCTGACCTTCGGTACAATCAAGGCATGGATGCTCTGTTGCATCACCACCTTGTTGTTTTCAAAGCGAACCTCGCCAGTACAATTATGTTGCTTATTTCCGGATTCAAATGGGTGTGTACTGTGTTAGGTAGACCGTTTGATATGTTTGTACAGTGATAAATGATAAATGATTTATTTTCTGTAAGTAGGTTTGTACAAACACTTTTACATGTCAATCATATTTTTTTAAAACTAGATGAGGTCGGCGTTTCCTATCTGACTACTCTGAGAAGAAAGGCCGAAACAAACTCAGAGGTCACAGTCTCTTTTAAAGTCCAGACATAATCTTGGTCAGATCATGTGAAGACCATGTAGATTGGTGCCTGAAATGGTCTACAAGGAGGCTTTGGGCGTAGTTGCACGAAGATAACTTGAATTATTTCGCTTTTAATTAGTTTTTGAATAAGTAAGTTGGCTTTGTGTAGGTGCAATATCATTTAAAAGGGAGCCCTTGGAGTTTTTATGCCCGTTCTTCTCCATAGAAACCTACTGTGCTTTGGAATGGGCACGCTTCATCTTCCTGACTGACCGACTTCATTGACAATTCAAGCCTGTAAACCGTTTGGTTTAAATAAATGCTTTGTTTTGTTTATTTGTTTTTTTTTAAACGTTGCCCCACACTAGGAATTTCTAACATTTAAACTCCCATACACACAACAGCCAGACCCGGAACAACTACTTGTAGGTCATACATATATTTGTTCCGTGTGGGAATCGAACCCGCGACACGCAGCGCAGCAGTCAATAGCTTAAGCACTGCGCCAACCGTGCCGTCGTCGTCGTGCTTTGAGTTTGAATGTAGAAGCACAACACTTTTGGGACAAAAGCGGAACTGTAGGTACAGGTAGTATGTACAATTTAAATAACATCGTTTTGCTAATTAATTCATTAACAAATTTTGGGGCTGATTTTTCAATCGATAGATATTTTTTATTCATGGAATAAAATTGACGTCTGACAGTTTTTGTTTGAAAGAACTGTCAAAAACTCAAAATTATTCCTCGGATAAAGTTATCTGGCGTAGGAAAAATCAGCCCTAACACTACTAATTATGTAAGTTCTACACTGAGGTACGTATGGAACTTAATCAGGTACTTCTACTTACTCAAGTCAATTAGTTTCTCAAGTTCAGAAAGACTTTTCATTTCATAGATGGAAGACAATATACAGGTGTTCTCTGCATCATCATCTGCCTAACCTTTTCCCAACTGAGTTGGGGTTGGCTTCCAGTCTAACCGGATGCAGCTGAATACTAGTATTTTAGGAGCGACTGTTTATCTGACCTCCACAACCCAGTTATTGGGCAATACGATACCCCTTGGTAAGACTGGTTGTCAGACTTTCGGGCTTCTGACGACACGTAACGACTGTCAAAGATTCACGAATGACAGCCTGTTTTCCGACGCACGGAGAGGTCTTGGTATTTGAAGATGGTCCCCCATCCACGGACCAACCGCGGCAAGCGTAGCTTAACCTGATCGATCAACCCATACGGCTGTTATTACTTAGCCACAAACCATGAGTTCTCTGCATAATTTTAGTAAAGAGGTGCATTGTTTCTTGTTCCACAAAATGCCAAGTCTTGTCGATCAACTAGCCAGCCACATTCAAATTTCGAAACACACGCTAATTTGTCCAACCCGTTCTGGCTAGACTGGTAAACAGACTATGTCTAGAATATAGATGAGCCCGACCTGTTTAGTATACAACCTCCTTTCTGATGAATCATCCGTACAAAATCGGTATATTCCGAAATATAAAATACGGTTTTTCAAAGGTTGAATGGACTCGTTTGTTAATGTTAAAAGGTCTTTTGGACTTTAAAAAATAAAAAGTCGTAAGCGTGAAATGTGACTTGAATGTACTCGTATTTATGTTTTTGTGTGATCCCTTTTACGGGTCTTTCAAAGTTAAATTATAAATTTATTTTGTTTTAGCCATTTAAAAATCGGACTACCTGGTCTGGAACACGAGGGGCCCGTGGCTAAATAATAACAGCCGCACAGGTCGATCGATCAGGTTAAGCTACGCTTGCCGCGGTTAGTATGTGGATAGGTGACCATCTTTACATACCGAGACCCCTCCGTGCCTCGGAAAGCACGTTAAGCCGTTGGTCCCGGCTGTCATTCGTAGATCTTTGACAGTCGTTACGGGTAGTCAGAAGCCCGAAAGTCTGACAACCAGTCTTACCTAGGGGCATCGTATTACCCTACTGGGTTGTGGAGGTCAGATAGGCAGTCGCTCCATGTAAAATACTGGTATTCAGCTGCATCCGGTTAGACTGGAAGCCGACCCCAACATAGTTGGGAAAAGGCCAGGCAGATGATGATGGTCTGGAACATACATCCAGTAATCTAATATCTTTGTTTTAGGTCGGTTGTATCAATTGACAGTGCAAACAAGAAACTGCTAAGAATGCTTCAGTGCTGCGGTTGCGATATGTGTAAGCAATTACCATATTTTGAACCTTGATTAGAGTGCCTATATAATAGCTTCAACAGTTTTTGTGTGTTTACACAAAACTTAGAGCATGAGAGTGCTAATTAATAGAATAGATTCCATCTCATGGACTGTTGCTAGATTTTGGTTCAGCGCATCGGAATGAATGCAATCTCAGCCGGTCGATTCTGTAAAAATCTCACCGTGAAATCATAAGTGAAGCTTAATATTGTCAATCCCTACCATTAGGATGACAGAGCTCACTTCCCACTCACTTCACCTAAGTTCTCACGGTGAGATTTTTACAGAATAGCACTGCTGTTATGATTCGTTTAATTATTTATCTACAAAGTTAGTTCTAATACATAGTTAGTTGTAGTATAGGTTGTAGTATAGGTAGTTAGTTAGTTCTAATATATTTTCATGAGTTTTCTATACAGGGTGGCATCATCACAACCAGTTACCATGGATTCAGACTCGGTTATTAATTTTTTTTATTTTTTAAATAGCTGTTCCATACATTTTGTCCGCGTAGATGTTGCACTTTTGAATGAAACAGCTTACTTTAATGCAAGGGCGCCCTACATCCTATTTGCGTAACACACTATTACTCTCAATTTGAATCATTTTGAAGCATACTGCTAATCCATTGCTCCACATGTTGGAAAAATGTGTCTGCTCATGAACGTAAATAACGCAATGAATATGGTTGAACTGTCAAAATGAAACCCATTGCTACTGATAGTGTGTTACACAATTACATTGCTGAATCATGTACCTACTGAATCCATGGCTGCGCGTCGCTGTCCCTGTCAACCTGTATATTTCATAAGTTAATGTCGCCATCCTGCAGTGCTATTCAGTAAAAATCTCACCGTGAGAACTTAGGTGAAGTGAGCTGTCATTAGGGATTAACACTATTGACACTGCTCACGTCAAACTCACTTCCCTTATGATTTCACGGTGAGATTTTTACAGAATCAACCGGCACTTCCCTTACTGCGTAACACACTATCAATCTCAATCTGAATAATTTTGAAGGATATTGCTAATCCATTGCTTCATATGTTCGAAAAATTTGTCTGCTCAGCAACGTAAACAACGCAATGAATGTTGTTGAACCGTCAAAATGAAACCCATTGCTACTGATAATGTGAATACCTATAATATATGTAGTACCTTAAATATATATAGTACCTTATAAGTAAGTAGTAAAATATTAGAGAGTAGCAGATTATCTGTCGGTATACTTAGGTAAATCTTTGTGTAAACAATATTGTATACCACCTAACTCATCATTACAAATCCGGAAGTGTTCCGAGCGTGTTGTACGAGGTTGTCTGTGAAAATAAGCGGTGATGCAACGCAGCCTCCCGCCTTGAATACTAATATAACGTTTTGTACAATCAGCCTCAGAGAGATGAACACAGTCTACAATCTTTGTCCAATAACATCGTATCAAGATGTAGCAAGCTGAAGTGGCAATGGGCCGGCCAAACGTTTTTTCTTTCTTTTTTTCTTTCTTTCTTTCAGTCATTAGTGTTAATCCCTAGCATCAGATGGAATGACAGCTCACTTCACTTAACTTCTCACCGTGAGATTCTAACAGAATCGACTGGGAGTATTCGTATTGTGGAACACAAAGTACACAACGAATTAAATCTAGTTGATATACATCATGTATCAGAAAGATGGGGTCATATTTAAGGGAAAACAAAACTTTAATAACAATTCGACTCAAATGCCGAAAACGGCGAAAATCGAATGGCACGATGAAATGGACAGCTGATTATTTATAATTTCGCGATTACGATGTTGTTTCCACGGAGAAAGTTGTTCAGTTTGATGGTCCGTGCCACACCCCTAAATATGAGCACCTACACCGCTGTACAGGTAGACACATCTTGTTGAGGCTGACAGTACTTACTCGTACCTACGCGTCTATTTATATCCTTGCAACTGATTAATGAGCGACGGCGGGCTGTGGCGCCGTTTCATACAAAATATGTCTATTTTATTTTTTTAACCCGGCGGCACTCGCTACTGGGTAAAAAATACCACAGAGTACAACTACACTAGCACTGTCGATTTATAATTTTTGATCTCAATTTTACGTGATACCTAAGAAAAAAATTTTTTTGTTGATTTTTCTAAGACTATGAAGAATTTTTGTTTTTAATTTTGCGTTCTTTTTTAAGATAAGCTATAATTTGAAATAAATAATAATTCAAACTTTCAATTTTCTTTTATTTATTAGACATTAGTATTGATAAACTAAATACGCCATTAAAGTCTGTAAAGCTAACTTATTTTCCAAGATAATGTCATTTAAATCATGTGGTATTTTTTACCCGGTAGCGAGTATTCGTGCATGTAAACACCTAGCGAGTACCGCCGGGTTAAGGATTATTTATATAGTTTTGACACGTGTAGTCTATTGTCCTTTTCTTGTAGTTGTACGAGAGTAGCTTATGTCGTTGTAATAAGGCTGAAAAGTCGGCTCTTTACTGTTGTGTTCCATATGTCTTTTTTTTATTTGTTCAAAATATATTTGGCCCAGTACCGTATGCATGGAATCCGTGTTAAATCCGTGCTTAATCTTTTTTTCTTTCTTTTAGACAAAGTAGCTGTACGTAGGTACTACTAATACTAATATAGTAACTTCTAGGTTTTGCTATTACTGTATTTTTTTTAACTTTTTACTTACTCCAAAAAAACGCTACGTACTATTCAGATTCAGATTCAGATACTTTATTTGCTAAACATGTGTGTACATACAATAAAGCATGCAAGGTTTTATAAGTACATGGAGTTGTGCTAACATGTTTACCATATTGTCATGGTGTGCAAATATTAATATAAGTTTAACGAAACAAATAACAACTTTCATTAACATCAATAACAACAAATACTATCCTACTAGAAAAATTGAATTCAATTGATTTTTTACATAATTAATTCATATATATAAATAAATAGGTATATAATACAAACTTGTCAAATATTTAATTATCAAAACAAAAAAATTAATACAAAAAAAAAAAAAAAAAACTAATAAAAAAAAAATAAAAAAAAAAAAAACAATATGAAATATTAAAATTGTTCTACTAGTCTACTACTTTACTTTACTTGTATTTCTCGTATAATAAAAACAAAAAAATGTGCCTACATATTTTTTGTATGAAAACGCGCCCAACCGCGTGCTTAATGTAGGAAGCTATTTACGATACGAGCCTTACATACATACATACACCCTAACGTGCACGTTTACATAAATACTCGTAATAGATCCAACATCATCGCTAGATAAAATCTAGTCAGTCACGTTTCTCACGCGAGTCTATGCTAATAAAACCACATTCAGATGTAAAACTGTACTAAAAACGTTTACATTTATTGATGGGCCTGGAATCAAGTTGATTACATTGAAGATGAGGCCGTAAATAAATTAATAAATTTGGTGGTTTGAGGTGGCCTGACGTCATAACGTGGTGTAGGAATTACCAACCAAAACCTTACCTATAAGTACCTACACAGTAAGTGGAATATATTTCCCATGGACAACATTCCATCCTAGTTAATCCGATCCAGCCCTTGCTACCCTCCCCCAGCGACGCCCTAAGTCGAGGTACCGTATCCCACGGGGATCCCCTTAGCGTGTAGTCGCTTAGTTTTTGAGTTCTTCAAGCTTTGACTGGAGGCCTTCTTTCTGGACCTCTCTCACCTACGCCGGGGGTCGCGGGAACGAACGATACTTCCGCAACCCCCAGCTGGTGGGGGGGCGACGGACGTCCCCAAGTCCGTCGCCCCTGGACCCATTTAGGGGGGCTGGAAGAGGGCGCAGTCCGCCCTCCGCCGACGGCCGACAACCTCCTAGGCTGACCTGCGAAATACCTTTATATTAAAAAAAAAGCGTCCTGGCTGTCATTAGCCTTTTTGTTTTGGTGCGCGGTGGAAATCCTCATGGACTTCCTCCATCGTGGGGGTGACAGAGGGGCATGCCGGACTCTTATCGGCTAACACCAGCGCGGTGTTCCACCTCTGCCTGTGGCCGGGGGTGCGGGATTCGCATAAGGAAGGCCTGAACCCGCTGTTCCTCAGCGGGTCCCACCTCCCCGTGCGGCCATTCCCATAATGGCCGCACCCACTCCTTAGTGGCGCGCGTGGAACACTGTGGCGCCAACTCTAACTCTCTCCAACACTGTCTGGCTGTCATGAGCCTAGTACAACTTTGACAATAGTGACGAGTAGAGAAGCCCGAAAGTCTGACACTAGTATCACCAGGGAGTATCGTGTCACCCAGTAACTGGCACGTAAAATGCTGGCATTCATGCTGCATCGGGTTAGACCGTGACCGGAACCGACATAGTTTGTATTTTTTTTTTTTATCAATTTAAATCTAGTTGCATCAGTTAACTTCCTCAGTCTGGAGTGCTGTTGGTAAGCTCTGCTTGAGCTTCTCCTTGTCGGTGATGACCAACGTGTGCAGGAATCGCGAGCATCGCACGTTGAACTTAACATTCTCAGGTTTCTTCTTTATATAGACAGAATAGTTGGAAAAGGTAGATGATTTTATTAACTAGCCGCGCTCTGAAGGTTATTCAGCTGTTTACTCCATACATTGTTGGTGTTCTAAGATATAGCTAATAGTATAACCCAGACCAGCCGTGCGATTCTGTAACCATTCAATTCCATATTATTTCAGCACAAACATTTATTTCTTTTAAGTTCCAGGTACTTTACTTTGCGTCATAGAACAGCCATTCCTGACTTCGATTCTGCAATTGACAGGATCGCCATGAGCCGTACGATTCTGTAACCATCTCACCGTGAAAACTTGGGTGAAGTGAGCGTGGAGTGAGTCGTCAATAGTGTCAATCCCTAGCATCAGCATGACTCACCGCTCACTCTAAGCTCACTTCACCTTAGTTATCACGGTGAGATTTTTCCAGAATCGACCGGCTGTAGTCCTCCAGACCGAATTTCGGCCATTGCTACCAATCTCAGCGGAGACCAGCCTTCGGAGCGGGAGGCATTATAGTGCACAATGTGTGCGCAGAGACAGGTGCACTCCCTCTTCCCTCACTCTCATAGTCCGGTGGGACGGCAAGCCGACACGACCGGAGAGAGATCAGGCCAACGGCTAAACGTTCCGAGCTACGGGGTATCACACCGCCAACTTACAGACTCCGGGCTGTTACTAAGAAAAACCCAGTAACACTTTGTCCGACCCGGGAATCGAACCCAGGACCCCATGCTCAGCAGACGCGCTCGCGACCATGAGACCAAAGGCCAGTCAGCTGCATCGTACTAAAAGTCTTCAATGTCTGAACAAATGGATATTTTAGTAGATTGAGCTATAAAACTGAAGGATACTACAATGTATTTTATTACTCTCCGTGAGTGACCAAGACATCATTTACAGTACAAAGGTATTTCAGTATAAACTACATGGAAACCTGTTTTCACATTATCCATAATTTAAGTTTATAGGACAATAGACATCGGTACTTAGAAGTTACAATCCCGCGAGTACTATGTAAAGCAAACAAATTGAAAACAAATTGTCTGATAAAATACAAACGATAAGAAATATGACTGTCTGGACTGAAAGCGTCAAAACAAAATAGGGTCCCGCTGGCATGATAAAAGTTTTGCAGGTGCATTCCTCATATAATAATAATTATTTTAAAATAAAACTAAGGTATTTTAAGGTACTAATACACCGCTAAACGGGACCATATAAGATTGATCTGACGACCTTCCAACAGCGGAGGGTCCTGCTGGAAAATAATTTAAGATTTCATTGTTGCAATTAAGGTACTATTTTTTACTTATACAACGTGTAACGTTAAATGCGCAAAACCTCAGACACCCCAACTGATTTTTAATTCAATTGACCTATTTCAGAGAGAAAAAAGTCATTAAAAAAAATTTAAAGGTTTTATGTGCTGTTTTAGTTTTACTGGACATTCTGATCGTTTCTTGCGTCTGCGACAACGCTTTGTCGAGGGAGGAGTCGTCACCGGGCCGCTGCGCCGCGCTGACATTGGGTTGCTTGACCTATTAATAAATAGACACGGCAACGTTTTTAATGAAGATTTTCTTGAAAAATGTGACCTATATTAAAAAGTGGTTCAAGTAATTCTGTTCGTTATTCTGAACAAACTATTTTCAGATTTTGCGCATTTAACGTTACACGTTGTATACGATTCGGAAGGTACTAAATACTACACGTTAAACTTTAGCTTTCAATCGGATTACACGTACGGTCCTGCTGCGTATACAGACACATACAGACGCCAGCACATCAAGCTACCGGAAACTGTCAAATTTTCCCAATCAACTTTGAACCTTATACTTTAAAGATAAAGTTGAAAATCTGTTAAAGAAATTTGACAGCTTGTAGTAGCTTGATGTGCTGACGTCCTGTACCTACTCTACTAGCTTTTGCCCGCGGCTTCCTCCGCGTGGATGTCGTTAAATATTGTTATCATATGGTAACGCTGGTAAAGCTCCCCGTCAGCATGTTTTTTTTCCGACCTGTTCAACAATCATCGTCATATTTCAGCCAATTTACACATAAAACTTTTATGAATCCAGAATCTTCCGAATGAATCACTCTGTTCATTGCTGAAAACTGTATGAGAATCCATTCAGTAGTTTTTGAGTTTATCCAACTTAATGAATAATAATTTTCCTCATGAATCACTCCGTCCATTGCTGAAAACCCTATGAAAATCCGTTCGGTAGTTTTTGAGTTTATCGCGTTCAGATAAACAAAAAGACGCGGTGGGGGGACTTTATTTTATAATAGGTACCTAGAAATCCAGGATGATAAGTATCCTTCCTTCCTTCCTTCGTAGTTTCCTTCTTTGGTAAGTTTCCTTCTCCAGGTCCCAGGCTACCTACCTTTGTCATTACGATCGGTTCATTGATTTAGGTAGAAAGTTATTTTCGGATTTATGATATTAATATGGAAGTACCTCCTATCCTGCCCTCTGTGTCCCAAAACATGCAATCAAAATGACCTCTACGCTGCAACCGACAACGCCGTGGGAGTGGCAAAGTTTGGGAAAACAAGATTTAAAAAACTTTGTGCCAGCGACACGAAGGAGAAGAAGTATGGAATGGAGGTATCTGCCTAACCTTTTGGTGATATACAGACGTGATGTTACGTTATGGATGCCTGAGTTCGAAGGTTAAATATAAGAATTACAACAACACAAAAACCTTGTAATTCGCAATTAAGTAATAAAATATTTAACTGCACACAAACATTCAAAATAAAAAAAAAACACTAAAAAGTATTTTATGATTCTTTGTCCGTAGATCATAAATTATGAAGATGCTAATTTCGTAGCACAGTTTATTTAGCTCGTAGCAGCGTAGCAAGGCCCACTGGGAATTTGTCGACTCCCTGGCTACGAACTTTTGAAAAAAGAATTGTAAATGTCCTAAACTCCTAACCATTGGTCCTACTAAGTTCTAACACAAATGGTCGACTAATATTATTTATTTATTTATTTTTATTTTATTATTTATGTACACACAGTAAAAAACATATGGATATTATTGTTAAATTTAAAATTTGGAGATCAATATCGCCTTTAAGCATTTTAATGGTCATGAAAAAATTTAGTTATTTATTAGTAAGCAGTAGAACAAATTGATTTTAATTTTAATAATCAATCCATTCACCAAATCCTCCTGATTTCGGAGCCTATTTCCTATATATACCTACATAGCTTTTTTCACAATTCTCTGTAGGTTGTATTTTTGCAATTCATATTCAACTGTGATCGATTCTAGATTCTGGCTAGTGTAAAAAGTGAAGTAAAGCGATAGAATGGTCTCGGGACAGTAAGTGTACTTACGACCTAAGCCATCATACCCGCGGACGAATTTTTAAGGCGGCGATTTTTTATCACGCACTCGATTTTCAACGCACTGCTGAACGCCGAGAGTTGAAAATCCAACGGTGTATTTTTTAACGCGCTCGGATACACTCTGTTGAATTCTCAATGCTCGACTCAACACCGAGAGTTAAAAATCCAGTGCGCGTTAAAAAAAATGCGAACAGAATAGAGCTCACTCGATGAAACCTAGATGTTTAGTGTTTCTGAACTGAGTGCACTAAGACGGATGCTGATATATGTTTAGTACAACGTGAACTTGCTGATATTTTGGGCTGATTTACCTTGGATCACGACCTACTTTTATAATTAGGTATTATTTTAATCTAACTAACTAAGCTCACTTAAACAGACTCCGGACCCAGGTTGGCCGAAGCAAGGAAAACCTGTTCAGGTGGAGATTCATAGACGACTCCGCCTTGGAGTGTAAATGAAATGTTTTCCTTGCGGTGATAGGGCTAACGCCCGCCTGGTTTGCGACCACCCTCCCACCGGAGTCCGGCGTCAAACAGCCTGCTGTGTTTCGTCTATGCGTGCGAGTTCCAGGGCCTTAGACATCTTCTGGGCACGCTCGATCCATCATAGACCTCATCCATCGCTTTCCATCAGGCGTGATGGATGTCAAGAGTGGCCCATTCAGCAATATATAGGATGACTGGTAATTAGTGACCGATACTTAAACACATGATTGTACTCATCATTACAAACAACTTTTACTACCGGACCAAATCCGAAATCGCGAAAAAAAAATCAGCTGTTCCCTACATTTTGACGACTCGTACGAACATAAATGTAGGGAACAGCTGATTTTTTTTTTCGTGATTTCGGATTTGGTCCGATAGCAAAAGTTGTTTGTAATGATGAGTAGAATCATGTGTTTAAGTATCGATCACTAATTACCAGTCACCCTATATAATATATTTTTTAATGTGGTGCTGTTTCACAAACGATGGGAAACTAAATATCTGAATGTCCTACGTGTCCTGTCAGCTGCACGTTACAGGAACTGATGGACGCTAGTGATGGCGGCAGACATGTAGCCGAATTCTGGGCCAAGTTCACTTAGATTGCTAAGAAAAAGAAGCTTCGGATAATTTAAATAACATTTTTGGGTACATACTTGAATTCTTAGCATAATGAGCCGGGGGGCCAACCACTGCTGGGTTCCCACGGGCTTCCTCACGGTGAGAGGGAGTGAGCTGTAATCTACCACGCGGGCCCAGGATGTCACATGTCTTCGAATTTTTGATCTTAGGACATGCCGGTTTCCGCATGATGTTTTCCTTCAGCGTTTTAAGAGCAGAGGTGTGATGAATACTGAATGCTGAATCATTTATTGCATTCCACAATGTATACTACTTGGGTGGTAAACATTTAAAGTAAGTAAACATTTGTTGTAACAATCGTGGACCCTGTCGGGCACAGCAAAAGAAAAATTTGAAGGAAGAGGATTTATTTATACATGTGCAAACTGAGTTATTCTAAGTAAAATTTAAGGTAACATTTTATTAATTATTAATTTTATCTAAAATTGTATTATTAATTAATTTATATTAATATGTCTGTTCTATGGATATGCCAATTAAATATTCATTTATGCTATACGAGTAATAACATTTATTTAGTTTTTTTTTATTTATTTGTAAAAATAGCAATCTTTTTCTCATGTCTGAGTACCTCGGGCAGTTTGTTATACATTTTTATCGACATAACCAGTGGACTAATTTACACTAAGTAAAGCGCCTGTCTGGGTTCTAACCTACGTCCTAAAATTCGCAAGTCGTGTCCCTTACCACTGGGCCACCACTGCACACTTGGCTTGAATTCTTGATAGAGCATTTTTTTATGTACAGACGCCACACGCACATCAAGCTACCCGAAACTGTCAGATTTTCCCAATCAACTTTGAACCTTATGCTTTAACGATAAAGTTGAAAATCTATTAATGAAATCTGACAGATTGTAGTAGCTTGATGTGCTGGCGTCTGTACTTACCTATCTATCTCCTTATGTTTCTCCAATATAAGCAATTATAAGTAAGTACTTAGTTAGATACGTATTATTTTCTAGAAAAGTTTTCAATTATTACTTGCTTTGTTCTCGTAAAACATGACAAGTAATGTAGTCTTGATAACAATTTTATGAATTATCAAATGCGAGTACCGACGAATATTATAAATCAACTAAATACGCGAGGGAGCCCCTACAACGAGGTCAAACGTTACAAATTTCAATTTACACGACACCTAATGAGCATTTACCGTTTATATCTCACCATACCACGCAACACTCAACCTTATTTCTATAGAAAAGTAAGAGAAACACAAAAAATCAAGTTTCGGAACTGTCGTGGTATAGTTTGTCCAGGTATAGCGTGACTCATTGGTACCTATTCGAATTCAGAACACTATCTGTTATTAAACTGAACATAATAATTATTTATGTCTAATAAGAGCACCCTAATAGTATTATTGTAATAATATAAGATTCATTATCTAATCATGATTTACGTAATATAATCGGGTTTTGATAATGTTTAGACGGAATCACATACCTACTTAGAGCAAGAAACCACACGTGAAAATGATATAATACGCGTTCTATTTTCGAACATGATTCCATAGACTAACGGAGAATTTATTTTTATTTTTCAACTTAAAATGTAGATTCCAGAAAAATACACAATGCCAATGAAGTTCAAAGAGTTATTATATAAAAGATAATACACATTGTAGAATCGTATATTTTATTCAGTCATTAAGTAAATGTTTACCTCTTCTAATACAAATCAGTATTCGGCGAGACTTCAGACTAATATTTGATGGTAGGTACAAAATTAATTATCACGAAATAAAATGTAGATATTTTCTGCGTGTTTTAGGGATTGTTAAATTCAACGCGATTATTGGCAATTTAGTTGAAAATCACATAACTTTTTTTGACCACGTCCACCACAAAGATCCACAAAAAATCCCAATATAAGGGGAACAGAAAGATAGACAACAGTGTCTATCTTTCTGTTCTCTTTATATTGGGATTTTTTTCTATTTCGACTACGGCGAAGCAAAAAGGAAGGTTATGATTTTGACCGGTATGTGTGTATACAGTATGCTACGTACATAATTATGTAAGTTCATCTGTTCTCTCATAACTTCTAAACTCCTTGTCATAATTAGACAGTTGAGGTATCGTTGGAAGCGTCTTGATCGGCCGCTGGTTAAATATGGCGCTCTCTAGCTGACAAAGTCATGACCTAAATTTTTTTTTTCTACTATACCTCTTAATTCTGATAATACTATAACATAAAATAGCATCACGCCTGTAATCCCCAAAGAGTGAGGCAGAGGTAGACCTATACTACAGGTACAGGGTGTGTTATCTACTGTTATATTTCATTTCGAGCCTAAGTCCGTCAATCGGGCACATGCCCAGAGTCCGGGCTGCTACTCGTACTGAGAAATTCCTTATAGAAAAACCCAATAACAATTCGCCCGATCTGCTAATATTTCGTTTAAAGTAAACTTTAGTGGGTGGCCACTGGCCAGACTTCATTACCACCAATAAAACAATATAAAATATCTCGTTCTTCAACAACAATATTTAAGGCACAATAAAAACTGTAATCGTAATCGTGAAATACTTTTTACGAAGCAGACATGGCCGCTGGTATTTTCCCAGCGTCTGACAGATAATTTCGTAGGCTTGGCCTGGCCGTGTGCCGATGGCCGCTACACCTTGGCCCAGTTTCAGCAGGACAAACGTCGCCTTCGACAAACTGTCAATAAGTATTACGTTTAATTTTTAGTATCGTGGAATGGAAATACTGTTTTCTCCTTCCCTTTTAATTTTCGCCTGTGTTTTAAATGTCAAGCGAACCTCAAATAATTCCTTTTTGCTGAAAATGCTATTGAAAACTAATGAATTTTCTTTTTTTATTCTTTATTAAAAATAATCAGGTTCTTAATAATTAATTACAATCTAGCCTCTATGGCTTATAAGCAATTTAAATCTAACTTAATTTTTATCGTGATAATTATTTTAAAACACAGAATAGTGTTGATTGTACAGATGCCAGCACATCAAGCTACTACAATCTGTTAGATTTCTTTAATATGTTTTTAACTGTATTGCTAAAGCATAAGGTTCAAGGTTGATTGGGAAAATTTGACAGTTTGGGGTAGCTTGATGTGCTAACGTCTGCACTTTACACATGTCCGTTCCACTTCCACTTTCTTAGAGAGGGAAACTGTAATGAGAAAAGCGCCTCTTTTTGTGAACCCCAAATAAGTTTTATATTATCAAGTTCAAGAATTGTTGATCTGGAGGTTTTGTGATGGTTGCGACGACCTGCTGAACCTTTTTGGTTTTGAGCAATGTTGCTTGAATTGAAGTTCGATTGTAGAGAGAGTATTTTTGAACCAAAACAAGCTCTTGGTTTTAAATTAGGTTTTTTTTTTATTTAGCCTATCTTGTCCCACAGCTGGGCAAAGGTTTCCCCCCAAGTCCTTCCAGGAACTCTTTTCCCGCGCCACTTCGCGGTACGCGTCCAGCCGTGCGATTCTGTAACCATCTCACCGTGAAAGCTTGGGTGAAGTGAGCGGGAAGTGAGCTTCATTCGCTAGGGATTAACACTATTAAGTGCTCACTTCACTTATGATTTCACGGTGAGATTTTTACAGAATCGACCAGCAGGTCATCAATTAGGAAGCTCAGAAATTAGGTTGGAAGATTGAGGACATAATATATTGACCTTATTGGTGATGTTCTTCAGAAAGATCAGGTGCGTAGTATGACCTGCAGGGTCACTATCAGTAGCAATGGGTTTCATTTTGACAGTTCAACAACATTCATTGCGTTATCTACGTTGTTGAGCAGACACATTTTTCCAACATATGGAGTAATGGATTATCAATATGCTTCAAAATTATTTAAATTGAGAGTAGTAGTGTGTAGATGTATGAAAGTAAACGAGGCAAAAGGAGTACTTATGTATGAATTGTAACAGGTGGCGTTCTGTAGTTTATGCATACCAGCATGCGAACAAGACCTAAGTTTATCTATACAGTAAAACGGGGTGAATAGGAATGCAGGGGTGAATCGGAACGAAACTTTGAAATGGATTTTAACATTGAAATAATATCGTTTTTTGCCAAAAAGATCTCTAATGTGTTTACTATATTATAATTAACAATTAAGTGTCCTTGTGCAAAAAACTATATTACATCAACGTTAAAATCCATTTAAAAGTTTCATCCCGATTCATCCCTCGGTTCCTATTCACCCCATTTGACGGTAACTGTTATTCTTTCATCAATTGCCAAAATAAATGCCAAAGTCCACCAACCATTCTACCTAATCATTGCCGCTATGAGGTAACTTCAGGAATGTCTCGATATTTTCTGATCATTAACATAGTTCTATGACAATGTAAAATATGGAATAGCTGCACAGTGGTTCAGTTATGGTCCAACCTAAGAGCTGAGCCCTTATATACATGACATAGTTACTACGTTACGTGTCAACGGACTTTGTACATGGCAGGTGACACTCCCTAGTTACTACTCCTAATGTTAATAGAAAACACACCCCAAAATTTCTCCATATAAAACGGACCTAATGAAATTATACATTATGAATTAATTAAATGTCTTCTAAATTAAAATTACCATAATGTTATTTATTTTACCCATCAATCATTTTTTACAAATTAAATGATAAAAGTCGCGAAAAAATTAATGATGATATCATTTCGGTGATGTGAAAACGTTAAAAAAATCGTAAACACTTTGAGTGACGTTTTAAATTAGTTTTTAGTTCTGTGGTTTTGTTTATGACAAAGAGTTCCGTTCTTAATTTAATAGCTGTTTGATTTTGTGACAGATGTTGTTCTAGGAAATTTTGTTTATTCCCTCCGAGCCGCTAATCATTCGAGAAAGCTCAATTGCACACTAGTGGTGCAAGATTTGTATTTATTTAAAAACCGATTTCACAAAACATAACAAAACATTGTACATCCTGTACTTATTCAAAATATTTTCCTAAAAAATGCACAAATATTAATTACATAACCCTCAAATTCTAATAGGAAGCAAAACGTTTGATAAATGGCCATAATTCCTCGATTAACAAATTAATTCGCCATATCTAACCAGCTATGCAATTGTGCACCTTATGGAACACAACTTAAGAACCATATGAGTATAATTTCTCTCAAATCAAGGCTGTCATAAGAACAAGAGATTGTGCAATGCGGACCGACTACCCGGAATGGGGTCATTTCCGAAGTCCGCAAAATAATGGAACTTTCAAACTTAACTCCAACTATTAAGGTTTAATTTTGAATGTCAGTAAAGCGGGTCTCTAGTTCAAATACTGGTTTGCAAAAGTTTGACCAGACATTATAGGATAAAAGCGGTTTGTTGTAAGTAGCGTTTTCATACTAATTACGTACAAGCTCGGTTTGAATAGAACTAGTCTTCTATTGCGTTATTATGCAAGAATTGCAGCAGCTTGAGACACACATGCAGGGCTCGCAAATGACACGTGTCTATCGTGTTACATAGGTACCCGGTACTTACATGATCACAATAATTTTACTCAATAGATTGCTAAAAGATGTTCACGTCTGACCTACATTCACTTTTATTCTTCAAACTATTTTAAACATTTCGTAATTCCAAAGGGAGTTCGGTATAGTTGGTTTGCCAAATTATTTTGCATGCACAGCACGGGCTAAATTGAAAGCAGACGATCCAAAAATGAATCGATTAATTATGTCGACCGACATACGAGGTCAAATTACCCACTTCCTATATCAAAGTATTTTCGTCTTATTCCAACACGGTGAGAAAAAATACCTTTGGTGTTATGGTATTCTAAAACGATAATAAGGAATAAATTGACAGATAACATACTAATCTAAATTATGTCTTAAATTAACTTCATTGTAGTTTTTTCCATAATTGATCGGATCGATTCGACCACTATCTGAAAAAAAGAAAAATTGGTTTATTTGTCACAGAAACACGTTCATACAAAAAGATTATTAATTAATTAATTATTTGTTCATTAGTTAATTATATTTTTCCATTTTGTTTGTGTTTTTCTTTATTATTCGAGTTACGAATAATAAAGAAAAATACAAACAAAATGGATCCATAATCACTAACACAAAACAGAAATAGTCTACAGCTGGACTTCGTGACTGTGACAAGAAGGCTTCCACTCAGATGCTGTGGAATGGAGGACCCACAGCATATCGCTGATTTTCAGTGGTTACCCGCACACTGCCCACCACCACCTGATGGTAAGTTGTGATGCAGTCAATATTTGCGTGAACATCGTTTGCGTTAATCGTGATTGTCACTTGATTTTCCTGCGAATCAAGACTTTCAAAAACTGAAAGAATCATTTCATAAATAAACTATATTTCCTTTGAAGAAGATAAAAAAAACTCGTATGTTTTAATTTCCGATTGGCCGATTGTAGCGCGGATGTGACTTGTCGCTGCCGAGTGCCAGAACACCGTCGCTATTGGGGCACGGATATTTACGAAAACGTGAATAATATCGTGAAAATAGGTTTGTAGTAATCAACGGATCGATGTCTGCCACGTAAGTTGTTGTAACCCACAAACTCCAATTTTACAGGAGAGCGTTACAAAGATACTATTGGCAATAAAAACCGCACTTTTCAATAATTTTTTATAAAATTCAGTATGTAAATAGAGTTAGTAATAAAGTATTAGTGTGTGAATATAGGTATTACTAACTCTATTCACATATTGAATTTTGTGACTTACGTGAGAGACATCGAGATATATATTACGACAATATTCGGTGAAGGGGTGGGCAGAGCTGTAGAAGTTGATGTCTTCATAACATAACAAAATCATTACCCACATTCCTACACGTACTTAGGTGACTACATAAGTGGTAAAGATATTTTGCTAATGTTTGGAACATACTTGGGTACATATGGACAGATAGCCGAATGATTAAAATAGGTATTCGATTGGCACCTAGTGAAAATTTAGTTTAGTTTAGTTTGTTTTGGTTTATTTATTTTTAGTGCATCTTTTCGGTTACTTGATTTTCGTAGTCCCCGACCGCAAATGGCCGTCGGAAAAATAGTGGCCCTAAACCAAATAGACGGTTTAGGGCTGATTTTTCCAACGCGATAACTTTATCGGAGAAATAATTTTGAATTTTGACAGTTCTTCCATACAAAAACTGTCAGACGTCAATTTTATTCCACGAATAAAAATTATCGGTCGATTGAAAAAACTGTCAAAATTTTCGGGTTTCGAATTTCTAAACAGCGCCTACACTCCTTCGATAACATTGATTTATGTTCAATTCAGGACGGAAACATATCGAACGGTTGTTAATGCAGGTGGCTGATCGAATGAAAAGGTTCTGGAGTGGCGATCGCGTACTGGAATTCGTGGCCTATGTCCAGTAGGGGGCATTTTTCGGCTGAAATGATGAGGGAACGCTACATAACTTAAGTAGAGACTAGACACGATTTCCTAAAACTTCACGGAATTTTCAATTGAGTATTGAACTTCGCGGAAAAGGAGGTGGAAAATCCTGTCCAATTTTGCAACCACTAAACCAATGAGGTAGTTTCCAACTTTGCCCTCATATGGTTAGTTAGATCATCGACTATAAGCTAAGCCTGAGCTAAGACCTGACTCACAGATTATAAATTACAAGTAGCGTTAATGTCAAAACGTTCTTAGCAAGTGCACACCTATGTGTTTCATTCAGGTTTATAGTTTTACTCTAAGAAGCTGCGAAAATATAGGTCAGAAACATGAATTATTTCATATTAAGTATATAACGGAGGAGAGGAGCAGCTGAGGAGCAGTAGTGGCCCAGTGGTAACGCCGCGACTTACGAGTTGCAGGTCGTAGGTTCGAACCCAGACAGGCGCTTTTCTTTGTGTTCATTATTTCATCAACATTGCTCTCTAAACGGTGAAGGAAAACATCGTGACGAAGCCGGCATGTCCTAGAACCAAAAATTCGACGACATGTGGCATCGACCAATCGCACTGGGCCCGCGTGGTAGATTACTCGGGGCTTTTTCTGTTGGATCACCACTGTATTTTTCTTTTCTACTTAGGTACAGATGTTGCACTCGTTAAGGATAGTGTGATGGGTTATTAATTCTATGTTTCTTTATACCACCTCCGCTTGTCACATTAGATCAACATTTAACAACAGCTATTCACACCTGACTCGATTCGACAGGTTGTCGAATCAAAAATGATACATTTTTAATTACTAATTTGCTTTGCCCCCGACAGGAAATAGATGTCTGAAGAATGGCGATCGTCTATTTTTCGGTTTTTTGACTTGTGTGCAGCCTTTGGAGGATTCTTTTGTCAACATTGAACGATTTGGCACGGAAGCGTATCGAAGGGTTGTGAATAACTATGCAACTCACAGTTCGCTACTCTACGAGCCTAGGACTACGGTTGAGTTATACCAAAAAATTAAATATCGTGAGAGGATAATCCGATAATCAAACCCTGATTACGATCGCAGCATGCTGTTATCAGTAAACACATGGATTTAGCTGCCTAAGCCTGCAGAGCTGATAACAGTTTATCTGATATCACTATAGCAAGCGATCGTATGATCGACGCAGGCAGATTTTGGAAAGTTTTCGGTGATAATCGGTGCCCTGTTACAACATTGTAATAATCTTTAAGTCTAAACGTTGGCGTTTAGACAAAAAGATTATTACAATTTACGATTATGATTATTACAATTTTCAGCATCCGCAAAACATTTTCATCAGAGCCTGCTGCTTACAGCGCGCTTCAAACTTTATGGCGGCGCGGCTCGGAACATGGGGCGAGTCACTGCGCAATAACAAATTCACCTGTCAGCGGGGGTGAGGGGTGGGGTTACTGCGCAGTAAGTAGCGCACTTCAGAACGACATAAAGTTTTGATCGGGTTGTAACACTTTCGATGGCAAGCTAATACAAGCTATGCCACCTTTTCATAGTGTAATCCAAAATTCAGAGTGCGAATAACCCAACACATGAGCATTTAGACCGCCATATCCATTATGCTTCCTGACACATATTTTTCATCCATACTAATAATAATAAGTATGGATAAAAAATATGGGAAAATTACTCTGTCTGTCAGTCTGTTACCATTTCAAGTCTCTACCACTGAACCGATGGTTATGTTTGACAGTTAAGTAGCCTGGGCCCTGGAGAAGGACATTGGCAACTTTTCAGTCTGGATTATGTATAAAAAAAAAATTAAATATGTAGGAAAAAAGAACATTTTCCAGAACATTCTCTGTCACTTTTCCTCAACCGTTACTGAGAACCTAGTAGACCAATCGACACCAACATTTCACAATATTGTTTCCTACGAATCGAACTTCAACATAATCAGATAATATTCCGCTTTCCAGAACTTTATATCGGTAATCGGTATCTTCGGAAGTGCCGAATAACAATACCGATAATTGTGTGAAACATTTGATAAAATTGATTGGGAAGGACATCCCCTATTGACGTGTAAAAGTGTTTTTACAAACCTACTTACAGAATTAAAATCAATTATCAGTATGTCGTGGCAGTTGTAAAGTTTTTTAAAAAAAAACTTTATTTAATATATTTAAGGGATTTTTTTACGCTTATGCGACAATTTCAATCCCATCGTGTATTTAGGTACCTACTAGGCATTGGAATAGGCAACTAACTTCATCTTTCGAGCCGGTCAGTGAGAACTACTGACGTTCGAAAAGTGCTGATTCTCAGCCTAGTTTGAATAAATGACTTTTGATTTTGATTTTGAACTTGACAATTCAAAAGTGCCTGTTAAAGGTTACGTTACAATTTCTTGTCCGTTCTTCTCCACAGGCACCTACTACGCTTTGGAATGGGCAACTAGCTTCATCTTTCTGACTGACCGACCCCTTGAAAATTCAAAAGTGTCTGTAATTGGTTTATTTGAAAGAAATGCTTTGAGTTTGAGTTTGAAATAAATGCTATGAGTTTGAGTTTTAAAATAACAACTTAGTACTAAACTAAATAAACTAATCTTAGTCACATATAACTTGACTGAATTTAATTTACTATCTGGTAAAAATATTTGTAATATTTTTGTTGCTTCAGAAGTAGGATTAGCTAAAATACCACCCGTTACCCACAATGTCAATGAGTTCAGAAGTGCGTTTCTTTTGTTAGTATATCGGACACGTTCCACCAACACCTGCAGGGTAATTGCGTAACACACTATCAGTAGCAATGGGTTTCATTTTGACAGTTCAACAACAGTCATTGCGTTATTTACGTTATTGAGCCGAATTTTTGTCGAACATATGGAGCAATAGATTAGCAATATGCGTCAAAATGATTCAAATTGAGAGTAATAGTGTGTTACGCAATTAGGGTGCAGAAGTCCAATTCCCGTAATTAAAAACGTTCAAAATTTAATCACAAACTCAGCGACAATCAATGTCAAAAAATTCGAGATCAGACTGTGAAGTGTGAACGTTCTTAAAATTACGAGAATCGCCCCTCTGCTGTGCATCCTCTATTTTACCACACACCAGCCGTGCGATTCTGTAACCATCTCACCGTGAAAGCTTGGGTGAAGTGAGCGTGAAGTGAGCTGTCATTCGCTAGGGATTAACACTATTAAGTGCTCACTTCACTTATGATTTCACGGTGAGATTTTTACAGAATCGACCGGCAGTTGTAAAGGTGAAATGAAGGATAAGCAGTCGCACTCAGCAGCCGCCTTCTTTAAGGCACACAGGCGACGCACCGCGAATCTAGTAGAACAATTTCTATGAAAACTAAAAGGGAATTGTTCTACCAGAAACGCGTCGCATCGTTGCCGTCGCGGCTGTCTGCAGGAGCCTTTTTTATTTTGTATCAAACCATGACATTATTATAATATCGTAAATCATCCTAATTAGAAACTTCTCAATTTAGCCCACGTTCGCACGGACGTAAAAATATCACGGCAGAATTTAATCGCGCACTGGATTTTCAATACTCTGTGTTGAGCCAAGCGTTGAGAATCCAACAGAGCGCATCCCAGCACGACAAAAAACACTAGGATTTTCAATTCTCGGCGCTAAGCAAAGCTGAAAGACATGCGCAAAAAAAAATCGCTGCGGGAAAAACAAGCCCGTGCGTACATGGGCTTATAATAACACCTCATTAAAATAATAATAATAATAAGTTTTTATTTTAGATTCATAAACAAGTGTTACAATATTTAGGTATGACACTGGATCCCGCACTAGGATACTCTGTGTCGCAGGATCCCGTCTCTTTCGACAGATAAGAAATGTTAACAAATGCAACGGTAAATAACAGGACCTTTCTTCGCCTTTTAGAGACGTTTACGTGACCAACAGCCTCCCTGAGACTGCCTGGGAGAAAGTAGCCGTGCCCACAGCCTGCAAGTTTCCATACCGGTGTCGTCGCCCACAGCTCCTCCACACGCACAGTACAGTCAGTGACAATCCAGTTTGCATGAGCTGAAGTTTCAGAAGAGAAAAATACAAGGTCGAATTAAATTACCTAGAGAAACAACTACGCCCAAAGCCTCCTTGTACAGACGCCAGCACATCAAGCTACTATAATCTGCCAGATTTCTTTAATAGATTTTCAACTTTAGCGCTAAAGCATAAGGTTCAAAGTTGATTGGGAAAATCTGATAGTTTCGGGTAGCTTGATGTGCTGGCGTCTGTACAAACATATCAAACGGTCTACCTAACACAGTACACACCCATTTGAATCCGGAAATAAGCAACATAATTGTACTGGCGAGGTTCGCTTTGAAAACAACAAGGTGGTGATGCAACAGAGCATCCATGCCTTGATTGTACCGAAGGTCAGCCAGCGTGGCCCATTGTGTATAGAGGGTCTAATTAAATTAGCTAGCGAAACTCCACAGACGTGATAGCCATCGATATCTAAACATGATGAAACAAAGAAATATGATATGATGATTTTTTTTTTTTGGGTCATTAGCCCTAATTAGTATATTTACTTGAAATATTTGTTTAAAAGAATCAGTGTTTTCATGTAAACCAGACAGATGTAACGGTTATCGATATCTAAATACGATAAACCAAAAAAATTTTTTTTTCAGAACTACTAATTAATACTTCAAGTAACTAATGGAAAAGCGGGCAGACCCCAACAATAAATTTCATATATTAAACTATTTACAGGCACTTTTAAATTGTCAAAAAGTCGGTCAGTTAGTCAGAAAATTTAAGCTAGTGCTTATTCCAAAACGTACTATCTCTGATTATATTTATAATAATACTGATTATTATAAATATATTTATATATTTATATTTATAATAATACTGATTATTATAAATATAATCATCATCATCAATTTGAATCATTTTGAAGCATATTGCTAATCCATTGCTCTATACGTTCGAAAAATGAGTCTGTTCAAGAACGTAAATAACGCAATGAATGTTGTTGCACTGTCAAAATGAAACCCATTGCTACTGATAGTTTGTTACCTAATTACCCTCCTGGACTCCGGTACCTCAATTGCGTAACACACTATTACTCTCAATTGGAATCAATTTGAAGCATATTGCTAATCCATTGCTCCATATGTTCGACAAAAGTGTCTGCTCAACAACGTAAATAACGCAATGAATGTTGTTGGCCTGTCAAAATGAAACCCATTATTGCTACTGATAGTGTGTTACGCAATTACCCTGCGGGCTGCTACTGAGAAACTACTCAATTACTAGACCTGCTACTCGTAACGAAAAAGACGAAAATGATATTACTCCCAATCCAAATGTGGCTAGAATGGAAGGATGTGGTGAATCGCTATCGAGAGGTTGGTAGGTATAAAGGTTCAAATTAAATTAGCTAGCGAAACTCCACTGCCGTGGTGGGTATCGACATCTTTAATATGATAATTAAAACAAAATATATTATAATGATATCTAAATATGGCGACACAAAAAAGGAGTTCATTTGACAATATTTTTGGGCTCAACGACCGCTATTAGTTTAGTTACTTCAAGTATGGGTTTAGAAAATCTGTTTTGTACAAGGACAGGGCCTTTTCAAGCAATTACGAGTAGGTGTGAACTAAAACAAGTTGACCACAAATCTGCAATATTTAATAATTTCTGTGTTTCCCTCTGACTGACTTTATTGTAAACAGGAAAAGTAGAAGCTACCTAATTAATATTTATTAGAATTATTTATTAAAACGTGGTCATTTACACTGAGAAGCAGTGGTGGCCCAGTGCTATCGGCGCGGACTTGCGAGTTGTAGGGCGTGAGTTCGAACCCAGGCAGGCACTACTTTGTGTATTTAATTTCATTACTACTGCTCTCAAAACTGTCAAGCAAAACATCGTGAGGTAATCGGCATGTTTTAAAACCAAAAATTCGAAGGCAGGATATCTACCAACGCGCACTGGGCCCGCGTGACAGACTACAGCACACTCCCTCTCGAAGAGAGGCTGATTATATATTAAAACATGGTATAATTTAAAATTAACAGCCGGTTGATTCTGGACAAATCTCACCGTGATAACTAAGGTGAAGTGAGCTTAGAGTGAGCTGTGAGTCATGCTGATGTTAGGTATTGACACTATTGACGACTCACTCCACGCTCACTTCACCCAAGTTTTCACGGTGAGATGGTTACAGAATCGTACGGCTCATGGCGATCCTGTCAATTGCAGAATCAAAGTCAGGAATAGCTGTTCTATGACGCAAAGTAAAGTACCTGGAACTTAAAAGAAATAAATGTTTGTGCTGAATTAATATGGAATTGGGACCAAATTACCTGTAGCTTAGCCCCTGGGCTTCAGAGACGAGAATCTCCGAAAAGCTTTAGGCATCAATGGTTTCTTGGCCTACGGCCTGCTTTACATGTTATTGGGTAATACGATACCCCTAGGTAAGACTGGCTGACTGACTGTCAGACTTTCGGGCTTCTGACTACCCTTAATGACTGTCCCGTCCCCCCCCCCCGCCCCCCGCTCAAATCGTCGTACAGTGTACGCAATACATGAACAGCCCCAAAAGATTTATATATTTTTCAAATCCGACGGGTAGCTCCAGAGTTTAGCGCGTTCAAACAAACAAACAAACTCTTCGGCTCTATTATTAGTAGAGACACAGAATAACTAATAGGAGTAGGTATAGCGATTAGGAATATTTTACAATATTTGTATTGGGTATTCCCCAAACGCTGTTTTATGCTTATGATTGATATTAGAGTATTTCTCAAAATAGTTGTACATTTGTGGAAAAAACTTGTCCCAAAAGTTCGAGTCAAAATATTAAAATAAAATGATGAAACTTCTTGCAAGATATTTGCGAAGGGATGAAGAAATATACTCCTGATTAGGATTAGATATCGCAAAGACCGAAAATACTTCATAAAATTGTGTAACGCTTCAAGTTGTCACTATCATGATTTACTTTTCCATACAAAATCTTTTTGTCTCAATGGGTACAACGACTTTGCCGCTTCAAAAAATACTACTTGACGTATGTCTAACGTTCTAATTTTCTGTAATTAGCACCTTCGTATAATCTAGTTTAAGGTTCAAAGTTGATTGTATCCTGCTTTCTTTAAAATATATTGAGTTTCACGCAATAAACAAAATGTCTCACCTTTTTTTACTTTTTAGTCACGTACTCTTTAGTCACGCCATTTCTCAGTAATTTTTTTAATTTCTCAATGAATCTGTAGTATTTTGTACTGGAAACACTAAAAGCGTTCTTATTGGGCGATGGTAAATATCAGCGCCATATATTTTTTCAGTCAAAAACTAGATTCTCTTAGTGCTAAGGTTACTATTTCGTCACAATATTTCATAACAACTTTTTCGTCACGTGTACATCTTTCGTGAGAAATACTCATTATAATACGTAATTACCTTCCTTCATTAGCTTCTAATCGATTAGTAAATTGATTAATAATGACAATTGTTATTATTTTGATTACCTAATACCTACCCATTTCAAAACCGACAAGAAGACCTGATAGATTAGTGAACATCATCATCTGCCTAGCCCTTTCCCAACTATGTTGGGGTCGGCTTCCAGTCTAACCGGATACAGCTGAATACCAGTATTTTACATGAAGCGACTGCCTATCTGACCTCCACAACCCAGTTACTGGGTAATACGATACCCCTAAGTAAGACTGGTTGTCAGACTTTCGGGCTTCTGAGTACCCGTAACGACTGTCAAAGATCTACGAATGACAGCCGGGACCAACGCAACGGCTTAACGTGCTTTCCGAGGCACGTAGGGGTGTCGGTATGTAAAGATGGTCACCCATCCGCAGACCAACGGCGGCAAGCGTAGCTTAACCTGATCGATCGACTTGTGCGGCTGTTATTATTTAGCCGCGGGCCCCTCTGATAGATTAGTGAACAATAGCAAACTATGACTAACCAACTTTGATTGGAGACAATCTTGGATGGATGGTGGATTGGCAACAATCAAGTCAAATCAAAAGTCAATTACTCAAATTAGGCTGAGAATGAGCTCGTTAGATCGTCAAAATTACATACAGCCGAATTTACATTACCTACTTAGATATTTCCCATCAATGTATAACTAAGTTTGCGCAACTAGGTTCGTAATGTAAATTCGGCCCCCCAAAATGCCCCCCCTTCTCCACTTCCTAGTGCTTCAGCTGGGGAGAAGTGGCGCAACAAACTCGCCAGCAGCACAGCTGTTTTCAGTTTACTTTACAGAAATATAAAAATGCTATATTCTACAAATCCATATAAATAGTATTTAGGGCAGGAGGGTGGTCCACACCCCGACCTTTGCTCGAGCCAGCCCGTGCCGCTGAGCCTGTAGCTGTAAATTCAGCCTGTCCCTTACTGACCTCCTCCAGCTACGCCCTAAGCCGAGGTCCGTACCCCACAGGGGTGCCCTTAGCGTGTAGTCGCTTAGTTTATAATTTTTTGAAGTCCTGGCTGGAGACCTTAATTAATTGAAGCATCCACACGCAAGCCCGGCTAAACAGCCGACAAGCTCATAAAAAAGATTTAACCCAGGATCATAAGGGTTGGAAGCCATGGGAGTAACCAGTAAGGACAGGAGGATGGTGGGGATCAAGGCTGGTTCATGGCAGAAACTAGTTGATAAGTTCTGAGAAAAAACCGTGAATTTGAATATGGGATTTTGGCTTGTATGGTCTTAAAAATAACTTTAGGTCCTAGATTAGGTCTCTTGGCCATTCCCTGCAGTATTTCCTATCTTCAAGAATAATTGTTTGATAGTTAGGTACACGTCCAAGTTTGCGTTTGTTAGGCTGAAATGGGATTGGGCGGGCCTACGGGACAGATAGGCCAGAGTCTTCACGCAGCGGGACCCAGAAGATGGGCAAACGCTCACGTGATGACTTAGGGGCGTTAATGAGAGATTGTCCGGAGAAGGCAACACACAGGGAAGGGTGGAAAGCAGCAGTAAAGTTCTCCCTCACAGCTGCTATGGGGGAGACCTTTGCCCAGCACTGGGATAAAAGAGGTTGAAAAAAAAAAAACAGTTAAACGCTCATACAAAAATTAATATTTTTCCGACACATTGTACTCGTAGGTACCTAAATAGTTTCCATACCCAGAAACTTATTGTTTTCCTCAACTGTTGCAGCCTCGCAGGCGGCAGTTTTGTAGTTGGAATTAACCGATTACGGTTGGTTAGTTATAAGGAAACGATTAGTAACTATACATTATAGTCATATTACACTCGATTTGACATGATAGCCTGACGTTAGGACGAATTTGTCGTCGGTTATTGAAAAATAATCTGCTGCCGGTCGATTCTGTCAAATTCTCACTGTAAAATCATAAGTGAAGTGAGCTTGAAGTGAGCAGTGTCACTAGTGTTAAACCCTAATGACAGCTCACTTCCCGCTCACTTCACCTAAGTTCTCACGGTGAGATTTTTACAGAATAGCAGTGCTGTTCCATACGTTTTGACAGCATGGGTAGTGCTTTATATGAGGGGATGGGTGACCATCTTCATATACCAAGACCCCTCCGTGCCTCGGAAAGTACGTTAAGCCGTTGGTCCCGGCTGTCATTCGTGGTTCTTTGACAGTCGTTACGGGTAGTCAGAAGCCCGAAAGTCTGACAGCCAGTCTTACCTAGGTGTATCGTATTACCCAGTAACCGGGTTGTGGAGGTCAGATAGGCAGTCGATCCATGTAAAATACTGGTATTCAGCTGCATCCGGTTAGACTGGAAGCCGACCCCAACATAGTTTGGAAAAGGCTAGGCTATGAAACGCCAGATAATTTTTTTGATAACCGACAAAAAAATTCAACACAGGGAAATTTAAAATCATGTGCTGAATTCATGTTTACAGTTTGCGTGTCCTCCATACAACCCTGTCTTTTGAGGTGCTCTTTTTTACAGTATTCTCCGCAACAAAGATAAAGTACCCAGGATTTTGTAACATCTTGATTTTAAAGAATGTCCTTGGAGTTTCTTGGCCATTCTTCTCCATAGAGATCTACGTTTTGGAACGGGCAACTAGCTTCAACTTTCTGACTAACTGACCGAATCCTAGACAATCCAAAGATAAATGGTATAATTGAAATCAATAATTAATTCTTTTTAATAGTTTTTTATCATTGTTCGGCTCAACCGAAGCACCTGCCATCTAATCTCTTCACCACCCTTGGTTGACTGGTAGACTGCCTAAGGCATTAAGTCCTCCTTTATACCTTTTTGTGTGCGAAAAGATTAAATAAATGCTTAGAGTTTACATAAGCTGATAAGCATAATCAGCGTATAATTTTCCCAGTTGAAATTATATGAAATGATCAATAGAATTAGCATAAAAATATTATTAAAATCTCGATTATGATTGTAAAATGTATGCTCGGTCAATCCCTAGTATCAGGGGGGATGTCACTGACAGCTCACTCCACGCACTCGCACCTAAGTTTTCACGGTGAGATCGTTACAGAATCGCACTGCAGTACGGGTTGGTAGATGCCACATGTCTTCGAATTTTTGGTTCTAGGTCATACCGGTATTGTTGATGTTTTCTTTGACCATTTTGAGAGCAGTGATGATGAAGTGATTTACACAAAGTAATGCGCCATCCTGGGTTGGAACCCACGACCTACAACTTGTAAGTCGCGGTCGGTGCTACTGAGCCACCACTGCTCAGAGTTTGAGTTTTGTGGAAATAAGCAAAAAGCTGTTCTCTTTTTTCATATCTGCAAAGGCGACTGTTTACCATACCTAGCTGTTTACCTGGTCATATCTTATCGTAAGATTTTACATTAGCTAAGTATCTACAAACAACGTGCGTCCATTTTCCTGAACCTTATCTCTGTTTTGTCGGCAGATACGATGCCCTCTTCGGAGATTAAAGTATATTATGATTGTGACGTCACTTATCTGGTTATCTTGTAATTACAGGGAATCATGACTTTAAGCTGAAGTGGAATTGTGAGGTAATGTGTGTCGATATAATCTTGTATTCGGAGAACTAAAGGTGGAGTAGAAGGAGTATCCATTAGAGCATTTTCTCAAGCATTTCTATGTAATGTAACGTCCTTACAAATGGTTCAATACAGGCAAAAGCTCAGTTTCCAAAAACACTTCCATTTAACGTTTCTGCGAATGCTCGACGCTGGGTTCGACGTTCGTCTGCGTTCGGCTTACGGAGTGAGGGCGTGGGCACACGGTGCGTTGCGGCGCCGCACCGCAGAGATTTCACCGTGTAAGTGGGCACACGAGCGGTGCGGCGTCGTAACGTTGTTACGTCGCAGCGGCGCCGCAGCAACGTAGGACACACAACTGAGCATAAACAACTGAGCGGTGCCGCTGCGACGTCGCAACGCATTCACCCCTTCCCGCCTCGTCTTGGTGGTTGCAAGTCCGGTGCGGTGCCGGAGCGCATCGTGTGACATGCCACAGATATTTCTATGTAAGACGACGCAGCGACACCGCTCCGGCGCCGCACCGCCGCCCCAACGCATCGTGTGCCCTGAGTATCTACGTGTAACATTTCTTACTCTATCTTGCGTTCATTGTTGAAATGTCGAACCCACAGTTACCGCTCGTGCCTTTGCTCGATAAAATGTTACACCAATACGCTCGTTGGTTTTTAAAATCAGCAGGGTAATTGCGCAACACACTATCAGTAGCAATGGGTTTCATTTTGACAGATCATCAACATTCATTGCTTTATTTACGTTGCTGAGCAAAACACATTTTTCGAACGCATGGAGCAATGGATTAGCAATATTCTTTAAAATGATTCAAATTGAGAGGAATAGTGTGTTACGCAATTAGGATGCAGGTTGTAACAAAACACCGATCGTCATGTTCGAAGTGCGGTTCGATAAAATTTAAAAACGGCGAATGTTCGATATTCTGTTTCAAGTAAATTCTCTAGTCGCCTTTATGTAAGTAATTGGTTACGCAATCCTACGTACAAAGTCGCGTAGTCACTATAGGCCTGACTAAAACAACCTTTATCTTTAGACCCAGGTTTAAACCATTGAGCGATTTTTAAACTAGAATCCGACAAAGTTAAAGTTCTAATACAAAAACTGACGTTAAACCCGAGTGTAAGTTGTCAATTTTGCATTAAGAACTTTATGTTCGTCGGAATAATATTTAAAATACAGTAACCGTCTCGCAGGTTTAGGCTACGTCTAAGGTAAGAACTCTTTTTTTATTGCTGAATGGGCCTGCTCCTTACCTTGATCACGTCTGATGGAAATCGATGAATGAGGTCTATGCTGATACCTAGGCTGTTTGTGTTTGTGACTTTAAATGTTTGTAAACGCACCCACAATATAGGAGAAATTCCTAGTGTGCAACGTTTTTAAAACAAAAAAAAACTTCGTTTTGTAATAAAACGGTAGGTTAGCGGTTAGTAACGGTATATTAGGAGTTCGGACCATTGCACATCATCTGTTCTTCCCTATTAAGGCCTTGATTGTACACTACTGTACTGGTGTATTGAACCTGCTTGTGGAGAAAAACACATAAATCGGCAATTGATCGCAATATCTTTCATTTTGACAGTTCAGCCACGTTCATTGGGTACATTATTTACGTTGTTGACGAATTTTTCAAACCTAAGAGCTATGAAGCAACGCGTTTTGGACTTTGTGATTGAAAGTGTGTAACGCAATTCGGGTGCTGGTCTACTTACCAAGCTTATAACCAGCGAACCAACGAAACTAACCACAACCAAATAAACCATAGATAAGTTCCTATTGACGACTGACGTCGTTATACTCGTAATGACTGCCAATAGAAGTCGGAATAACCAAAAGTCGATGTTCCCTACAGACTGCATCACGAAGTAAACAATAACAAAATAGTTCGAACAAATATGTAGAAAATGTCAACTGCTTCGTTATTTAAAACTTATTCCAAGAATGTGTAACTATTTGGCAATAGCAGGGCGCCAACAGTTGGCACCAACTCCCTCGTTTACGATCGTAACTCACTGACAAATTACTCGGGCTAAGCTTTATTTGAACTGAACTAATTAGCTATTACCTAATTAATGTTGCGTTTTATACACATATTTGTAATCGTTAGATTTATAAGGGCTATTCATACACAAAACCTCTTAAGGGGTCATTGTATTCATCATTACGAACAACTTTTACTATGGGACAAACATGAAATCAAGAAAAAAAAAATCAGCCGTTCCCTACATTTACGTTCGCATAACTCGTCAAATATGTATGCATTTGACGAGTTATGCAAACGTAAATTTAAATAATATATATATATTATATTATTACAATACCGAACACAACAAAAAAATAATTATCCAATTTGGTGCAGTCATTCGGAAGTTATGCGCGTGCACACATTTTGGCGAGTTTGTTCTATGTAATGAATTTAACATTTATTACATACAACAAAAAAATTAAACTCATTACATAGAACAAACTCACCAAAATGTGTGCACGCGCATAACTTCCGAATGGCTGCACCAAATTGGATAATTATTTTTTTGTTGTGTTCGGTATTGCCAGGACAAGGTTTGTATGAAAGAAAATTTCGGAAATTTGAAAAAACATTGCACCCGTGCGAAGCTGAGGTGGGCCGCGAGTTAATAATAAAAATTAAAAGGGCTTGACTGGATGTCGTGAAGGACGGTATGAGAGCTAATGGAGTAACGGTTGGGGATGTTAAAAGTTAGGTAAAGGACTCAGGGCAAAGCCAGCGGGCCTAGAGAAAGCGCCATTTTATCAGCAATAACGATGTTACAATTATATTTTAATAAAAAAAAAATCTAAAAAAAAGTCAAAAATGTATGGGACATGCTACCGAAAAGCTTATGTCAATGCTGCGGCGTAATTTCGTAACAAACTAACAGTAGGAATGGCTTTAATTTTGACAGTTCAACAACATTCACTGCGCTATTCACGTTGTTGAGCAGACAATTTTTTCCAACATACAAAGCAATGGATTAGCAGTGTCCTTCAAAATCATTTAGATTGTGATTGGTAGTAGGTACCTATGTTACGCAGTTAGGGTGCTGTTGAAAGTCCTTGAAATAAGAAACGCTGTGAAAGCGATTCCACATGTCTCTACCACCACCTTCAGGATCCATAGCTCCAGGTTGAACAAGATGGATGGAAAGATGTTTTAAGTGGAATAAAGGCAATAATTGAAGATAAAAAGGAACAAGTCCTATCAGTAAATGGCCAGAAAAAATCAACAACAAAAACTTCAATTCCTCTCTTAAATACCTAACAAAGGGCGTCACACGGCACATGGCTCCAACAAGCAGTTTATTGACAAAATGAGCGGCCATTAAAGCTTCAGTTTCGGCACATGTATGCGGGTGGAATGAACGAGGGGTCAACACACTCCGTTGTCGCCACTCTATAGTCTACGGATTATAATACACGATACTGTTATGTTATTATCTCTGGTAGGTATGTCAGGTTTCAGTAGGCGGATCGGTTTATAATAATAAATCTTCGTATTTCAATTTAAACATTTACTGGCACTTTTGAATTCTCGAAGGAATCGGTCAGTCAAAAGAATGAAGCTAGTTCCATCCAGCGTAGTAAGTTCCAATGGAGAAGAGCGGGCAAGAAACTCCATGGACACTCTTTTAAATTATATTTTCATTGTTACAAAATATTAGTTAAGTAGGTACTTTTTACTTCTTAAGCCCAAAAAAAAATGAATTAGAAACATAATGTTCGATCCTAAAAATTACCATTCTATGAAAGTTGTCTTTGCTTCCCTCCACTAGATGTTTAATCATCATAATTCTGGACTCTGGACTCATCATTTTTCGTTATCAGCAGTTCTTTATTGGATAAGTATCTTGACTACCGTTCGACCGACGAGAGAATGTGTTCTTGACCCCCGTCAGTTTCATACAAACGAATACTTACATGTTTTCAGAATTTAATCTTTATTAGCTACTAGAATTGTCGCACTGACAAGTGTCAGGAACGTACTCTTTCAACGGCCGGACTATAGGGATGGTGGTATCTATGTAATAAATGTATGTACAGACGCCAGCACATCAAGCTACCCGAAACTGTCAAATTTTCCCAATCAACTTTATTGTTTGGCAATAAAGTTGAAAGTCTTTTAAATAAATTTGACAGATTGCAGTAGCTTGATGTGCTGGCGTCTGTACCTAATATTTGCATACCATATTCTAACAAAAATAGGGGTTTATCTATAAACGATGATAGTGTCGCTCAAAGATCAAACGTCAAAAAGGTATTGTTAAACAGTCGCTAGTAACTAATTAACGTTAAGTAACGTTTATGTATAACTGGGTATAGTATTATGATTATGGTCTTCACTATATCGATCGTGTAATTAAAGGCTAGGCTGTCCAAAAACAAAAAAAAAAAAAAAAAAAAAAAAAAACAACTATTCACATATTTTGATATACTATCATAGACTTTTAAATTAACTGAGGCGACACGAGTACAACCACAAAAACAAAACTAGCAAAGGTCAAGTGAATTATTACGTCAATTGATATAATTGCTAGACTGTAACAAAATACGGTGTTTTCATTTAAGGTACCAAATTGTAATTGAAACCAAATTCTAATTATATTGTAGAATATTATTGTTGTAACCTTATTTGGACTGCCTCGTTGGTCTAGTGGCCGCGAGCTTTACTCTAGAGCTAGAGGTCTTGGGTTCGATTCCCAGGGCGGGTAAAGTGTTGTTTGTTATTTATTAAGCTTTTCTACCTGGAATTTCTCAGTAACAGCCCGGAGTCTGGATTTGTGCCTGGTTGATGGCAATAGGCTCGCCCCCTATTACATGGGACTTGAACATAGTTATGTTCAAGTAATGGGGGGAGGGGGGCAGTTGGCCAAATGTGGATCTATGGTCAATGGAGAGGTTTCATGATGTTGTTTAATACTACATATATTTAAAACTAATAAATCGCTGTTTTTTTTTTAAATCCATTAATAAATGTCTTAGTTATAGATTATTGAAGTTTACGTATTTTAGCACGGAACGTCTGTAGTCTCTGATTCGCCTGTGACGTCATTTGACCTATCTGAGATCGTCGCATCACAAATCTTTCAAGTAGGTATTAGTTTCGTGGTCGCGCCAGGGATCTCGAGCCGTATGTAGTTATTTACGTACAGTGTTTTGTTTTTTTAATTATGTGTATTTTTTATTTCACTATAATGGAAGAAGACTTCGCAAAAGGACAAAATGATAATTTCCCTAATATTGATACATACACAGTTATGGACTTTTTTCCTCAAATACAATATTTGTAGGCGTATTTTTTAACCTCAGCCATCGTGTAATAAACAAAATACGACTCGAACAGCGCACACATCAATGAATTTATACCTACTCAGCGAATACGAGCCGTGTCGTCTAGGTCAAATGACGTCACACGCTGGAGCGCCGCGTGTAACGAAATTATTCTTGCAGCGCAACTTCAAAGTCCCATAATAACTTTTTCATTTCTAGAGATAATTATTATATTAGGTCTTTACCTATGACATTGCCGTTCTGCAGTACTGGCCATTTCAAATCAAAATAATTTTTGTTTGGCTAAGAATTGTAATTTCAAATTAATTTTATTTTAAAAACATGGAATTTTGTTTCCAAAAGTAGTCATTTGTTTATTGATTAGTGTTACATTTTCACCGCATTTCAATCTTTTTCGTCATCATGGATACGTTAAAAATTCGAGAAATTATGGAATATGAGTACCGTCGTGGCAGCAACGCGGCACAAGCGGCACGCAACATCAACGACGTTTCCGGAGCTAACACTACAAACCAACGCACCACCTGTTATTGGTTTGCTCGCTTCCGTTCTGGAAATTTCGACCTGAAAAATGAACCTCGCGGTCGTCCGAAGACTTTGGTCGACAGTGACGAATTAAAGGCGATTGTGGAAGCTGATGATACACAATCTACGGCTGAATTAGCAGCAGCTTTCGACGTTAGCGTCAAAACAATATTGGTCCATTTGCATCAAATTGGCAAGGTAAAAAAGCTTGAAAAATGGGTGCCCCACGAACTCAATGATCGCCAGCGCGAAGTACGCGCCGAGACGTGCCTTGCACTGCTCAACAGACACACAAATGAAGGAATTTTGAACCGCATTGTTACCTGCGATGAAAAATGGATTCTGTTTGATAACCGCAAGCGCTCAGCAAGTTAGTTGGATCCTGGTTCAGCACCTAAACAATGCCCTAAACGAAAACTTACCCCTAGAAAAGTGATGGTCACTGTTTGGTGGTCTAGCGCCGGTGTGATTCATCACAGCTTCTTACCAAACGGGGTGAGCATTACTGCAGATGTATACTGTGAAGAACTGAACACAATGATGGAGAAGCTGGCATATCTCCAACCAGCATTGGTCAATCGCTCGTCTCCGCTGCTCCTGCACGACAACGCGCGACCTCATACTGCACAGCAGACGGTCTCCAAGTTGCAAGAACTGGGGTTGGAAGCTCTCCGTCATCCGCCCTACTCACCAGACCTTGCGCCTACAGACTACTACTTTTTCCAGAATTTGGATAACTTCTTGGCGGGAAAAAAATTCAATACCCCAGAGGCAGTACAAAATGCCTTTGAAGAATTTGTTGCCTCCCGTCCAGCTGGTTTCTTTAATAAGGACATCAATAAACTGCCACTGCGTTGGCAAAGATGCATTGATTGCATGGGTGATTACTTCGATTAATACAAATAAAAAATACATGAAAAAAAATCGTTTAATTTTTTTTCATACAAAACGGCAACTTCATGGGTCCTATTATTATAGGGCCTATTATTAATGATTCTTACACAGTTTTGTTTCATTTTACTTAAATTTTGATATTAAATCCATAAAAAAAAATGGAAACTTCTTCATTGGCTGAACTCAATTAGTTATAGAGATAAAAAAAAATCGAGTGCCTCTATTAATAGATAGACCTACATCTGTGGCTTGTCTATGGAGGAATGGTCTGGATGCCTTTATTGATTGATCCATTGTAAGCTTGATATAATAAAAACCCGTAGCATACCTAGTAAGTATCATGAATTTCAACAACCTGCCTGAAAGAACTTAGGCATCTTACTGTCACTATGAAAGTGTATAGAAAATTCTCTTATATCGTGACTTTTTTTTACAGTGACAATCCGCACCGTTTCTCTTCTAATTTGGTTTTGCGAACTGAAACAAAAGAATTTTAATAAAAGAGTGAAACAGATAAAATATTCTACCTACTTCCTGCGACATCCAAACAATATCTACAACAGCTGAAACGCATCCGTCCGATTTCAATCCAAAATAAACATTTACCTACATGTCATTTGGGGATATAATAATGAAATACGACACTGGATGTAGTCAGATAATTAGTTGTCCGTCTGTTCGTATCACATTCCCCCATCGGGCTGACACAAAGAGTGATGAGAACCATTCTTTTCAACTTGTATTTTTGGCGCGAAGTCGTTGACTTGCCGCCATCTTTCTTTTGTCGGAAAACGAAACAAATTATGTGAAGTCGTTTTCCATGTTTGGGTATTGTTTTCGTCTAATTGCTGATCCTTGTTAATTGCATTGTATTCTTTTATTTTTGTGGGTGAGAAGCGCTTTTGCCCAAATGTTTTGTATAAGACACTGCAGACCCAATATCACGTGAAGAGGTGCAGACAGATACCGTGCAGGCTTTTAGTCAATGCCTTAAGTAAACTAGTACATACTATTTCCAATTGGATATGTAGACCAATCCCTAGACAACTTATATACAAGCTTATGTATAAGCCGTGCGCCATATCCCTCCTATTGCCTC
Source organism: Eremobia ochroleuca (assembly GCA_949629135.1). Lineage (NCBI taxonomy): Eukaryota > Metazoa > Arthropoda > Insecta > Lepidoptera > Noctuidae > Eremobia > Eremobia ochroleuca. The sequence continues at coordinate 2,491,664 of OX451401.1, read as the reverse complement.
CTATTGCCAAAAATGACAATCTTCCATGCAAACTTTAGTCCCCTTCAGGGGTTAAGCAGAGGATTAAAGTTACCTAGTCCAAATTATTTTCCTATTTAATAATGCAACACATGTACGGTAGGTATGGAAGTAGTAAGTACTAGTGGGTAAGAATGACAAATTGCCCTACTTACTCGTAGATAACAAGTAACATTTAACGAGAATATTATGTGGGTTACAAACACAAAATTGGTTTACGTAAGCTGTAGATTTTATTCAAATTATGCTACTATGCACTATGCAGTCATCATCTATAACTATATTGGGGTCGGTTTTCAGTCTAACGGGATGCAGCTGAATACCAGTATTTTACATGGAGCGACTGCCTATCTGACCTCCACAACCCAGTTACTGGGTAATACGAGATACGCCTTGGTAAGACTGTTTGTCAGATTTCGGGCTTCTTACTTCCCGTAACGACTGTTCTCCACGAATGACAGCCGGGAACAACGGCATAACAGCGGTCTTGGTATGTGAAGATGGTCACCCATCCACAGACCAACCGTGGCAAGCGTGGCTCAACCTGATCGATCGACCCGTGCGGCTGGTAATACTTAGCTTGCAGTATGCACTCAAAGATGTAGGTTATCAATAACATTACATTCAGCTGGTGTTATGATTCAGTTGTTATTATTTCATTTTATTTCGGAATAACATTTACATTCCATACACTTTTAGTAAATAATACTTATAACTATTTTAGTAAAATTATTAATTATTTATTAATTATTATTATTTACAAAGTTGCGCCATTTAATGTTATACAACGTGTAACGTTAAATGCGCAAAACCTCAAACACCCCAACTGATTTTTAACTCAATTGACCTATTTCAGAGAGAAAATAAGGTTTTATGTGCTGTTTTAGTTTTACTGGCTATTCTGATCGTTTCTTGCGTCTGCGATGACGCTTTACCGAGGGAGGAGTCGTCACCGGGCCGCTGCGCCGCGCCGACATTGGCTTACTTTACCTATTAATAAATAGACACGGCAACGTTTTTAATAAAGATTTTTTGAAAAATGTGACCTATATTAAAAAGTGGGTCAATTAATTCTGCTCGTTATTCTGATCAAACTATTTTCAGGTTTTGCGCATTTAACGTTACACGTTGTATATAATGCACCTCCAGAGCCGTGGACGGTATTCCAGTGCCTCATAACCGGGCAATCAACCCTTCCCAATATGGTATTCAGAATGCTGTCGGTGCTGCCTCACACGCGGCACATCAGGGAGGCCATTCCTTTACGTATTATTGCCCTAAAGCATTCCGTGCTGGCCTTAGCAAACATACCTGATGCACTGCAAAAGCGAGGCAACCCCAATAGCATCCAAAAACCATTATTGTATAGGTTCCGTATGCCACTGAAAGACTACGCATATAACGGACTCACAGGCTGCAGATATAGAATGTCTGGCAGTCGTATGTTAACCACTTTTGTGCACCTTTTGTGGTCACCGGCGCGTGTAAACAATGTAAATACGCGCCGAGGTGTCGGATGCCCAGACACATCGGTCACGAGTTTCGCGTCGGCAGTTTTGTCGCCGGCGCCGATTGCTGAGTCTGCGTTTTGCGCCGCAAGCTTACCTCGCAGCCCCGCTCCCGTTCCCGCTGCTCCTCCCCGCAGCGCAGCCCGACAAACACGACCATCTGACCCGCTGGTCACTGTGAGCACTCCCACTGCTCCCCCCGCAAAGCCCGTGACCATGAAGGAGACGAACCGGGCTGATGATGACGGCTTTGTGACGGTGCAAAGGAGGAAGCGCCGACAGAGTAGCTGTAAGAACCGCTGCGGCAAGGCTCCTACGGAGCCCAACGAAAAACTGCGTGCTGCGAAGCCGAATACCCCGGTGTATATTTCCCGTCTCCACTACACCACCGACGCGGAAGACATCGTGAAGTACGTACACCAAAGGCTGAAGTACGCGCCGAGAGTGAAGCTGCTGGAGTCGCATCGCAACGTAAATTTTAAGGCGTTTGTGTTGCGCATACCAACCTGCTACCTGCATCAGGTGATGGACGAAAGCTTTTGGCCACAGGATGTGGTATTCCGACGCTTTCGCGGGCAAGTGCCACCGGAACGCACAAAGACTTAGTGCTACCAAGTGATACTAACATAGTTTTTAAGTTTTATTTACTAACACAATTGTTATATTACTTAAGTTAAGGTATTTATCTATGGGTCTTTGTTACCTGAAAATAAATGGTTTTATTATTATTATTATTGCATTTCACTGCCACTGCCCTACGTTCCCGCTCCATTACCAAATCATCTTAGAGTTCCTCGGTGACGCAGTGCCCCAGGTACTTAAATTTGGTGAACCTGCCTATAGGCATTCCTCCAAGTCTGACCGGGTGGAACGGTTTTCTGACTCTTATTACCATGAATATAAGTACATCACTCTTCATCCAGTTATACCTGAGGCCATGTGACCCCGCGTATCTCTCACAGATCCCTATTAGTAAAAAGAAAAAAACTGACAGCGACTCAAGTTATTACAGCATCTTATCGGATAAATCAATATTTTGAGAGATCACACTTCACGAATGTCACCAAAGTAAACTGGGAGGCGTCGACATTGAAAAATGGGCAAAATATTTACATCGCTTCCAGTCATAAAACACTGGGTAAAAGTCGCTTAGGTATACACATAGTTTTGAACTACCAACTAGTAAAATATTACTCGTTTGACGTTATTGCTTGTTTACGAGACATCTCGTCTCGTCTCCACTTTGGTGAATTCTGAGCCTAAAAATCACGTGCCTATTGCATGACCAAACTTATAATTAGACAGAAAACGTCAACACGGGTGTGTTTATATACACACATCAATCAATACAAATAAATAAAATTTAAGTGTCTGTATGTAATGTCAAAATAAGAGCTTTTTACTGAATGGATACGGAACTTATAAAAAGAGAAAAAAAAACATTTTTAATATTGTCTGTCTGTTTGTTCTGGCTACTCTCCGAAATGGCTGGACCGATTTTGAGCGTGACTTTCACTGCCAGATACCTGATGTAATTAGGAGTAACTAAGGCTACTTTTATTTTAGAAAAGAATTAGAGTTCCGCGCAAAGACATGAAAATGTATCTAATTTGTTTTCCAACATACACGCGAACTAAGTCGCGGGCACAGCTAGTACAGAATATAATTAACGCCAACATGTTTTGGTCGAGGCTCAAAATAATAGGAAGCCATCTTGAAGGACACTGGGCTTTTAATAATAAACAATTTGACCGCTAGGACGCTAAATTTAGACGCGAGATAAAGAGATAGATAGAATACTCTTTATTATGTACACCATCAACATTACAGATATAAATGTAAAATTTGAAATATGTAAGTATAAAAAAGTGAATTTTAAAAAAGATGAGATACTAGATGAGATTTGCTTAACCCTTAAATGCATGATTTATTTCATCGAATTGCCAAATAAATGCTATTGTATAGGTATTTATCTATAGAATTAAAAAGAATATATATTATAATGACATAAAATTATTAATATTCATAGAGTATATATATTGTTTTGACAAAAAGAGGTGCGTTCAGAAGCTCACAGCTATCACATTCTTAAAAAAATTAAATGACGTAGTTTGTTGCCATATGGCAACATTATGCATTTAAGGGTTAAATGCAAATACTTTTTTTTTTTTTTTAAGAAACTTGTGTTTATTGTTGTTGTCTTTCGTGCCTAAAACTTATTATGTTCAGGAAACGGATGTCGCATGAATGTCGACTTGTCATGATAAATTCGTAAAAGAATATGGTGGCTGTTTCTGAATGATGCCGAACGTTGTACCTATTAGGTAGTTTTTAGTTTTGGCTTGAAAACTATTGTAGATAGCTCTGAGGGGCAATTCTCGTAATTTTAAGAACGATCAGTCTGATTTGAGACTCAACTACCAAAGATATACTTTTTTAGAATTTGGCTACATTTTTGAGAAGTTTTTAGCCCCAACAAAAAAACAGGAACGATTCGTAGATAAGTACGGAATATACAGCTCAACAGATCAAACTATTTTCTCTGAAAATAGTTTGATCAGAATAACGAGCAGAATTAATTGAACCACTTTTTAATATAGGTCACATTTTTCAAAAAATCTTCATTAAAAACGTTGCCGTGTCTATTTATTAATAGGTCAAGCAACCCATAGGTAATACGGGCTGGTGTCCGCAACTCCACGTCAATGCGCGTATTTTGCGTACTCAAGCAACCCATTGTCAGCGCGGCGTAGCGGCCCGGTGACGACTCCTCACTCGGTAAAGCGTCGTCACAGACGCAAGAAACGATCAGAATGGCCATCAAAACTAAAACAGCACATAAAACATTTACGATTTTTTTAATGACTTATTTTCTCTCTGAAATAGGTCAATTGAATTAAAAATCAGTTGGGGTGTCTGAGGTTTTGCGCATTTAACGTTACACGTTGTATTATTACCTATGGATTTTACCTTTTTAGACCCATTACCAGCACCCTAATTGCGTAACACACTATTCCTCTCAATTGTAATCATTTTGAAGCATATTGCTAACTCATTACTCCATAATTATGTTCGAAAAATGTGTCTGCTCAACAACGTAAATAAAGCAATTAATGTTGTTGAACTGTCAAAATGAAACCCATTGCTACTGATAGTGTGTTACGCAATTACCCTGCAGGTAGGTACTTCCTCTTCAGAACCTTGTGGAGGATCCTGCAGATCGGAATGCAGGTTGAATCCCTGCCAGAGAATTTACATTGTCAATAAACACATTAAAATACATAATGCTGCCATGGTGCCAGCGTTCTGCGCTGCCTGCCTATGAGACAAAGGCAAGACTAGTAAATGCTAGAAGACTTATAAAGAATAGGTTGCCTCTTTTCTATAAAAAAAATATCCAAGAAACTACCTATCACAAACCCGCGGGGTAATTCCACACACTATCAGTAGCAATGGGTTTCATTTTGACAGTTCAACAACATTCGTTGCGTTACTTACGTTGCTGAGCAGACACATTTTTGGAACATGTGAAGCAATGGATTAACAATATCCTTCAAAATTATTCAGATTGAGGTTGATAGTGTGTTACGCTCATATTATATGTTCTGTGGTTACGCCCGCCATTAGGGTGCCATCAGCAGTGCTATTCTATAAAAATCTCACCGTGAGAACTTAAGTGAAGTGAGCGGGAAGTGAGCTCTGTCCGTAATGGTACGTATTGACACTATTAAGTGCTCACTTCACTTTTGATTTCACGGTGAGATTTTTACAGAATCGACCGGATGCTCTGCGAAATAATTATAGGAATGTCATCTCACGAGTCACGATATACGGGATAGCCTACTTAACTTTATTAAGGGACTAAAAATCTCGAAAGAATTTTATCGAACAAAATGTTTCTCTTTGAGCTAAGTTTTCTCTTAACCTATAAGTAACTAATCGCTGAACATCACAACTCGCCCAGAGCTTTCTGAAATACCCCCTTATTTCAGAAAGCCCTAGGCGAGAGGCAAAAAATCGATTTAGACCACCGTGAATTGGCCACCTTGTACAGTATAAAAAAGGAAAAAAAAAAGAAAAAAGAAAGGAAAAAAGGAAGAAAGGAATAAAATAAATAAATAAATAGTATGTGATGATTGAGAGGCCCCCGCTGTACTTCGATTCCGTTCAGAGTTCAGAATACCAGAGTCCAAAGTGTGATCACATATCAAAGTTTGGACTCTAAGTAGCGCTAAGTAAAGAATGCCCTTTGACTCTTGCCATCACAAAGAGCACGGATATATGTTAGCGTCGACAACTTTAGAAGTTATGAATATTAATACAATTCATCTTGATAATATTTCGCAAGGAAAATTTCTAGTATGAATGTCGATGACTACAAGAGTAGGGAAAGACTAAAGAAACGTTGGAGGGACTGTGTGAAAGATGATATGGCTAGAATGGGGGTGACTACCGAGATGACGACTAATTGAGAAGTATGGAGGAAAAAGATTGGTTGCGCCGAACGAATTACACGAATGTATTAAGCTTACCTAATCTATCTTTCTATACATATATAAATAAACCAATTACATTAACCACATTAATTATTTTAAAAAATCCTCCCCTAAGGGGGTGAAACTGGAGATCAAAATTTAAACGGCGGGAATTCCGAATTCTACGCAAACGAAGTTGCGGGCGGATGCTCGTGTCAAATAAAATACTAGCTTTGAAATTATACAACGTGTAACGTTAAATGCGCAAAACCTCAGACACCCCAACTGATTTTTAATTCAATTGACCTATTTCAGAGACAAAATAAGTCATTAAAAAATTGCAAAGGTTTTATGTGCTATTTTAGTTTTACTGGCCATTCTGATCGTTTCTTGCGTCTGCGACGACGCTTTACCGAGGGAGGAGTCGTCACCGGGCCGCTGCGCCGCGCTGACATTGGGTTGCTTGACCTATTAAATAATTAGACACGGCAACGTTTTTAATGAAGATTTTTTGAAAAATATGACCTATATTAAAAAGTGGTTCAATTAATTCTGCTCGTTATTCTGATAAAACTATTTTCAGATTTTGCGCATTTAACGTTACACGTTGCATAAAATGATCATAAGAATTAGCATAACAATTAGTATTAGAATCTTGATTATGAATGTAAATATTTGCTTGGTCAATCCCTAGCATAAGTGCGATGACACTGACAGCTCACTCCACGCAAGTTTTCACGGTGATATTTTTACAGAATCGACCGGCAGTGCCTACCTACCTACTTACGCGAGTTAAAAATAAAAGCAATCGGTGTTAAGTAACCTTTGCACCTAATACATTATTCTGTTTTATTGTCACTTTATATTTACACTTTAGGGGTAGCCATTTAATTGTCATTATTATTACCAGCCAATTATTGTCCCACTGCGGGGCAAATGCCTCTTCTCTTACAGAGAAGCCATATGAATTGATCACCACGCTTGATCAAGATGTATTGGTGATTTCAGGCTAATAAATAATAATTAGCTAATGTTCCGTAATTAAAAACGTTCAAAATCTAATCGCAATGTCATCTCAATGGCAATCAATGTCAAAAACTTGTCAAAATGTAAGTAGGAAAATTAGAGGTATTTTTGTCAGATTGAGACAGAGATCAAACTAAGAACGTTCTTAAAATTACGAGAATTGCCCCTCAGGTTTCCTCACGATGTTTTCCTTCACCGATGTCAGTCATGTCCCAGATGAAATCGAGACCTCTGTGTCGAGTTCAGTGAAAGTGAAGTGAGACTCGAATACTCGATATCTAATATGATTTTCTTTTAAATCTGATTATTAAACATGTATTTTTTTCTAGGCCTAGGTACTAATATACTGCAGAAATCATTTCCATTCATTCAATAACAAAGTCCCTCTGATTTACACACGTTTTTCCTCAACCCATTCAGGGATTGAAAAATCTTCCATGTAACAATTATTAGTTTCTTTATTAGTGCCACGATTTCATCATAATTCAATGTCGCCTACGGGTGGGCGTGTCCGCGCCACGTGCACATTTGCGCACACATACGTGCTAGCTCGCACGTTTGACTCTTTGTCCGTGCGAACAAAGGCCCTCGATTATTTTATTAAACTTGAAACATTCGATTTTTGAAACGACTTGTTTCTTTTTTTAATTTATTGAGTTCTTTTGTTTGTGAGTTGCCTGTATTCAGTATTTTTATTTTTTATTTTGATAGATTACCTAGTGATTAATTTTACTAAAACGTTATATTAATGGAACAGTTTTGGCCACAGTTTTCAGTAGCATTTATGTGTTTTTCTATGCCATTTTTATTAAATTTTATAGGTGCATTAATATTATTCATAATTATAATTAGGTACCAACCTTATTTCACAAAGGTTTGTCGATCATATCAAAGCGCAAAACTTCTTTGTATAAAATGTATGTTCTATTACAATAAGATACCTACCTATATAATGATAAATAACGTATGTAGTAGGAAGCAATTAGTTGTACGCTTTGTTTCGTTACGGTTTGTTAGTTTGTAGTTAGTCTGAACGTCTGGCCCGCTCATTTGTCGGTAATAGACGGTTCAGAACTTCAGACTGCGTAGGTATAATTAATTTTGGAAGACGTGTTATATTTAAAATTTTGTTGGTTTCTTGGATGCAAGGAAAATATAGCTTAGGGCTTTATCTAACAGAGTCCTATGCGGTACGTAGTAAGGTCTTTATTTATGGTTAGGTACTTACAGACTGAAAATTTTAAGTTGATAATATACATAGGTTACTTATTTTGAATAACAAAATGTTACATTGATGAAAACAATGAATGTTTACGGTTACAGGAAATTGAAAGCCTCAGTTAACATCCTCTTACAATTTCAAGAAAATTTGACCTTATTGGAAAACCCAAATTGCAGTTTTCCTTAAGTTATTAACAAAGGAAAGTAGACATCTGCCAATAAAACGCTACCTAAGCCAAAAACAAATCATAAAAGAATCAAAACTTCAACACTTTGTGTAATAAATTAATCAACCCACTTAAAAATAAATATTAATTACCTACTAGAATTTTATTGAACTTCTGTCTGCGACTTCGTACACGTAAAATTGCTTGTTTCCCCCACCCAGCCCGTCGGCGTCATATCGCGTAGCCTACCCTCGCCATTAGTTCATTTTCGCGGTTTTTTATACTTTGTTTCTTTTTGCTCCTAGGGTGATGTTTAATAGCCTATAACCTTACTCAAGATTTGGGCTATATAATTTTTCAAATCCGACTGGTAGTTCCAGAGTTTAGCGCGTTCAAACAAACAAACACTTCAACAGGGTAATTGCGTAACACACTATCAGTAGTAATGGGTTTCATTTTGACAGTTCAACAACATTCATTGGGTTATTTACGTTGCTGAGCAGACACATTTCTCGAACATATAGAGCAATGGATTAGCAATATGCTTCATAATGATTCAAATTGAAAGTAATAGTGTGTTACGCAATTAGGGTGCAGCTTTATTATTAGTATAGATAATAGATATACTACAGATAGTATAGATATAGGAAGATTGCAGTCACCATTATTTCAGAAAGAGTCCCAACTAATATGACTGGTCGAATTTCACCAATGAAACTAAACGGGATCAGCACGTCTAAACCGCGTCAAGAGCTGTCAGTGTCAATTCCACAATTCACACCAATGATGACACAGACATCTCTTGAACGCGGTCTAATTCGCCCTGTGTTCGCACCCTCTGATGGAAGATGCGTCGCATATCGTCGCGTCTAACTGACAAGTAGATAATAAAACATTCAAGTCAGATGTACGACCACCCTAAAGTAGGTACCAAGGGAACAAAATTGAAACAAAAATTATTTTCATGAAGTTATTCAACTAAAAATGAAATTACAAAAGGCCATTTAATTGAAATTAAACCGCAATCGCATAACCTACTCGTAATTATTGTAATGGTGCAACTAGTATGTAGTTGTTTAAGCAAAGCAATTCCTGCGGTGTTTCCCGTGGCCCATGTACTGTCAGAGTACAAACAAGGTATTGCGCTGTGCACCATTCGAGTGCCTACCCCGTACCTACTTCAACACCTGCAGTGCTCTTGAGCAATCATTATGGTTATGATAAGATTAGCAGTTAATAGCAACATACTTCAAACTAATACGGAGTTGAAGTAGGAAATAGTTGTAACATAAAATAACAAACGGTTTTTAAAAGTAAAGTTGTATTGATGATTCATTTATACTTTGTTTGATAAGGTGAAGGAAGGCAAAACGCATGTATGAACGCATGTATGTCGGTAATCCATTCTAATATTATTAATGCGAGTCTGTCGGTCTGTCTGTCGATCTGTCTGTCCGTCTGTTTGTTACCTTTTCGCGCTCTAATCTCTCGTGGGTACGAAAAAAAAATTCACCCGTGGGTACGGGTGAATTTTTTTTCGCGCTCTGGATTGCAAGTATTGCAACGCACCAGGGCTCGGAAACCGGTTGAAATTCTTAACCGGTTACGGTCATTGACCCCAAACCGAAATCGATTTAGGTTAAGGTTTGCACTTTACCGGTTTTTACCGGTTTTTGCGGGAAACCGGTTTTTCATGAATTTTGGTTTTGAAAGTGAAAATTAACCGGTTAAACACCCCCCGCCCCAAGTCGCAACATGAATCTACCCGCACCATTTAAGTTCTCCGGTTGTATTTGACGTCCTCAGATCAAACATTTTTTTTCCTAATGTTTTCTGGGGTACTAAAAATATACTAATGTCACTATAACTTGTTGGAAGTGTTAAAAAAGTAGACGAAAAATATTTACGACTTACGGAATTAACCGGTTAATTTGGGTGTCAAAACCGTTTGTGCTTATGTAACCGGTAACCTTTGTCATTTGGGTTACATATGAACAGTTGACTTGTTTAACCGGTTAATGAGGGAACGATATATTTACCGGTAATTCATCGAAATTAACCGCTCTTTTTAAACCGGTTCAGAGCCCTGCAACGCACTGCTTACCGCCGAGAGTTGAAAATGCATGTGTTTTTCCCTCCGCACCAAAAAGTCTTGAAGCAAATGGTCCTAATAGCAAAACGACCTATGATCAAAGCAACACTAGCTAAAAGTCCCATTATTATAGAGTATTTATTTTAAAGGTACAACATGTAACGTTAAATGCGCAAAACCTCAGACACCCCAACTGATTTTTAATTCAATTGACCTATTTCAAAGAGAAAAGAAGTAATTAAAAAAATTGTACTTAAAGGTTTTATGTGCTGTTTTAGTTTTACTGGTCATTCTGATCGTATCTTGCGTCTGCGACGACGCTTTACCGAGGGAGGAGTCGTCACCGGGCCGCTGCGCCGCGCTGACATTGGCTTGCTTGACCTATTAATAAATAGACACGGCAACGTTTTTAATGAAGATTTTTTGAAAAATGTGACCTATATTAAAAAGTGGTTCAATTAATTGTGCTCGTTATTCTGATCAAACTATTTTCAGGTTTTGCGCATTTAACGTTACACGTTGTAATTGAAATCAACTTAGCCTATCGCAGTCCACTGCTGGACATAGGCCTCTCCCAGACTGCGCCACAACATCCTGTCTTCCGCCTTCCGCATCCAGTCTACCCCAGCCACCTTCTTTAGGTCGTCCGTCCATCTAGCTGGGGGGCGTCCCACACTACGCTTGCCGATACGCGGTCTCCACTCCAGGACTCGTCTGCTCCACCGGCCATCGGCCCTTCGACAGACATGGCCAGCCCACTGCCACTTCAGTTTGCTGCAGGCTATGCCGGTAACTCCGGTTCTTTTCCGGATAATTTCATTCCTGATTTTATCCTTCAAAGAAACTCCGAGCATGGCTCGCTCCATAGCGCGCTGAGCGACCTTGAATTTGTGGACCAGCCCGACCGTCAGTGTCCACGTTTCAGCACCGTATGTCATGACGGGCAGGACGCACTGGTTGAAGACCTTAGTCTTCAAGCACTGAGGGATAGGCGACGAGAAGACTTGACGAAGCTTTCCAAATGCTGCCCAACCCAACTGGATCCTTCTGTCGGCCTCTTTCTCAAAGTTGTGTCTACCGAGCTGGATGACTTGCCCTAGGTAGACATAATCCTTCACAACTTCGAGAAGCGACCCTTCGATGTGGATTGGACTCGGCAAGACGTGCAAACCTGTAATTGAAATGTAAAAAACAAAATCGCCCGTGCGTACCTGGGCTGTTGGCAGAACGGATTTCGATGAAAGGCAAAAGCTAGTTTTAAGCTATAGTAAAAGAAATGGAGAAGATGTGGCATAAGTTTATTTTATCCTTATCAAACTTCCCTTCAGGTGATCAATACTATAACAATAAATGTTGAATTCACCTAGCTATACTCCATTTGTTTAGGTAATTAAATAACGGTAAACAAAAACCACGTGACGTTGTTAACCGACTAAACGTAATACCAGTCTATTCAGTAGTCAAGCTACGTCACAATTGTACTCTTCAATTTAGCAACGTTACAATTCGTTAATAACGTAAGACTGCTTGAAAAGTGAGCATCGTTTTGAACTTTTTAGTTGCAGTTGGGTATTTTGATTTTATTGTTTATTTATTTTATGATTTATGTACACACAGTAAAATCAGGTTAAGCTACGCTTGCCGCGGTTGGTCCGTGGATGGGTGACCATCTTCACATACCAAGACCCCTCCGTGCCTCGTAAAGAACGTTAAGCCGTTGGTCCCGGCTGTCATTCGTGGATCTTTGACAGTCGTTACGGGTCCTCAGTAGCCAGAAAGTCTTACAAGTTTACAACCGACTGGTTGTCAGACTTTCGGGATTTGGTAAGACTTTACCAAGGGGTATCGTATTACACAGTAATTGGGTTGTGAAGGTCAGATAGGCAGTCGCTCCATATAAAATACTGCACTGCTATTCTGTAAAAACCTCGCCGTGAGAACTCAGGTGAAGTGAGCTGTCATTAGGGATTAACACTATTGAAACTGCTCACTTCAAGCTCACTTCACTTATGATTTCACGGTGAGATTTTTACAGAATCGACCGGCTGGTATTCAGCTGCATCCGGTTAGACTGGAAGCCGACTCCAACATAGTTGGGAAAAGGCTAGGCAGATGATGATGTACACACAGTGAAATACATAGAGATACGACATTATTATTATTTCAGTACAAAGGTACCTGCTGCTTATTTCATAAGAAATTTCTTCCAGCAGACCTGCGGAAGCAGAATTGTGAAATAGAAATGTAGACAATAGTGTGTGAGAACAAGAAGAGAAAAATATGATTATGTGAAAATTAAATTTACCTACACATATAATGCAAAAAAAAATACATTTAAGAACTTGCTTAAATATATACACATAATTATATACATTATTATTCTTATTTTCTTGTTATAGCTACCTACTTTCGTCGAGTGAAACCGCAGGCCACAGCTGGTCCACAATAAATTGCAGCCATTAAATTTATAAACTCCTTAAAGGAAGCTCGGTACTGGTAGGTATAAATAAATGTGGCTACAATGAAACAGCAGTGGGTGCGGGTACAGTTGCGGACAAGAGTGGAAAGTGTGCCAGGACTATAACGGGGAGCTTCCGCGCTTGCACAACTTGTGAAATCCATAGAAAGTGGCCGCGAGTGTACACAACGGCTTTTATATCGAATCACTTTGTTGCATTGTGTCCAAACCTTTATACATGTTCGTTTTAAACGAAAACTACGATAAAAGTATGCTAAGAGAAGAAACGCAAAAAGTGGAAGATGTTTATGCCGCATGCCGGTCCGAAAGAAGTAAAAAATCAAAAGTCGTTTATTCAAATTAGGCTGAGAATCAGCACTTATCGAACGTCAAAATTACATAAGACAGTCCCCCAAAACGCCCGCCCTTCACCACTTCCCAGTGATTTCGCTGGGAAGAAAATATGGCGCAACAAACTCCCAGCAGAAAGTATGAAAGTTTCTGGAAACTTCTAACTAGGTACTTAATATGATGGGTAATCATTTGCACTAACACTAATTAACCCAAATAAATGGACACATTACATTACGGCTGTCATTCGTGGATCTTTGACAGTCGTAACGGGTCGTCAGAAGCCCGAAAGTCTGACAACCAGTCTTCAAGGTATCGTAAAACCACCCATTGTGTCACCCCTTGTAAAATGTGTACATTTATTTCTGTAATTTTTATGGTGCACATAGTATTCTATCTATCTATCTAAGCAGTAACTGGGTTGTGGTGGTCAGACAGGCAGTCGCTCCATGTAAAATATTGGTATTCAGCTGCATCAGACTGGAAGCCGACCCCAACATAGTTGGGGGAAGACTGGGCAGATGATGAAAAGGACCCATTACCCCACTTGTAACAGCTGTAAAAATCCTACTATACTACCTACAGTACTTATTTGTCTCTCCTTCCCTTTTCAATCCATCCAAAGGTTGTCTTTAAAAGATCGCTCTTAGCGATAAGACCGCCCATTGTGTCACCCTTTGTAAAATTACTATATTTATGTCTGTAACTAGTTGCGCCCCGCGGTTTCACCCGCATAAGTGTCGATCCCATAGGAACACCCAATCAAATAAAATGTTAAAAAAAAACAAAATGTTAATTCCGGCTATAAACTATCTGTGTGCCAAATCCGGTTTCATCCAAATCCAGTCAGCCATTTGATCGTGAAAAAGTAACAAACATATAAACACACACTAACAAACTTTCGCCTTTATAATATTAGTGTGATTTATATGGTGTTCATAATAAAGAGTATTCTATTCTATTCTATTCTATTTAGCCTGTCGATTCTGTAAAAATCTCACCGTGAAATCATAAGTGAAGTGAGCACTTAATAGTGTTAGTCCCTAGCGAATGACAGCACACTCCACGCTCACTTCACCCAAGATTTCACGGTGAGATGGTTACAGAATCGCACGGTTGTTCTACGAATTAATAGACAAATAGTATTGGACGACTACATAAAGGTCAACAGGTAATTAGAGAGCAAAAGAAACCTAGATTTTGCAATTGTGTTCAAAAATTCTAATAATAACGTTTAACAAATAGGTTTTAATTCGTGTCAAGTTTTCCATTACATTTACCAGCTGCTAATGTCACCACACAATGAACAAATTACTCTCGATAAATAAATTAATACCATAATGGCGCTAAAGTGTTCAAAACAGTGTTTAAATGACCTAATTAACGGCTAACAGTCGCATTTAATTCATTAATGAGGTGCAGTTAAAACAGGGCTTACTTAGTTCTTAATAGCGACGTGGTACTTAAGGCAACTAGACTATATTATTATTTATTTTGAAGAGTAAACCATTTGAAATGTCTCTGCCTCGTTGTTCTAGTGTGTATGAGATCCTGGTTTCGATCCCCAGCGGGGTAATTGCGTAACACGCTATCCGTAGCAATGGCTTGCATTTTGACAATTCAACAACATTCATTGTGTTATTTCCGCCGTTGAGGAGACAAATTTTTCGAACATATGAAACAATGGATTAGCAAAGTCGTTCAAAATGATTGAGCAACGTGTAACGTTAAATGCGCAAAACCTCAGACACCCCAACTGATTTTTAATTCAATTGACCTATTTCAGAGAAAATAAGTCATTAACTAAAATGTAAAGGTTTTATGTGCTGTTTTAGTTTTACTGGCCATTCTGATCGTTTCGTGCGTCTGCGACGACGCTTTATCGAGGGAGGAGTCGTCACCGGGCCGCTGCGCCGCGCTGACATTGGCTTGCTTGACCTATTTATAAATAGACACCGCAACGTTTATCATGAACATTTTTTGAAAAATGTGACCTATATTAAAAAGTGGTTCAATGAATTCTGCTCGTTATTCTGATCAAACTATTTTCAGGTTTTGCGCATTTAACGTTACACGTTGTTTAAGTATAACGCAATTAGGGTGCTAGTCGGGCACTCTGTTACCAGTGTTAGGGCTCTTTCCCACGGTAAAATCCCGTTTTTGTAGGTACGGTTTTATGCAGGATCCCGTTTAGTGGTGTACGTGTTTAAATATACATATTCACACAAGCATCCTGTTTGCTGTATCCGGAAAACAGAATGCTTGTGTGAATATAATACATTTAAACACGTACACTACTAAACGGGATCCTGCAAAAAACTGTACCTGCAAAAAACGGGATCTCGGCGTAGGAAAGAGCTCTTACCAGTGTTACTGTTGGGTTTTCAGTATGGAATTTCTCAGCCCGGAGTCAAGATTTATGTTCGGCTGATGGCAAAAGGTTAGAAAGAAAGAATAAATTTTATTTGGACAAAGTTCGTGAAACACAAAATACAAAATTAACAAAATAATGTTCCAAACAATAATAGTGTGTGTCTCACGGCTGCGCCAAAAAGGTTCGTTTCATCATTAATGCCAGACCGATGCTGTCTGACGCTAGGTTCGCCCCCCTTTTATGTGGAACTCAAAACATAACGTACGAAATGTGGGAGTACTACAACGTGCTTTTTTTTACCGGCTCCAAATTTTTACAGGATGTTCCACCCATGAATATGAATAACTTTTACTATGAAACCAACTCTGAGATCACGAAAACAAATCAGTTGTTTCATACATTTTGGTCAAATAGGTATTGAACTTTTGTATTAAACAGCTGATTTTGTTGTCGTGATTTCAGGGTTGGTCCAATAGTGAAAGTTGTTCATATTCACGAGTAAAAACACATCCTGTAAAAATTTGGAGCCAAAAAAAAAATCATCCAGTATAAGTACATTTCTGCCTCCCTTCGGGGAATACATTCGAGGTGTTATGATATGTTTCAATGATGGTGCATTGAATATTAACTTCAGAGAAATTATGAATTAATTTCAGACCACAAAGTACAGCAGAAATTGAACAATGGCTATAAGCTGACAGGAATCTATAGAATGTCAATCAGTGCCATATTCTCAGACCTACCATTGATCAGCTTATCCTAGGAACAAAAGCCCGATGATTAGGTAACTTTTGAATCCGCAAGTCACTTCTGCTATTCTGCCTTATCGCCGCTCTGGGGCGTAACGTAACCATGTACAGACGCCAGCACATCAAGCTAAATAAACCCCAAGACTAAATAAACCCCCTAAAGCGTTTCCAAAATAATTTATTAACATTAAAAGTTGATCACTTGTTGGTCTTATTGCATAGATGTTTGAAACTTTAAAACTTTCAGAGTGAATAAGTCAAATACTATGCAACAAGATGTAAGAAAGTTAAAAAAATATGATTTAAAAAAATGGCGGCCACTGTTGGTATGTACTATGCCAGGCTCCATATAAAAACCTTAAATCCTCTTTATTTTATCTTAAGATTGAAAACTTGGCTCGTACATAATTATTAAAGTTAAGAATTAATTCAAAACGATATTCCAGATGAAGATCTTGCGTCAGAGACAATTTTTCTTTTGTAAGTACCTATGTATTTTTCTGTTACAAAAATAAAAGGCGTAGGCAGTAAATCTATTAAATTGCATAATCTATTTATTATTAGACAGTTTGGAGACGCTACACAATGGTGCAATGAATCTACCTGATTTATAGTCTGCGAGCCGAGCATAGAGTCACCATCACTTTAGATTCTACAGGACTTTTCGTGTTCTGTCATTAGAGGGTGACAGATGTTGACATTATTTTTGTGGCGCAATTTATTTGTTTTCCTTTAAAATAAACTATTTTAAAATCCGTTGAAACCAAAATGCTTTATATTATGTTTTATATTATGTTATTAATACAATAGAAACACTGATTACAGACTTAAATGTTGTTTTGTATATTTTATGTGGATCATGTAGCCTAGTGTGTCATTTTATCAACTTGTTGCTTGACAGGATGTCAGTAGGACAAGGTTACGACCGTCACTGTAATGATTCAGAAAGGGATACCAGAGACATCTAGAGCTCTACATCCGTATGAGCTAGATACTATCTGATAAACGCTTAATTTTTTCCAGTATGACATAGATAAGATATTAAATTGTTTTTCTGGCATGCTTTCAATCTTAGGTTATAACGGGTGTAAAAAACACTTAACGAAGCCGAGACTCAGTTGTACTCACCGTCGTTGTAATCATTTTGTACTGGACCATACCCAGAAACCTTCTGGTTACGGAGATGTTTAAGGTGAAAGTTCCAACTTTTAGAAAAGTTATGTTATTCACAACTTGAAATACCCCCACGACCCCTGTACCGTTGCACGCATCCATAAGCACGTTTTTTTGCGTGTGTTACATTGCACACTACCGCAAACAGTTTAACATCACAAATAAAAGTCGTTTTCCAGCAATTATTTTTGTGCAATGTTACTTGGCTTGATGTACAGACGCCAGCACATCAAGCTACTACAATCTGTCAGATTTCTTTAATACATTTTCAACTTCAGCGCTAAAGCATAAGGTTCAAAGTTGATTGGGAAAATCTGACAGTTTCGGGTAGCTTGATGTGCTGGCGTCTGTACATACTGTGTAGTAGTCGGCTATGTGATGGGTCTTTTTACACCCTGTATAATATTACCTAACTAGTTTTTTTGGAACGAAGTTCTTTAACGCCGCTTGCGGTAGGAGTAAACTGGTAGAAAAATCGTCAAGTAACGAAAAAGCGTTATGCGACTTTTTATTATACGCTTGTTTTTTTTTTATTATTATTATTATATTATTCAAAACATTTTCAAGACTTTTAAAAAACATTAACATACCTCACAAACCATCGCGGATTTAACAGAGGTATGCCAAGGTGTAACTTAAATAACGCACATCACTGTACTCATCATTATGAACAAGTTTTACTAAGGGACCAAACCCGATCTCGCGAAAAAAAAATCAGTTGTTCCCTACATTTATGTTCGCATAACTCTTTAAAATGTAGGGAACCCCAATGACCTCTTAAGAGGTTTTGCGTTATTTAAGTTACACGTTGTACACTAGAAATAGGCAGAGAGAGAGATAGTACTTATTTATGGTTTTCGAGGGTGCTGAAGCTGATAGTGATAATCAAAATTAAAAACCAAGATGGCGGATGCGAAATTTCCGAATTTTTCGTTATTTAATTTTTTTTAACTTCGTTTCCACCGGGGTCCCCCGGCCCTACACTTTTTTTTCTAATCATTCGCTGCTTTCTCCAATAAACAACAGGATTAGTCTACAAAATAATCACGCATGGTAGCAACACGCAGCACGACACGTGCGGTGGTTGGAGGCTCGCCAACCGATTTCCGAACTGTATCGAATATTAACCCAACAGAGGGCGCACCTGCGCGCACAACATGTCGCGGAGTTGAAGGTGACCCACAGGTTAAAATTAAAAGCGAAGGGGGTCTTTCGCAGAAATTGCCTCCGCCACCAGCCAAGTGCCGAATTTCCTTTAAATGAAACTAGAAATACAATCGGCTTCTTGATAAATAAAAGGTCGCACCAATTGGCAGCAATTTAACTTTTTGTTGTCACATAAAATTCAATACATAATTTGTAAGAAACACGTAGCTTGCGTACCGATAAATTATTTCAGAACATTTTCCAACTCGTTTAGATTATTTGAGCTAATATGTAGTTTTAGTTAACCACGCAATAGCTCGGTGCCGTTAGAAAGCATTTAACAAAACACTTCTCGGAACCCAACGTATTCTCCACGTTGACATTGTCCTCTTTGTAATATTATAATATCCTTGTACCGAACAAACAATAGTTTTCTAGAATTTTCATTTTCTTTTACGCGAGTCAGAAGCGTTGCCGAGGGCAAACGACCGCACACGGTGTTTTCTTTGGAACTTTTCCAATACCTATTAAAAAGCTTTGCAATGAATATCGACATTTATTTAGTTCATATACCTACATAAAAATGGTTTTTTGATTATCATGCAGAACTTACTACAATGGATTGTATTCCTGACGATGATTGGAAAACAGGGAACGTCTTTACTACGAGGCTACAAGAATGACATACCCTAATCCAATCTGCCTAGCCTCTTCCCAACTGTGTTGGGGTCGGCTTCCAGTCTAACCTGCTAAATACCTGTATTGTACAAGGAGCGTCTGCCTATCTGACCCCCACAACCCAGTAAATGGGTAGGTTACTATAGGTTGTCATACTTTTGACGTATAACGACTGTCAAAAAACTCAAGAGATCTACGAATGACAGTCGGGACCAACGGCTATCCGAGGCGAGATATGTAATGAATGGTCACCCATCAACGAACCGACCGAGGCAAGCGTAGCTTAACCTGTCAATCCGTGCGGCTGTTATTATTTAGCTACGAGATAGGCCTCCAATTCTCCATCCAGAGTCTGAATATAATGTCTTTTATTATCATCATAAACGTCTTCCAAGGGATATAAATTTTAATAAAATGTCATCATAATAATATGTCCAACTTGCGACTGGCGAGGTCTGCCAATATTGTGTTACTGTTTATAGGTACTATTAAATACTTGAATAATTGATTGGTTCATTATCAGGATTACAGCCGTGCGATTTTGTAACCATCTCACCGTGAAAGCTTGGGTGAAGTGAGCGTGGAGTGACCTGTCATTCGCTAGGGATTAACACTATTAAGTGCTCAATTCACTTATGATTTCACGGTGAGATTTTTACAGAATCGAGCGACTGCATCGACGGTAACGATTACGTGACGATCACCCTAATTGCGTAACACTATTACTCTTAATTTGAATCATTTTGAAGCATATTGCTAATCCATTGCTCCATATGTTCGAAAAATTTGGCTGCTCAACGACGTAAATAACGCAATGAACGTTGTTGAACTGTCAAAATTAAACCCATTACTACTGATAGGGTGTTACGCAATTACCTGCTAGATTAGCAAAACTTGTGATCTCTTATTGATTGAATGATTAGACTGGGAGCGTGGGTTGTGTACACAGAAGACAACAGCAAAATCAAAATCACGCTTCTTGCAAATGCAGTACCTACTGAAAATGCGCAATCCTTAGTATGTATAATCCATAGTAGGTATAAAACAAATTCGCCGAATGTCTGTACTCGCATAACTTCCGAATGACTGCACCAAATTGGATAATTCTTTATTTGTTGTGTTCGATATTGCCGGGACAAGGTTTGTATGAAAGAAAATTTCGGAAATTCGGAAAAAACATTGCACACCGTGCGAAGCTGGGGCGGGCCGCTAGTTAATAATAAAATGATACCTTTGCGACATGAGCATTAATTTTTGTTGATAAAACTCAACATTAAACTATTGATGTTTCAACACACTCGCATGTTATTTTCGGCGAATGAAATAAATAGGCAAACGCAGCGCAATCAGTCAACATGCTCGTCGTATGAAAAACATCGAATCATAAATATATGTGTTTTAACAACAGCCAGTATAAACACTGTGATGTTAGTAAATATTGCGATGTTTTAACGAGAACAATGCGTAGGCTTCAGTGGCTAATGTTCACGTTAACAGCATACTGACCCATATAATAAATGGCCGTGATTTGCCGCCCCCGGAACTGGACGTAATGTTCTTAGGTTCTTACTGCCTAGACGGAAAGTTGGGAAGATTCTGCGGACACAGGCATTATCATTGAAACTTCAAAACCTTGTGCATGCATGCCTGGGAAAGTAATCAGTTTAGTTTTAATTTTACTTACCATAATAGCTGTCATCGAGCAGTTATTATTCCACTCTTGCTTCCTCCATTTCAAAATGTATGGGAAATACATCATCGATTTTATCTGTAATTTATTTTAATGAAATAAATTTCTATTTGCATGCCGCTGTGTCGGCGAGACATGATGATCATTAACTACTTTATTACATCTTTGTTTGTACCGTGTTTCTGGCAAATAAACGAATTATTATTATTATCACAAATGTAGTTTATTACGGCTTTATCCGCCCCCTGACACTCTCAACGAGATGGTGATGGTGACGCAGTAGCAGGTAACATCTTTTTAAATTCTTTATTTTCGTATTGGCCAATCGTGTTCGTCCCAAAGACACCCAAGACATCTGGTGTTTTTGCCACAAAAATCGGACATCCGACCGGTGAAATATCGTAGCCATCGATTCGTTTGACCTTCGTGTGTATTATAACACGAATATCGACTCATTGACTAATAAATAAAGTCTTAATTCATTTATTCACCGGTATAGGTTAGTAACAGGCATAGGTACACATATTTATCAAAATGTATATTTTGACATGAAATTGCACTTCTGTCGAATTTATCGGTTGTTTACATTTAGGAAAATTACGGTTGATCTTCACAAAATGTATTTTGGTGGCACAATGTTTAGACAGTCATTTATTGCTGCTTGATTTTTTACGATATTTACATGAACATTTTTTCAAAATTCGCAGAATGTGTATTTTGATTTTTGAAAGGTGTGTTCTTCGAAACGAAATTAAAAATATTATTGTTCCCAAAATCCCGATATTCATTAGGGAAAGGAGCAACTTGACTGATCAAATGAGCGCATGATCTTGACCCTTTTCCGGTTCCTTTTATGCTGTCAACATAATTATGACAGTTGATTTGCTATGGAGTAACAAGATCTACCTCTATTCATAACGTAACAGCTACTATATCTGTTGAACTCGTTTCTCAATGTCAAATAATTACTGTATGTTACTTGCAATGTTATGTCTTTTCCTGCTTTGATTGCTCATTACATTGTGGCGTTATTTTGTTATGTAATGGCTTCTTTGTCATTATTTATTTACATAATTTGAATGTGCTATATCATTGTTTATGTTTTGCATTTTTGTTAATATAAACAACTGCAGCACTTTGAAGTTAGGCTACTTTGAACTTTGTCTAACTGAAACTACAAAGAACTGCCTCAAATATCGTATGGGTGTTTACGATTTTGGGTCAGTTCGTTTATTATAAAATGCTGGTTTACTGGGGCATAGAAATGAAATCAAGGAGTAAATGGTATAATAATCTTCATAATTTATTTTCTCTTTCAATTTTATCATACAATATGATACTTCGTATAAAACAATATTCTTTGTTAAATTCATAGAAATATATTATTTTAGTATAACTGTTTCCATATCTTTTATAAACTTACATATTACTGTTAACATTCTGACGAATTCTTTTGTATAAAAATAATACAAATCGGCGTAGGGTGCGTTCTTGACAGACAGTTTGCAGAACAACTTTCTTTGAGTTCTCATTACCACGCCACCCGCTCGCCGTATATAGTCTATATAACAATTCAACTTGTTAATTGGTATTACAATTACTTACAATAACCTATAGAAGACAATGGTACAGAATAGTTTACTGTAGCACATTAATGGTAACAAAAACAATTTAAAACAGGTATAGGCTTTAGTTTACAAAGCGTAGGCACTCGAGATTGCTACTTCATCCTATATGATAAACATTCTCACTAATAAATACTTCCATCACACATTCACTCGCATCGTTCACAATTTCACATGTCAAACATTTGCTCATTACGAATCACATCTATACGTCCACAGCTAATATTTTAAATCGGACGGCTTCACATTACAAAAGTCACGTCCTCTACACTACAGAGCACCGGGTCAGTTCCGAGAATTATCTTTCAAAAGGAGAAAATTATTTGCGCGATCCACGCTCTCGCTCAAACGTACAAGACACTCCTTACTTGCATTCGATCAGTCTCCCACACAAGCACTTAATAATTTGTCTCGAAACAATCAAGCGAAGCGAACAAAGACGTTCCAGTCCACGGCGGCGTTAAAACGTTATTGTCGCGTTTAAAAAGTTAACCTTGTGCAACAAAACGTGATTCGGAACGTCCGAGTGTTGAACACATGGCCGCCATTCCGCGAGGGCGGCGCAGGCGGAATTTTAATTAGCAGAACATCCGCTCGTGACTCGGCCTGATGCGCCGTTGCCACTCTACGCTACACTATCTCTTTCACACCGGCTGCGTTTCGTACCTGTCACAACACAGAGGCGACGTGCGTCTCCGTCTAAATCGCAATAAATAACGTCCCAAATGTAAACTAATTATTATAATAAGATTCTACTGGACAGAAAAAATACACACAATGGCCGGGACACAATGAACAATGGAAATCCCGATTCAGCGAGGCAAGTGCGGCAACATCGCTGAAACGGGAAATTCGCCGTAAAACTGGCAACGCCGCCTCAACCTCGTTCAGTCAGTCTGCAAACGAGTGACGTCGCACGATTATCCTTTCTAGTTTCTACACTATTCTAAATGAGACAACGCAATACTGATTTAAGGAAAACATTAGTTCCGCAACTTACAATGGAAGCTAAAGCTTTTGTAGTTGTGACTCGCACTAAGTACATCCCTCGCTAAGCGGACCGTCCATAACATAACCGTTTCACAAACACCCAACGTCCTGGAATCAGCTCACCCGAGCGGAGGTTCTGCCTGCACACATCACTGGCAACCTAATCTCTCAAACTTAACGATACATCCACAGCATCCTTAACGTAGCGTCAACACCCTAAACACTAGTGTTCATTAACTATATATTACACAGTAAAATTAAGATCACAAATCGCTTTGTATGCTGCGTCCTACCGGGCGCGACTAGCATGGAATGTGGCGGAGCGGCGGCGACGGCACGATCAGAAGTGCGAGTCGATGTGGCAGCCGCTGTTGGCGTGCTCCAGCACCTGCTCCTTGAGCCGGTGCACGTGCTCCTTTAACTTCACCACCATCTGCGCCAGCTCCACGTTCTCGCCCTTCAGGATCTTCACCTTGTCCTCCAACTTGGAGATGCGCTCCAGCTTGCGCCGTCTACACTTGGATGCAGCCACTCGATTTCTTTGCCTTTTGCGTTCCAATTTGATTCTTTCTTGTGTATCCATGTCTATAGGAGACAGGGGTGGCGAACTTGCAGCACTGGGAACTGTTTGCGGTTCGTCCTTGACCACCGGTGTGGGGTAACGGTCGAGCGGCCTGTCCAGATCGGCGTATACTCGCCTGTCAACGACGCGTCCGATGCCGATCTGCTGCGGCGTGGGGTCCGAGTGGTGTAACTTGTCCAGCGCCTCAACGAACGGCCGCGCGTACATTTCTTGTTCCTCCGTCGGCGCGAGACTGGCCGGGAATAACACTGGCGCACCGGGTGTAGGAGTCGCTGTTGTTATCATACCGTTCTGTATGATTAGCTTCTCGAGCTCTGGGGAGCCGAGCTTCAGCATCTGCAGGTCTGGTGAGGAAAGGACCGGCGCCCCGCCGATCCGAGCCCGCTTGATGCCCCGCCCCACGTCCAAGGTGAGGGGCCTCTTCAGGTTCTCCACAGGTCCACTGAGGGGATACTGCTCGTCATAGAAAGTGGTCTCCATGCCGTGTTGGTAGCGTCGAACCATGTGTTTGCACCGAATAACTCGGTATCACTGAACTCACTGCGCGAATATCAAAACTTTTTCATGCGGCAACGCACGTCCGACTCCCTCAACGTTCCACTTGTTTCTAAACATTGTTAAGAAACAACCACTGCTTTTATTGAGTGACTCAGATAAGCTATTTTTAGAAGTAGCGTGATATAGTCGAGCGCTCATTGGTCGGATATCGCGCGATACCAAGTAACGCTTGCGTGTGATTGGTGATTGGCATCGTAGCGTAGCGCGAGGCCGCGTCGGGCTGTTTACGACTTCGTACGATTACCGAGAATCAGCAGGCGCATGTCCATTATAACAATTATGTCAACATTAAACGTGCATCCAAAGTAATGCTTGTTTACCAAATATATATTTTAGTACTAGTAAAAATACTGTAACATATTAATTAAAACATTTCTCATTCATACTGACTTAACCCAGGTTGACACTTGAAAATTAGATTTAAAAGGCTCTCTTGGTGTTAATGTTTCATTCTCCGATCCTACATTGTTTAGCAATTATCTTTTGTTGATGATGATGTTATAGGTAATAAAGTACGAGTAGATGTACTGGCTACATCCGTATTAAGGACTAGGGTAAATATACAGACGCCAGCATATCAAGCTACCCGAAACTGTCAAATTTTTCCAATCAACTTTGAACCTTATGCTTTAGTGATAAAGTTGAAAATTTATTAAAGAAATTTGGCAGATTGTAGTAGCTTGATGTGCTGGCGTCTGTACATGAAGTTAATAAGCTTGAAAATCATGAAATTAGTCTCACGTATACGTATGTTTTATTTAGGAATCATTTTTAACTGACTGAAACTGAATCAGGGCAAGTCCCGATTTTTACGCCAAAATAACGGTCACATGACATTTATTTCGAAATTCTAGTTTGAAATGTTCTTCATTATTTTACCATTAGCTGACAATAATATTAAACATAAAGGCATGGTAAAGACACTGACATATTTATGCATTTTTCAAGTGGAGTCTAGGTAATCTAACTCAAATAACCAACATTCTAATAATGGAACCAAGTTCTTTAACGGGGCTTGCGGTAGGAGTAAACTTGGAGAAATCGTCACGTAACGAAAAAGCGTTATGCCTCGAGAGAGACAGAGAGAGAGATAGTTTTCATGGTTTTCAATGGTGTTAAAGCCGATAGTGAGGTCAAAATGAAAATCCAAGATGGCGGCTGCAAACATTTTTAAATTTTCGACCTGCCATCTTGGATTTTCATTAGGAAGATACGAAGGAGGAACGAAGTCGAGGTAGACCACGGCGAAGGTGGTGTGACGATCTAACCAGGTTTGCAGGGCCAACATGGCCAGAGATCGCTTCAGATAGGGAGGTTTGGAAGGAAGAAGGGGAGGCCTTTGCCCAGCAGTTGGACAAAATATAGGCTAACGAAAAAAAAAATATTGTTATCAATATATTCTTTTTTTTAATTATTTAGAATGATTATTTGTTTTTGTCATTGTAACTCATGAATTTATCAATAATTTATTGAATAAACTTATTGTATAGACGCCAGCACATCAAGCTACCCGAATCTGTCATTTTTTTCCAATCAACTTTGAGCCTTATGCTTTAGTGATAAAGTTGAAAATCTATTAAAGAAATTTGACAGATTGTAGTAGCTTGATATGCTGGCGACTGTACATATCTGTTTGGCTTGGCAATATTTTGTAAAACCGTAAATGGTGCATGTTGTGTTAGCCTGAAAGTAATTGTTGCACTTATAAACGTATTATTAAAGCAATTATTTCTAATGTTTTGAGTAACAATTACTGGCTAACCTAAACAAAACAAAGTAAAAATAAAATCGTGGAACAAGAGTCAAAGTGTGACAATGGAAACGCACGAGTTTGGGTGAGGCACGGAGGCGGGGTAGCCGCTAGCGAGCGGAGCGGTGCAAGAAAATATTGTTCGGGCGACGGGGAGGGGAACTGTACAGGAAAGAGCGAGACGGCTCACTCCCGTCCCGCTCCCACGAAAGATAAGTCCAAACTGAGCAAAAGGAAAATAAAATGCATCTAAAATTCCTTCATTATTGTGGGCTCACATTTTGATGTTATTGTAAACTTGACCTTCATTTTTTATGGACATAACCACAACACGAGCTACAGAATCCTCTAGTCTAGATACCTAGGTAGATAGGTATTAAGGTACTATGGCAGCCAACGACTGTGAGAATCCTTTATGGATATTAAGCATCATTAAATTAATAACTATGTTTTTATGGCCACATCAAAATGTAACGCGTTGTTGAGGTTATTATTACCTATAGGTACCTATGTATGTATATATTTTTCCTCATTTAGTAAATAAATATGAAATGATTTTAAATCCGCAAGCCACAAATCCCCAAATACAAACCAATGCAATCAGAAAATTAATTAAACAAGTGTTAGTATTTTTAACCGACTTCAAAGAAGTTCTAGTTCTACGATTTGCATTGCTGTCTTATCAACTAATTCTGTCTGCTCGAGATCATTTTATCTAATATGTATATAAAAATGAATTGCCCTTCGTTAGTCTCGCAAAAACTCAAAAATGGCTAGAGCGATTGTGGTTAAACTGGTAAGTTTAAAAAAAAATAATGAAAAAAGCATTGTAACGCATTAGCTAGTGTATACCTAATAATAATTTGATGTACCTACCGACCTAAAATACGCATCATATTTTATTTAGGGTCAAGTGCACATCTGCGTACCACATCTGAAGGTTCCGTGTGTACTAGGTATAATCTACCATATAAATTAATGACAAGTTGAAGGTAACCATGTGGGAAACTTAATTCTATGTTGTATATATCTATCTTCACTCAAAAGTGTAATTTATAGGTAAACTATGCAGATACACACAAGGTATCTAAATAAATGAGGAAACTTGAAGAATAGGTACTGTAAGATTGTAGGTCGATTCCCGTGGGTGTTGTACATGGCGACTACCAAGAATAGAAAAATATCGGAAAACTTACGGATGCTTGATAGCATTTCTGATACTATAACGTTTATGGTTATTATTATCGTAAAGTTAGGAAGTGTGATTTCGCGGCAAACCTGAAAATTGTTTTCAAACAACAATAAAATAGCAGAAAATGAATATCTGCGCTGCCATCTATTTGCACAGTTTTCAACTATATTTTTTTTGTCACTCTACCCGACACTAGATGGCGTCTTTAACCAGTATTTTACCCGACTACAACAAAGCCAAAAGGAGGGTTATGATTTTTAACTTTCACCTATTCGATAACAGATGGCGTGTTTTTACGGTAAGCCACCATGTGAGTCAGAATTTCCAAAATAGGTTTAGACACTATACAGTAATAGGCTATTTTTTTTTTCGTTAATAGCACAATAATTGGCTTAACACAGATTTTGTTCTGTGGGTACCATTACCATGCTGTAACATCACGATACATTAGGAGGAGCATATCTTTCATGCGGTGATTCTATGCACCGGCCGGGTCATTGTCCTCCTTAAGCTGGTTAGATAGAGCCACGCCTATTAGGTATTTATTTACTAGGCTGTTATATTTTAAAAAGTAAAGACCAGTAAAATATATGGTCCACTTGAAATCTATTTCAGCATGGAAAACAAAACCGAAAGGAAAGAACAAAAGTAGTAGTCTGTACCTATTGTGAACAGAAACCATTTTTTTTTTCAATCACAATATACTGTTTGGATGCTGATCCGGTAAAAGTGGCAACATTTAATTAATTAGGTAATCCGGTAAAAGAGGTAACATGAATTAATATAAATAACCTTTTTTGGTTGTGATATGAGGTATGTTTTTTAGTATAGGTACGTACGGACCACGGCTTGGGACGCTATGTCGCGTCGGTAACGCTATAGTGTTTATGCATGGTTAAAGGCCATACTTAATTAAAATTCCGTATTTTTCTATACACCAACGAACACTAACATCTGTTTTACAGAGACCAAAGGACAAAGATAATAAATACAGAACCTGAACTTGACGAACTTGTTGTGGCAGTAAATTGGAAGATCTTTTCGACCAGCAGAGGACTATGCTAGTTATCACAGTCCTCTGCTTATAATATTATAGTGTGAAATTCATACTAATATTATAAATTCGAAAGTAACTTTGTATGTTACCATTTCACGCCGAAACCACTGAACGGAGTTCGATAAAATTTGGCAAGGCATGAATGGGGTTACCATTGATGCCTCAGGAAGGACATAAGCTAAACTTGAATAAACCTGAGCGTTTGCAAAATAATCTGTAAGTATTCGTTTTTTTTTTTAACCGTAAAAAGTATGATTACGTCTCCAACTTTCGCAAGATACTCAAGTGGCTCCCCATTCGACTTGGCAGGAACGCTCGGATGTTGTGTCTGCTATTCAATGTCCTTCACAATCGTAAAACACCACACTACCTGCGGGTTCGTTTTTCCTACGCCCGTCCTTCAGATGCGCCTTGCAGGTCACATATTAAAAACCTTCTTAAGTCCCCACTCCACTGCCAAACTGTTGCAGTTTTTAAAAGAAGAGTAAAAGAACACTATCTTTTCACTTCATCATAGTTGTGTATGTATTTACTATTTTGATTACGTTATAATTATTAACATTCTAGTGATATTTATTTTAAAAGTATGTATGTAACTATATTCTCATAGTATTTGTTTAGTTTTTTAAGTGTATAATTGATTACGAGAGGCCCGTGGCTAAATAATAACAGCCGCAGGTCGATCGATCAGGTTAAGCTACGCTTGCCACGGTTGGTCTGTGGATGGGTGACCATCTTTACATACCGAGACCCCTCCGTGCCTCGGAAAGCACGTTAAGCCGTTGATCCCGGCTGTCATTCGTAGATCTTTAACAGTCGTTACGGGTAGTCAGAAGCCCGAAAGTCTGACAACCAGTCTTACCTAGGGGTATCGTATTACCCAGTAACTGGGTTGTGGAGGTCAGATAGGCAGTCACTCCATGTAAAATACTGGTATTCAGCTGCATCCGGTTAGACTGGAAGCCGACCCCAACATAGTTGGGAAAAGGCTAGGCAGATGATAATTGATTACGAGTTTATGTATTTTTTTTGTCTCCTTTACTCTTTCACACGCTGTCTACATCTCTCCATCTATTGTCCTATCGCAGGTATGCTGGAAGAGATTTCTTATGAAATAAGCGTCACCATTGTACCAATTTTACTGTTTTTTTTTTCTTCTGTTTATATATGTGTGTACATAAATGGTAACATAAAGAAATAAAATAAATAAGCTACTTTTTGTCACGGTAGCACGTTCCCGTGCGATAATTTCCGACATACACGCAGGCGGGGCCGCAGAAGCTAATTATACGGGGTGTCCGAAAAGTCATGGATTACCTTTTACCTGCTGATGGGCCACATTGAGATCTACCAACAAAAAAAAATAACCTACCAATAATTTTGTTTTTTCACTAGGGCCGATCAAAAATAAGGTAAATTTTTTTTTGGTGAAAATTTTAAGTTTGAACCTAAATTTTAGGTATTTAAAAGATGATATCTGTAACTTTCTTGTATTCAATCGATAGTAGGATAATTCAAGATGAAAATAAAAAAAACCTGTACCTACTCGAAAAAGTTTTCATTCGTAGAAATGGCCTGGAAAAAACTGATCAAAGGTAGAGATTTTCCAAAGGAGGATGGCGAGTTTGGACCCACATTATTTATAAATTAACCAAGTGACATTCACTTGCAAGTTCATATTTACTATAATTAAGAGTTTGTAAGAGTATTATATAAAAAATATTGAGTCACTAGATGATGGGAATTAAAAGTTATAAAAGATTTTTAGTTACATAAAAATAAGTCATCATGCAGTAATTAAACGCACCGTGTTTCGTATTAGGAGTAGAAGTCGGTGATTATAGTTTCATCCTATATCAATCTAGTCTATGCTTACAGTATTAACTTCATTTTCATATCTCGTTTTCACCAAGTCACTATTTTCTAGTTCCTAGCTCCCAGACGTATTTATATATTGAGTAGGTAAGTACCTATATTTTGCCAGAGAGACTGATACAGAAACACGATGGTAGTGTTGGTAAATATTTCTATTCTGTTTGATCACTTTTTTGAAACTACATAATACATAAACAAGATATTGTAATACATAATACATAAATAATACATAAACAAGATATTATTAAATAAGCACTATTAGATTCGTTTTAGGTTATAATCTTTTACATTGCATATCTTTTTTCTCCCAGCCTCTACGACTTACTGCCCATTTGTTTTTTTGCTAGTTTTATATAGTTCTACAACTAGTTATAAGTTTTCGTACTGCACGATACTCCTAATAGTGGGTCCCATTGTACCACATGCAACCTCGCCATCCTCCTTTCATTAAACTTTCAAAAACTCGGAAACCATAAGACTTTTACCATGGTCATTTTTTTTTTATTGGTAGATCCCAATGTGGCCCATCAGCAGGTAAAAGGTAATCCATGACTTTCCGGACACCCAGTATATAAATCAAACAGAACTCACTTTATACAACATAGATCAAATTTATTGCAACAGTACATTTGTACATCACATCGTAGATTCACTTAAAACAATAATATTTATTTATTATTAACACCTTAGAGGTCAGTTTCTCGAACGAAAATTATAGCAAAATGAAAGTAGCAAATTGTCAAGGTCGCATAAATTACTGCGATTTATTGAATGATTTATCAACAGCCAATCGCAGGAGTTTACACGCTCGCTTCACAACTTGTCACAGTAATTTTTCGATAATTTTCGTTCGAGAAATTGATCCTGAAACTATCCTTACAGGTTGCCCAAATGCGATAGTTATGTGATGATAAAACCATTCTATTATTGTCCCACTGCTAGGCAAACGCCTCTTCTCCCATACAGAGAAGGCATGAACATTGAACGACACGCTCGGTAAAGACGGATTGGCGATTTCAGACCTATATTATTAGTATAAGTCCAGCCGGTCGATTCTTTAAAAATCTCACCGTGAAATCATAAGTGAAGTGAGCACTTAATAGTGTTAATCCCTAGCGAATGACAGCTCACTCCACGCTCACTTCACCCAAGCTTTCACGGTGAGATGGTTACAGAATCGCACGGCTGGTTTCATCACGATGTTTCCTTCACCGATGTCAGTAATGTCCCAAGATAAACTCATAACTTATTCAACATATTATTACTTCTTAATGTATTTATTTCACAGTAACTGATATGATTCTGACGTCTTCGTACGGCTTGTCTGTCTTGGGGTTGGTTTTGACGCTGCCGATGTTTTGTACCACCTCCATGCCGCGGACCACGCGACCGAACACTGTGTGTTTGTTGTCCAACCAGGGCTGAGGAAAAAAGAGATTCATTTCACGAAATTATTGCCATGTAATAGTGAGTGAGTGAGTGGATGTTGTAGTAGTGAGTTACGCGAGCATAAATGTAGGGAATATGTGATTTTTTTTTCGCGATATCAGGTTTGATCCCATAGTAAAAGTTTTTCATAATGACGAATACAATGACCCCTTCAGATAATTCGTAAGAGATTTTGTGTATGAATAGATAGACCTTACACGTGCTACTTAATGCGCTTATTTTTTTAAATTCTTGTTTTTTACTGACTACTTGCTAATTTCTACTGAAAACGATAAACTACTATTCTAAAATGACAATAATTATAGATACATAATGAAATAGGTACTAAAATGTTGAAAATGGTTAGAGTGGACTGGATACATTTACCGGGTAATTTTATACTAAGATATTGTTAAAGGCTAAGCTACTAATAGATTAACACTATGATATGAACGTAAACGAAGCAAAAGTATAACGCTCGTAGCAGGTGGCGTTCTGTAGTTTCTGCCAGCCCCCGTGGGAAGAAGGCGTGAGTTTATGTATGGGATGAATTCATGAACCGATGAATGATAAGCCCACTAACCCCTAAAGTCTTAATGTGGCCGATATTGGCAGGCCCATATTTAGCAGTAGTAGGTACTGCAAGGTGCAGTTACAGCGGTGTGCAGGCTGGCGGGACAACCTCTACCCATGAACTCAGCACATGATTCTACAGTAAAAATTTTACATCTACACTAATATTATAAAGAGGAAAGATTTGATTGTTTGTTTGTATTGAATAGGCTCCGAAACTACTGGACCGATTTGAAAAATTGTTTTACCATTAGAAGCCGACATTATCCCTGATGAACATAGGCAATTTTTTACCGCGGGAAAATGCTTCATTCCTACGGAAAAACGGGTAATAGGATTTAAACGGCGGGAATTCCGAATTCTACGCAAACAAAGTTGCGGGCGGATGCTAGTCGGTTATAAAAAAAAAAAACATGTGTTTCATAGAAAAGTGCAATACCTACGCGGTCAAAATGGAACAGTATTTCTTTTTCATATAACCTACGTCGAATTACAACGTTGTGAGGTTCAGAATAACGTTTTCAATCCATGTTATCAGGTTGCACGATGATGTCCCAGCCACCCTGTGTGCTTCTATAAAAGTCATGACGGAAAATAAAAACGGAGTTTTTTTTTCCTGATCTTCCCGATAGAAAACGACAAATTATAACCATATTATTTATTTTTTAAAGTGCCTCTTTACTGTCTAGTAAGATGACAAAACATTTTTCAAATTTTATTCTATGATAGATAAGACTGCGCACACGCACGCACCGTGCAATCTACATATGTGCATTGTAAGATCATGAGGACGTTTGGCGTGCTTGCATGAGTGCTGGCTGTGCATGCCATATATTTTAGTGTTCCTTTGATAAAGAATTTTTGATATTGGTTATGAAGTGTGTTCGACGTGTACGTCCGATGTTGTCATAGCATTAAGTGAGTTTTATTTAGTTAGGTTCATCACAATCATCGTTCCCACTGCTGCGACACAGGCCTCCTGTAGGTAAGAGGCAGTGGGCGTTAATCCACCACACGGGTGCAGTGCGGGTTGGTTGATTCCGCCGTCATATTACGCAATAAAGCACATACATTTTAGAACAATGCTAGTTGACGCTAGTATCATAACAAGTTTATCTTCCTGATACCGGGGACGTGTTTTATTACTTCAACGTCGCTTGATGCAATCTGTATGATATTTTAATTTTTAAGAGGTGTTCCGACCCGCAGGTAAACACGAATTCTTCCCCACCGCTTAAAAACTATGAAAAGCTAATCATATCCGAGTACTGTTTGTAATATTGAAATGAAAGTATGTCTATTTTTGTAAGTAGATTTCCACGACACAACAATTTTGTTACTTTACAATTATCATCATCATCCACAGCCCGACTTCACCCACAGCTGAGCAGAGGACTCTATTTTCATATCCCAATCCCCACGTTCCTGTGCCAGCCTCATCCAGGTTCCCGCCGCCGGACGACCGACGACTATGTTTGTAATATTACGAACTAAATCTAGCCATACTCTCCCCATAGCGACACCGTTATTTAAATGTCCATATCCCTCAGAGAATCGCTACCACTGTTGCTTAGTTTAAAATTATATTATGTTCATATGGCCCGACCTGTGACTGTGTGACCCGTGCAGAAAACATAACCCTTCATTACAGTCGGGTAAACACGTAAGTCGCGTAGTCGCGTAATGGGTGTGATTAGAAAATCGAAAACTAAATCAAAAGAAAAAAAAAATAAAAGAAGAAAAAAAACACAAATAAACGATAGGTTTGTGATGGTGTCTTTGTTAAATCAAATGTAGCCTATTTTAGTATTTTAACAACAAACGATAAAAAAAAAACGAAATTCAAGCGGACGAACTATCTGGTAAAAACGCTACTTAAAACAGAGGTAAGTACTGTCATGAAACTTACCGTAGGTGCAAGCGTGATGAAGAACTGGCTGCCGTTGCTGTTGGGTCCAGCGTTGGCCATGCTGACTGTGTACGGCCGGTCGTGCTTCAGATGCGCCTTGAACTCGTCCGCGAACTCGCCGCCCCATATGCTCTCACCACCCGTACCCGTGCCTGGAAAATGGTGAAGGAGATATAGAAAAGTTTTTTGTATTACTATTACGTTATTCTTATTATTTTCATCATTTTGTTCCTTTCTCATTTGGATGATCCTTTTACTAGAAGACGAGAACCATCTGCTAAACATTTTAAGAACCGATAGACCTGCTTTATCCATACAAAGTACAAAACGGTCGTTTTTCGTGTATGTCTTTGTGACCGCTTAGTTCTTCTAAACAATGGATTTTGATGCGGTTTTCACATTCATATAGAGAATTTATTCCAGATGTTTCGTTATAGTCCTAATAAGGTTTTACGGTAACGAAACAATTGAAAAATTGCCGGGAATATTGGAAAATTCTGACAAAGTGAAAGTGCATTTTCTTCATGAATTTGTATGAATTATTGAAATACTAGCAGCGCCCCGCGGTTTCACCCGCGTAAGGTTCGATCCCGTGGTAATATCGGGATAAAAAGTATCCTATGTGTTAATCCTGGTTATAAACTATCTGTGAGCCAAATTTCATCAAAATTGGTCCAGCCGTTTGAGCGTGAAGAAGTAACAAACGTACAAACACTCACAAACTTTCGCCTGTATAATATTAGTGTGCTGGACAGGAGAACGTCTGTCGAATCAGCAAGTAATGAATAAATAAATAGCTAAGAGAGACCTTTGCAATATTCACCACACTAGGCAATCAAATTGATGATTGCAGCATGTTGATACTAGACCTACAAGGAAAGCTTTTGCTGCCAACAAAAAACGGGCCCCTCATTATTGGGAATGAATAAATGGGCAGTTTATTGCTTGCCCTTATAGATAAGATACCGGCCCCTCAATAATTCTCAATAATTCTTCCATATCGTGGTTATAAATTGCCACACCTCTAAGCCTTTGCGATTACTACGAAATCTGTGATTAGTTTTTACTATTATCTATATTACTAATAATAATAATAAAGCTACAGTTTGTTTGTTTGTTTTAATGCGCTAATCTCTGGAACTACCAAACGGATTTTGGATACAATGCTTGCTTGTAACGTTTCTCTTATGCAGTTGCAGACAAAATTCGATATAAGCTGGGACTGTTAGTACAAAACATATCCATAAACATTATTAGAACCGTCCGATCATCATGCATTTCATGATCATGGAGTTTAGCTTTCAAACGAGCGTGATACAAGTGACGTACTTATTATCTCTTTTGATAACAAGTCCTTCAAATTACCAATAATTCGGTACATTTCTCTTATCACGTCCTGATAAGTGGCACGTGGGTGTGAAACGTGTCGCGAAAACGTGATCATAATAAAGGATTATTGTACAAATATTACATAATTCGCGCCTCGATACTTCGTGATTATTTCACGAAAGTGTATTAACTGTAATCAGCCATTTTTTCCCTTTCAACGATCGACCGATCTTTTGAAATTTCAAAGCATAGTTCACTGTCCTTGGCAAAGAAATAATTAAACAAATAAAAAAGGCTAATTGTATGTTACCTGTAGGATCTCCAGTCTGCACCATGAAGCCTTTAATAACGCGATGGAACACATGTCCGTTGTAGTACCCGTTACGGGAATGGACACAGAAGTTCTCAGCGGTGCGCGGCACGTCCTTGCCGAAGATACGGATGTGCACGTCGCCTAGAGACGTGTGGAGGATCGCTTGCTCGTAGAGACGCTGGACACCTGGGAAGGAATAAAATGTAATTAGAGAAGGTCAGGAAGTTTTTGAGACAGGTTTATTGAACGCTTCAGGCTCTTGTCTCAATAGTAATAAAAATAGTAATCGAGGAGGTACTCTGCTTTGTTATTGGGTAATTACAGCCTAGTATTTCCACTGCTGAAACTCTCCCTCGGCCTCGGCCTCGGCCCTCTAAGTGATAGGCGGTAATCCACCACGCGGGCCCAGTGCGGTTAGGTTGTGTTCCCAAAAAAAAAAAAAAAAAGAAATGCGTATGCTTGTAAAATACTGAGATACGAACACGATATTTTAAGTTGGTAATATATGTACTGTTTTCTTAACTTGCTGTTGTTGTATGTAAGAATCGTAGCAGGTGCGCTCTGCAGTTTCTGCCATGGCAAATCATCATCTGCCTAGCCTTTTCCCAACTATGTTGGGGGTCGGCTTCCAGTCTAGCCGGATGCAGCTGAATACCAGTATTTTACATGGAGCGACTGCCTATCTGACCTCCACAACCCAGTTAGTGGGTAATACGATACCCCTAGGTAAGACTGGTTGTCAGACTTTCGGGCTTCTGACTACCCGTAACGACTGTCAAAGATCTACGAATGACAGCCGGGACCAACGGCTTAACGTGCTTTCCGAGGCACGGAGGGGTCTCGGTATGTAAAGATGGTCACCCATCCACAGACCAACCGCGGCAAGCGTAGCTTAACCTGATCGAACGACCTGTGAGGCTGTTATTAAATAGCTGTGTAAATTGTATGTGTGTTCCAAGTATTATGTAGGTAGACTGTGATAAAGGCCCTTATTGAGAAATTCAGAAACTAGCAGGGAAATTGCGTAACACACTATCAGTAGAAATGGGTTTCATTTTGACAGTTCAACAACATTCATTGCGTTATTTACGTTGCTGAGCAGACACATTTTTCGAATATATGGAGCAATGGATTAGCAATATGCTTCAAAATGATTCAAATTGAGTGTGATAAGTGTGTTACGCAATTGGGGTGCTGAGAATAAACTAAAAAGAACTGAAAGTATAAGAAATAAGAATAGTGTCATACCTTGCCCCTCAGTAGCAGAAATAATATCCTCCTTGGAAGGCTTCTCGTTAAAGATATCCCTGTCAGCATCAGGGCTCTTGATATCATCAGGGCTTCGTCTCGAGAACATGTAAAAGCGGTTCTTCTTGTAAGCGGTACAAAACAGCGTGGGGTCTGTCTTTATGTTCAGAAGGGTGGGGTTCTCGGAGCCTTCCATCTCCAGAGTTGTTGCTACTTTTGATTGGTTGGTACGGCCCTGCGCAAAGATTTAGAAAGGTTGGAGAAAATTTTCAGTTTATAACTACTAACGAAACATATTGTTACCATTTACTAAATGAAAATATTGGAAGAAATTTTGTTTAATTTGTTTTTAATTGACATAAAATTTTGAAGTACAAGATTCAAGGAAGTAAAGTACTTGTGTTTTTGGTTCCCAAATCAAGTACACAGATATAATGATGCATTTTTTTGGTAACTTAATAAAGAAACTGTCTATATAATTTTGTCTAATTAATTTTGGCAAACATTATTTGCTAGTAGCACATTTTTTTTATATTTATTTCGATTTGTCAAATTTTGGGGTACAATAAAGCATATTCGATCTATCTTTACCAAGTGTGCGAGGGAAGTAATAATGTAAGATGTTATACGTATGAATGAATTTTATTATCAAAATGGCCTAGACTACATATTATGCGTACAAATTCCCTATTAAGTAACCCTACTTAAAACTGACGTGCCTACCGCACATTTCTGCTGATACCCTCAGGAGTATCATGGTACATAATGTCTATCTTACCTGGAACATCGCAAGATGTAAGGGCCTCAAGTTCTCTGGTTTCCCGAGCATGGCGACACAGCGGTTGGTGACCAGGTTGACGACCTTCACTCCCAACATGGTCGCGTAGATCACGAAGTGGCCGCTCGTGTCGAACAGTATGTTGGCCAAGTGGACCGAGTCTGACTTCTCTAGGTCTCGTTCGGCTGCCATTCTGGGTGAGGAAGAAAACTGTTAGTTAGGTCAGCGGAGAAATATACATAACGTCACGCCTGAAGTTCCCAAGGAGATAGGCAGAAGTGTATTGAACTTACACCATCTTTTTGCCAATTATGTTATACTAGCTTGTCGGAAAATATCCCACGGGAACGTACACCGGGATTAAAAGTACCCTGTGTGTTAATCCAGGTTTTGTGTGCCAAATTTCAGCCAACTGCAATTGGTTTAGGCGGCCCACGCCAGTAAAGCTCCCAGTCAGTATGATTGTTTCCGACATCTTCAACAATCATCGTCATATTTCAGACAATTTACACAGGACATTAATTAATTTTAAACCTAAACTTTCCTCATCAATATCTTCGTCCATTGGTGAAAACCGTATGAAGATGTGTTCGGTAGTGTTTGAGTTCAGACAGACAGACTCGGCGGGGGGGAGTTTATTTTATGATACGTAGTGAAGTACCATTTAATAAAGATTGGCTGCTGTGTATAAATATACAATCTTTATTAAGGTATTTATTTGTACTCCAGATACTTGTTTCAGATCTAGAGATTGTAAAAGAACACACGCATTGCAATACAGGAGAACTTCATAACGTGGGGCTAAGTTTTAACAACATACAGCTCAGATATTAAGTCGAGAGCTCGTAAGAATGCCACATTCGTAGTAAAGACGCTCTTAGGTAATAGGTAATATGGGCTGGTGTCCACAACTCCACGTCAATGCGCGTATTTTCCGTACGGGCAAGACGACCTTAGAGAAAATTATGTCTAAAATTGACAGCACAAAAAAAAATAGATGCAACATTACCGTCTACCAAACTCCATGTTGGGCAGCTGCTGCGTCTGATGCTGCAACTCCTGGAAGCGCTGCAGGCTCTCGTCTATCACCTTGTGCAGTTTGCCTGACAGGAAATGGAACACACGCACCTATTACATCAACAGACAAACATCCTACTTGTTATGTACTGGGTTCAATCGGGGTTCAGAGGTTACTTTATTTAGGATCTCCAACAAAAGATTTACGCAATACATACACATAAATAATGCGCAACATCAGAGGGGGAATCCTCGTAATTTTAAGAACGTTCATAGTCTGATCTGCGTTTTTTTTTTTGGGTGGGTAATTATCAAATAACTTTTCCCACTCTGGGCGGAGCGGGAGGGCGCGTCAGACTTTTACTGACTAAAACCCACCCGTGTTCCTTCAGTTGCCTGTGCCAAGGGCCACGGTAACTCTTTCGAACAACCCGCGACCCTGGCAGGCATCGGCCCCAGTGGACCCCGTCAGTTACTGCTGACATCTCTTTGAAGCGCGCGTGGAACACAACGCGCCGTCGCCCCGAGCCTGGTCCTTACCGGACGGCGAACTGCCCATTGCTCGCCGTCCGCAAGCCCGCGCCTATGGTGGCCCGTCTGATCTCAGTCTCAATCTGTCAAAAATACCTCTAATTTCCCTATATTTTTTACAAGTTTTTGACATTGACTGTCGTTGAGATATGATTACGACTAGATTTTTAACGCTTTTATTAGTTTCATTAATTACGGGAATTGGCCTGCTGGTATTAAGTATGTTGACTCCTTCACTTATAGGCCACCACAGCATGCACCATATAGTAAATAAGGTTTTAGTTTCGTTAACGTTAGAGGACTGTCTCATTTGTAGGCCGAAAGTCACTAAGCGAAAACAAAGTATAGTAATAACGCGTTTTCATATTACGCGACTTCAGTCGGGCACTCCCCCATATAACGCGGGGATTTCCCACATACATATTTCTGTACTGTGAAAATTAAATATTCGATTTAAACCCCCTGCAGCGAGAAAAGTTAAATGTGATGAATTATTTATACGTAACGCGTTATACAAGGTCGTAAAAACGCGTAACCAATCTACCGCGTTATAGGGGGATTACTGTAATAAAATATGGAGGGCGGGCGATGACGAGACGCGTGGGTCGGGGGCCGAAATGACACGTGGGCAGAAGCTAGTATACTATAATCTACACCATTTGGATTAGAAAACCAACCCAGTCAAAGTAATACATCCAAGGAAACTGGATAAACAAGGAAATCAGAAAAATGTTTGCGTGTGATTAAAATAGATCTCTATTTTAGTCAAGAAACACAAATGTTGCATGTTGTGGAATCAGGCGTTGCTGTGCGGAAATCAATGACGGTGAAAATATTTAGTTTCGACGAGTCAACATCTCCTGAGGATGCCCCGTGGAGGGTGAAAAATGATTGTATCAAGTATAGTTTTGAGTTGTATGTTTTTATTAACACGCTTTTATAAGTTTCACCTGTGTGTTTGTTTGTTTGTATGTAACTGACTCGTTTGGGCTCGATTTTGCCCCACTTTAAGCGATCAGATTTACTTTAAACGTTGTAGACTTATCAACGGCCGACGACAATACAATATTTTAATTAAAAAAAAGTTGAAAATTTTTTTTTTTTTTTTTTAAATAAGTATATAAAATATACATAGTTAAAAAAACTAAAAAAAAAAAACACGCTTTAATAGCAAATCGAACTAAAAATCAGAAAATAACTTCTGATTTAAAATTCTAAAATAAAGTTATGAAAAGAAAAACAATTTCATTGTAAAAAAGCGTGGGGTGCTCTCGATATTGATTGTTGTAAATATATAGTTAGTAGTTATTTCTAAACGTGGAGTTAGTATAGAAATATGATAAAAAGCTCCCCACGCTTATTAAAGAGTGTTTTTTTTTTGTTTTTTAAAACTATATTTTTTTAATTTTTTAATTATAAGTGTGTGTTGTCCCACTGCAGGGCAAAGACCTCCCTTCCCTCTTTCCACTTTTCCCGGCCTACTGCGATTGTGAGCCAATCCTTTAAGGAGTCCAGCTCATCCCGACATCTCTTTTTAGGCCTGCCGCGTAGTCGCCTAGTATTTGGGATCCACTGAGTGGTGGCTTTTGCGTATTGCTGCTCCTCTATGCGACAGATATGACCCCAGTTCCACTTTAGTGCAGCAGCTGTGCGGCCAGCGTCCGCTATTTGTGTATTGGAACGAAGTATAGAGTTCCTAGCGCGGTCTGTGAGTTTGACACCTAGTATACTTCGTTCCATAGCCCGTTGGCAGACTCCAAGTGTGGACTTTTGACGCTTCGTTAGAGAACAAGTTTGCTCTACGTAGGTGTGGGTGGAAAGAATGCACAAGTTGGATGTTGCATTATAATTTTCGCATTTTCTGCATGTGCATATTTTCCAGGGCGGCGAAACGTGCTACATTCGGCATCCAAGTCTGGATCTAGTTTTTACGGAATTAAAACTAAAAAAAAAATCAGCACTATATCATTTTACCTTTCTATCCAAGCTGATGGACGCCATCTTCTTGCCGTCGGGCGAGAATGCAAGCGCCGTCGGGTACGTCTTGTTCTTCACGAAGTCGTACAAATCTGTGTCCAACTTCGAGCCGAAGTTTACCGTTTTCGGGAACTTGTACTCGTGTTTTGGACCCGTCCAGTATTCGATGATGCCTATTAAAATAAATGGGAACACTATGTAGCTATCAACATAATATCTGACGCTGTAGTTTGTACAGTCTAACGCATAACAGGAGCAACGCTTCAACAACGAAAACCGCCCTTACTGCTACGTGTTCTCAATAGTGGGCTCAAGTGGGCTTTAAAGCATAGTCCGTCTATACTGTTCCCACTACTGGGACACAGGCCTCCTCTCTATGAGAGGGACTGGGCCATAATCCACCACGCGGGCCCAGTGCGGGTTGGTAGCTGTCACATGTCTTCGAATTTTTGGTTCAAGGACATGACGGTTTCCCCACAATGTTTCCTTCACCGTTTTGAGAGCAGTGGTAATGAAATTAAATACACAAAGTAAAGTAGAGTAAACACTCGTAAGTCGTGGCGATACCATTGGACCACCACTGCTCTGGCCTTGACACACTGAGGGGGGAAGGGAAAACCCGCGAAAGCGCGCGATCGCTAACGAACGTTCGTGTAAAGGTGCGTATAAATAAAGCTGCGTATCGACTTCGCGCTCCTGGCGCGCGCGCCATGAATGACTGCGCCGAGAGTGCGTTCCGCGGAGCGCGTTCCAAAGATTTGAAGTATATCAACTAAGCGCGCCTGGCGCGCGTGGCAACTGTTCCAGTGTTTGACCGTTCATCATGGAAGCTAGTCGTGTACGAGCAGCAGCAGCTTTTGTAATTATACACAGCATTATAAAAAAGAAAAAAGAAAAACGAAAAGTGCGTTGGTGGATAAAAGAGCTTTACCGAAAAAGAATGCAGTATGGAGTAATTTATTATATAGATAGTTTAGTTAATTTCTCCGTAAACTTATCATGCAAATACATGTTATTTTTTATATAAAACTAAAAATAATAAAAAATCTGTATCATAATTACCAGAGCCAGTGATTTGGCTTTTAGATATTCTCCATTTTTCTCTTCTGTACGATGATAGGAGCACAGTCATTTTTTTCTTTAACTCCGGCACAGGGACTCCCATTTCACTACTGATTTCTCTCCAAGCATCTTCTCTAAGCGATTTATTATGATACGAAGAACTTTTGCTGTTCCACAAAAGTTCTTTCGTACTGTTACATCCCTAGAATACACCCTTAAATGCCTAGTCAGCACCACATCATCATTCCTTTCTAGACTTAGTGCATTAGTAGGGGAATAGAGTCAGTTCGGGTTGAGACTCCTACCGGATAGGTCGCAAGTCAGAATATTGACCAAGTTTCCATGTTTAATACTATGTTTTGTGCCTTTCACTAATATAAATAATTAACTACCAATAATCGTTTTTTTTTAAAAAGGGATTTCTAAAACGTGTCCTAACAGTACCATATAGCTGAATTAACTTACGGCAACTTTGGTTATCCATAATTATTATTCGGAGCGCAACAAACACAAAAAACGACCCGTCTCAAATGGCGCGCGCGCCACGACTGATGCGTGGTAAAAAACCGACACCCGACGGAACGGACCGCTCCGCGTTCGGGCGCTCCAACGAACACATTGGCGCGCGTTCCAAACTGGTATCCATTTCGCGCGGCTGGAGCGCGCGCCAATGTTCGATCTCTCGGAGCGCGAAGTCGATACGCACCTTTAAGCGCGGCAGCCGCGCGAGCCAATGTTCGACCAGAGTTGACGTTCATTTGCCGCGCAAGCCAATATGTAGATATAAATTTAGTTGGACGTGACATAAGGGTGCCAATTAGTTTTCATGGATGTGCGATTGACTGTACCTGTCTGACTGACCGTTTATTTTACATCTTCTTCACATTTTATCTAAATAGTGTTTACAAAAGTAAAAGAAAAATATATTTTTGCTTATTTTTCTTCATACACTAGAATCGGAAATTCTCTTTAATTAGCATTTTTTTTTGTATACAAAACAGTTATTTGACTTTGACTTAACCTTGCACATATATTTAAAGATGTAAATGATTTTAATAAATTTATTTTACAATTTGATTTTATGTATTTCAGTTATTTAATTTTAGTTTTAGTTATAATAGTTTTATTGTGGCAAGTATTTTATTCTTTGGTCACTAAAATATTTTTTAAGTATACTAACGTAAATATGGATCACTGCGTCTGAATGAAATACATAATATCAATAAGATGGACAATTCCATTTTCTTTTTAATTTTTCTTTTCTTATCATTTTTATTTTATTTTGAACTAGCTTCTGTTCGCGGCTTCGCACGCGTGTATGTCGGAAATGATCCCACGGGAACTTGCTACCGG
This sequence comes from Eremobia ochroleuca, assembly GCA_949629135.1. Lineage (NCBI taxonomy): Eukaryota > Metazoa > Arthropoda > Insecta > Lepidoptera > Noctuidae > Eremobia > Eremobia ochroleuca. The sequence goes on along the minus strand of OX451401.1, from coordinate 2,447,390 downwards.
GACAAACAGCCCGGATGCCATCTTCTACTTGCCGAATTAAATAATTATTCATTCATTAATTGTAGTGTTTGGTGTATTTTTTTATCTTGTATATTTTTATGGTATACAATAAAGTATATATAAATAAATAATAATAATTAATCAATTATTGAAATCCGTTCAGTGGTTTAGGCGTGAAAACGTATAAAACTGACATTACTTTCGAATTTATAATATTACTAGCATCCGCCCGCAACTTCGTTTGCGTAGAATTCGGAATTCCCGCCGTTTAAATCCTATTACCCGTTTTCCCGTAGGAATGAAGCATTTTCCCGCGGTAAAAAGTAGCCTATGTTCATCAGGGATAATGTCGGCTTCTAATGGTAAAACAATTTTTCAAATCGGTCCAGTAGTTTCGGAGCCTATTCAATACAAACAAAACAATCGAATCTTTCCTCTTTATAATATTAGTGTAGATTATTATGGGTGAAATGATTTGCCTCTACCTTGCTTGTCTACCGACACTGCTGTTTCGTAGAGCGGGTTGTAAGCGATGGTGGTGACGGTGGCTTGGTGAAGGGTCTCGAAGGTGTGCAGGGGCTTGCTCGCCGTCTGTGTGCCGTCGAATATGTGGATCTTGTTGCTGGCTTTCTCTGAGCTGGTGGAAAAATAAAGGAAAATGTAGGAAAGCCACATTTTCTTGGACCTACAATATTTGTCTCTCCTTCCCTTTTCAATCCATCCAAAGGTTGTCTTTAAAAGATCGCTCTTAGCGATAAGACCGCCCATTGTGTCACCTTTTGTAAAATTTCTATATTTATGTCTGTAATCTATATGGTGTACATAATAAAGAGTATTCTATTGTATTCTATTCTATTCTAAAGGGACTAACACCCGGTTTGTGGAACGAAAATTATAACGTTATTAAACACAAGTCAAGTGATACAATACATTCAAATTTTTATTTATGGATTAAAAAAAAATCAGCGATTTATTAGATTTGATCTATATTTTAATACCATTACGTTAAATATAGTATTAATAACATCATGAAACATCTCCGTTGGCTATTGATAATCGAGACTGCAGTTGACGTGCGCATGACAATTTGTTATCTAATTTTTGTGGTGAGTTTCGTTCCAGAAACTGGGCGTAACATAGGTGTTTCAAAGAAAATGGTTAATAGAAATCAACCATTTATAAACATTTTTTTTACTTTTTGTTTTTTTTTAGTTCTGTGTCTTGTTTTATTGATTACTAGCTTCTGTCCGCGGTTTCACTTGCGTGGATGCGGATTTAATGGGTTTTATTTTTAGCCAAGTTACTCCTTATAACATCAGCTATCTACCAGTGAAAGTCCCGTCAAAATCGGTCCAGCCGTTTCGGAGATTAACCGGAACAAACAAACAGACAGACCATAATGTTTTTTTTTTTTTATAAGTACTGCATATACTTTCGTATGCATTTAGTAAAAAGTTGTTATTTTGACATTACGAACAGACACTTCGATTTTATTTATTTGTATAGATTTTCTACATACATAGTGATCTACTGCAGGCAAACCATAAGTTTATTTTTCTATGACAGTTTAAGTAGCATAGACAATAATCTACATGAAAAGTAATACATACATAGCAAGTGCAGATATAGGGTCGCCTGCTGAGTGCACCCATTCAGCAACGTAGGGCTCAAACTCTATGGTTATCATGTTGATCATGTCTGGAAAAGAAATAAAAGTCAGCATTTAATAACCTGCCAATCGATTCTGTAAAAATTTCACCGCGAAATCATAAGTGAAGTGAGCACTTCATAGTGTTAATCCCTAGCATTAGGTGTGGACGCCAATATGGAGAAAAAAAAAAAAAAAAATTGGCGGACAGGTAGGTATGCCACAGACCTTCAAGGCCTTTAATAATCATTGATTAGGTCATGACTACTGCCCAGAGGGCAATCTTCTAAAGACTATGAAATAATGGTGGACAACATGACAACATGTTTGGCAGGCCTGTTGGTCTAGTGATCAGTGACCCTGACTACTATACGCAAGGTCGTGGGTTCGATTCCCACCCAGGACAAATGTTTGTGTGATGAGCACGATCATTTGTTCTGTGTCTGGGTGTAATTTATCTATAATATGTATGTATTTAGAAATATATATGTATGTTTATCAGTTGTCTAGTACTCATAGCACAAGCTCTGCTTAGTTTGGGACTAGATGGCGTTGTGTGAAAGTTGTGGAATATTATTATTATTATTACAACATGTCCCCCTTATCGCTCAACTTGCTCAAAGAAGTTTTCATTTCAAAACATTTAAAAAATCTCTCAAATTCGTACTAATAAGGGAGCTACATCTGCAAACAAACTGCTTTGTATTGTTTGTCAGAGGAAGTGATGTATTTTAAAAATTGTTGTCTGTGTATAAACACTTTTTCATTATTATATTTTTCTTAGGGTGTATCTGATGATGATGATGATGACCTTCATGTGACAGACTAAAATAGGAGGTAAGTTCATCAGTGAATTCAGCTTTACATTATACTAACACCATGGGACTTTGGAGGTGATATGAAGAGAACATCCTATATAGACTCCAAATAAATTGGGCCAAGGGCAGAAGGTTGATGATAATTATGTTGACACATTAAATAGTTAAGCCAATGATGATGATGACCAGAAATCCGGTATATTATCTTACCAAAATTAACAACATCAAACACCTTGATAGTCTTCTCCAGAGAGGCAGTGCAGAGCAGTGTACCCGTGGTGTTGGTCGCAACATGGCTGATCGGTGCCAGGTGGCAACGGAAATGCTTCACAAATTCTATGCCCTCTTCCTGGAAAACAAGTATCAATGATTTTATTTTTATAGTGCAAAAAGCACAGTCTCTTAAAGTTTTATTTTACACTTGTGTCCATTGTTATAGTTACTTTTTCAAGAGGATTTCATTATTTCTCTAAGTTGTGATAAAAACAAACTGTCTGCAATGTATGGTGATTTGTAAGTTCTTTTTGTTTTCTTATAACAGCAAAATACTCCTAATGCAAATTAATAATTAACTTAGATTGACTGTAGTGACTTTAATAATAGAGCATTGTTTTACTAAACATATCCATCAATTAAAAATTTTAATTATCCTTTCTGGCGCCAAATTGCAACTGGCCCTTTGACTCATAGATTTTCTGTACCTGTTTCTTCCAAAACTTCAAATGGCCATCCTGACTAGCGGTGATCACGAAGTCCGTCTTAGTAACCACTACATGAGTGACCACATCGCGATGCATGTAACTGAACTCGTACGTTTCAGATGTAGGCAGGTTCTCGATGTACAGAGATTCAAACTCTAGCACTGAAAAGTAGAAGATATTGATTAGCATCTGCATTTGCTTCAAATTTTCTGTAAATCAAGGATTTTTCATCATAAAACTACCTCGTCTCTTTTTAGCTTTAGGCTTTGATGCGTCGGCGGGCATCGGCCCTATCCAGCCGTCGATCTCGTCAGCTTCTTCATTGTTATCAACGCTGCTGCGTCTTTTTTCCGTGGACATTGTTAGCACTCCTAAAACCAATTTGGGTTCTCTTTTATCTCAAAAATATTGGATTTTAAAATCGTTTTCGCAGTTTTGTAAACACCGTGCAACTCGCTTGACAGTACTTGAATAACCTAACAAAGTTAGAACTTCGTGATTTCATGAAACTTTGCAGCAATTTGAGACTTCCTAAATCGTTTTCTTTATACAGATTTTGATGCATACAATAAGTTTTTGGTAATAAACAAAATAAGAAGAGCTCATTGGTAATATATTGACGGAATTTTTTATTGGTTCGAAACGTAGATTTCCGTATCTCCCATTGGTTAGCCTCCTGAATTCATAGACAATAGCAAGCGTTCCCATGAAAAAAAACATTATTATATTTCTAAATAATTTCGTAGAAAAATCAATTGAAAACAATCTTTTTTGTGCAAATTTTCGGTATTTTTGATCCATTTGTCGTCGAAATTGTATTTTAAAATATATTTTTTAAATCATTCCCTAGTCACGTTGGAGAAGCGTTAAAAACTTTTTAGCTACATTGTCTATGCTCAAAATGTCTTTTACGAATTCGTAGTGATGGTGGCTGGCTTCCTTGCAAACGAAGCATCATAAATTACATCTTATTTGTAAATCTTATTAAAAATTTGATCGTGAAACGATCGAATCAAAAGTGATTTAAGTGCTCAAGAAGTTTCACAACTAATCGGTAAGTGAAAAGTGCAACATTGATTGTGAAACCGCGCGCTACCGGTACCTCTACACGTGGTTAGGCTGATATACGGCGTACGTACGTTACAGACGTGTTTTCTTACAATTATCAGCGACTAAAGCAACGACGCAAATTCCCCAAGTGTTTCCAAGTGAAATTCATTTATTTTTATGTCAACGCATCTTAGTTAGGTTGTTTATTGAACGTGGTTAGTTTGACAAACGGTGACTCGTTGCTGACACATATAGCTGCTGTAGAGGTAATTTTATATTCGAAATATGCTCTCGAGATTCTTTTAGATTCGTCAAATTGCAGCTGAATCATTTTCTGAAATGCTCCGTCATCACTCTGCGGTCTATTAGCTACCAAGTACCTAATCATCATGCCTTCTCTTGTAGCTTTCTTTTTTTCTCTGTTCGTAAAAGACAATGACGCATCGCTGCACTATGAACAGCATGTGGAGAGTACTAATACGTATAATGCGTTTATAAACCCTACAGGTCTAGTTCTGAGCATGTGTTATGATATCAACCTGTTACATGCTCACACAAAGGACTCATTAATGTACATTGAAATGGTATTATCTGCTATTGTACTTATGAATTTATTGACATTTCAGTAGATATAATATTAATGTTCATTGGTTAACGATAATTTATTGTTCCACACTGTATTGGTATATATTTCAACGAGCACCCTTGTTCTAATAATATTCAAGGACATAATTCATTCTGCCAAGATCTTGTTTTTCAATTTCCTCAACAATGCTTACCATATTTGTTGTTTAATTATTTACCTTTTGCAGAATTTCTCAGTATAATGTGAACAATTCCAATTATACACTTTCTAAGAATTTAAATTCTTCAATATTAGTTTCATCAGCATTAAAATACCAGCTTTTTGTGAACATAACAAGCTAAATATTAAAAATGTTTGTATTTCACAATCATTGTGAATGCAGACCAATTTTCAATATAAATTGCATCTTAATTCTGATTTTGGTATAGCGCATTTAAAATCAAAGTATCTTTGCATAGCATCTTTGATTTATACACTTAGAATATGGAAAATTAATTATAGTGGTTAAATTCAGTTTGAAAAACCATCTTGTCGTATTTTAGTAGAATTGGCTTGCAACACAAGCTATGGTTATGGTAACACAATGCAAAAGAAAAGAAATAATAAAAAATAAAAAAAAACTGTTAGAAACAATCCCAAATAAGACCAAAAAGGTTTGTTACACTTTTACAAGACTACAGTTAGAACTTTCAAATGATTGCTCCATTGACCCTTTAGTTGCATTTAGAAAGTCATTCATTTCATACATATAATTGCTATACAACCAACTAGATTTCACACTAAAATTCATGTAGGACTTTGTATTTTTGATAGGAAACTGAACCTTTTCCAAATTAATTATTTGTTTTAAATTGTCTTTTATTTGGTTTGAGATAAGTTTTGAAATCTTTCCTGTCCAGACTTGGTAAGATTTTTAAATTTGTGTTAAGACTTGTTTTAGAAACAACAATAATTTTCTCAATGTAGATTTTTTTTGACAATTTATCATAAACTTAGTATTTGATCTAGATCATCAGCTTCTGACAAAGATGCTTCAGTTTCCTGGTCTGAAGCTCTTTGTAACAAAATAGACATACAATTATTTCCCCACAAAAAATGGTCAATTTACTTAATGGACACTTATCCAAACAAGTTTTGATTCTCCTGGGAGTTGCTATTACATGTTATGTACACAAGTGTGGGTCAGCTATTTACATAGTGACTCTACATACACTAGTTATCATAATTGCTACAAGTTAATGACTTTCCCACTTGCAGCTTTCACTCTATCCCCACTACAATCTGCTCACACTATCGCCGTGTACTTTGGTCGACCTGAAGGTTTTATATTGTTCTAGTTTAAAAACATTAGAACATGGTCCAAGAGCATTCAAACTCAGTTTTGTCAGTAAAAAGTATCATCTTCAAACATCAAGATAACTTTCGTGTTTTACTTCTTTATCTTATTATTATTAAAATGTAGTTTCTACAAAAGCGAAAATGTCGTCCATCGGGATTAATTATACAAGTAAAACTTATTGATTATGCAAATAAAACTGTGTACTCAATAATGTCTTGCTGTTGATCAATAGTTTAGAGGCCAAAGAAAGGTGTCGCCGTGTCGAGGTCGGCCGTAATACTTGTGATTCTAACGCTAGGGTTTGTCTAATTTATTGTCTTAGCTGAAATGTATACCAGTCTGCTACCATCTGGTCAAATAAGAATAAAATTACACATAATTGTATTGTCGATACACAGTAGCTACTTGAATCAGTGTAAGTATGTACATGTGATGTCTTATAAAGCCCTGTTTGCCCTCTGAGAATTACATAATGCACTTTGTGCTGACCTATTTTAGTTCTGATGCAGTCTAAGTCATAGCATGGTTATACTCGAAACATTTTTTCCGAGCCATGTTATGATAACAGAAGAGTGATAACACTATAAGCTAAAATATAAACTCGAAGGAAAAAAAATGGCAGAATGATCTTGAAAAGATTTTTTCCTATAGTAATGCTTCATCATTGTAATATTACGTATCGTCCCATCCTAAAAGCCGGCACGAGCTGCTGCTAAAATACCCAAGTCAACAGACCTTGTGGAATGTGCGACGTTCACGCTCTCAATTGTTTTGCATCGTAACGGGCCTCCCTTTAACGTCTCGATCAAAATGTTTGTCGCGAGTCAATTGGTGACAATCGAGCAATCGTACGTAATTTGCCGTGATCTTGGCACATGAAGCGCGTTATCAACCTCAGGGTCATCACGTCAGCGGAACTTCTGTGCAAATAATGAAACTTGATATCTCTCTTTCACTTATCGCTCGAAAAGGGGGTTAGAAAGAGATATAAAAGGCTAATGACCGTATTTTATAAAGGTCATTATTACAAGGTCAAAATGTTCACTGAATAAATATTTCGTCCCAAAACGTCTCACGTCAAACACTTTATCGTCACATCTTTAATTTACTATCTTTATTTGATTAACTAGCTGCTGCCCGCGACTTCGCCTGCAAGCCAGGATGAAAAGTAGCCTATGTCCTTCTTCAGGTTATGGTCTACCCATGCGCCAAATTTCATCCAAATCAGTTTAGCCGTTTTAGCGTGAAAGCTTAACCAATAAACAAACTTACTTTCGCATTATTAAGTTAGGATTCCTAATTATTGGAAAATTTGCAGCCTACTGCGTATTTTTCCAAGTCGAAGTGGTTTTTCTGTTACTTGGTGTTCTCCTGAAGGTGCCATTATGTTAGTGATAAGAGTGTAATCAACGGAGTGTATCCTATTGTTCCAGACAATGAGTTCGAGCGTATGCTACAAGTGCAACCGGACGGGGCACTTCGCCCGCGAGTGCACCCAGGGAGGAGGCGTGCAGGGTGCTCGCGACTCTGGCTTCAACCGCCAGCGCGAAAAGTGCTTCAAGTGCAACCGCGCCGGACACTTCGCGCGTGATTGCAAGGAGGAGGCCGACCGTTGCTACAGGTTAATATTGTCTCCCTAAGTCCTCTTCCTAGGTTTATAGGATCAGATCAGCCTCCAGTTTAACCAGACGAGGCCGAATATTGGTGAAGAACCAGCGAAAATGCGGAAACTGGTCCAAAAGTTTAAAACACAGGTCACACTTTCTACCTTCCGATCCCCCTACATTTTTCTTAGTCAATTAGTCAATGATCTGCACGGCGAGACGATGAGGAAACATAAGATCGGTGACCCGTTGCTCAACCGCCCAGAGCGGTTGCTTGAAGCAGTAGCGTAAATCAATCAAGCTTCTTAGTTGTAGCGTTGCTATAGGTTAACGACACTTCAAACGATACGTGTTTCGTGTAGACATGAAGTATCTCCATTGGCTCGTTACGCATGAGTGGTCACGTTTGAGCGGCTCGACTCACACGCGTTGTATCGCCGAGCAGGCGTAGCGTGCGCCGACGAGGAAACAAGTGCCACGCGCCATTCGCATCCGCGTGGAAGGAATATCTGAACAGTTCAACATGTCCCATTATAAACTGAATATAATGTTTTAATTCAAACACTACTCAATAGACTAAGTTTCTATTTGCACTATTTCTGTACAGCAACTCAATAAAATCAATATGCTAAGTTAAACTAGTTATGCTCGGGACAAGCATCTCCGCCAGTTACGCCTACCAACTTATCGGCCATGCTGGGCGTGTTTAAGTAACGTTGGATGCACGTTAGCTAAGCGAGTCTTATCCGAGTCACATCGGTTTATCATTGGATCATATCTAAAACCAGTTTCGATAACGAGAATCGTCTTTAATGTTTCTTTGCTATTCGTTTAAGCTCGAATCTCCGGAAATCACCACTTAAGAGCTTAAACCTCAAATACCTAAGTATTTTAAATACCTAGTTGGTAGTAGGTCATTTTAGTGCTTCAACCTGTAAAAAGCGCAATCAATAACTGATTGATGTATTGTAGACATTGGCCTGAGTATCGAGGTCATAGAGAAAGTGTAGTGTCTAATGCTCGAATGTCACGTTGGACTGTTGGCATTGACCTTGACAACACAGGTGTCTAATTAACTTGTCATCGACCTTTCTAACTTAGGGCTGATTTTTCAATCATCTGATAACTTTATTTGAGGAATAATTTTGAAATTTTAACAGGTATTTCATACAAAAACTGTCAAACGTCAATTTTATTCCTCGAATAAAAGTTATCTGGCGATGGAAAAAATAATGACATTTTTATGAAAGTTCACTGGTTTTTAGACTGTTGTATGTAATGTTCGTGTTTATTTGTGTGGTACAGATGTAACGGCACGGGACACATAGCGCGCGAGTGCGCGCAGAGCCCGGACGAGCCGTCGTGTTACAACTGCAACAAGACCGGGCACATCGCACGGAACTGCCCCGAGGGCGGCCGCGACAGCTCCAACCAGACCTGCTACAACTGCAACAAGTCCGGCCACATCTCCCGCAACTGCCCCGATGGCACCAAGACTTGCTACGTGTGCGGAAAGCCCGGACACATCTCCCGCGACTGCGATGAGGAGCGGAACTAACACACGCCTCGTCGCGACTGCCTATATATAAAATAAACTATGTATATTATGATGCCACGCACGGACGATAAGCAAAGGACGCGATACGCGACACTAGATCGTAAGACCACACGACTGTATGAAATTAAAGCAACGGAATTATAGATCAGATGCAGCAGCGGTATTCACGTGACAGACTGAGGTGTATGATTTTTAAAATGTTGACTTGTATATAGGTCTCCCCGCCGCGCGAGCGCCGGCGGCGCTCGTCGATACGTTAATGTTTATTCTTGCACGACGTGAACGAGTTATTGTGTTTAAACCATTTAATAATCGTGATTGAACTATTGAGGAGATAGCGTTACAGTTTTTAGCATTACAGAGTATATATTTAATATATTTTGTACAGATTTTTTTGACAAAAGATAAATTGGATGCTGGCGTACATAATGAGTTTTCAATATGAAGAGTGGAGGCCCCGGAGCGACCCGAACCCCTACTGGACTCTCTTGTTCGTCTTGTTATACAGTTGTTCTTACGCGATCGTATGCGATCCGACGACTCTCAATCTGACATCCTTATCACTTCGCGTGATTTATTTTTATTGATCAATTCCTTTGTTTATGAGATCCTGCTAACTTGTGGAGAATTCAGTGGTTAATTAGAATTTCATCAATCAAAACATTTTTTATTTTGTTATCCCTGTCAATGTGCCTCTCTGTAATACACTGAAATGTATAATGATTACTCAAACAACAATGGGAGATGATTAATTAATAAAATCTTGCCTTATTATTTTACAAGTTTTCATCTTGCCCTATTTTGTTAGTATCATAGATAATTACATTGATTGTTAACATGTGCTCACAACAGGAACACACATTAATGGCTTTAAATCTCCCAAGTGTAATAATTTGAATTTAATTTAGATCACATTACTGAGCTCATATCATTTGACCGAACAAGAGGGCAATACCTATCCTTCAACCATACCTAGAATACATACATTCGAATTAATTAATACCTACACGACATTTACGTCAGTGTGATATCAGATGATGAGATGACACATGTAAAAATAGAAATTTTCTAGCAAACAATTTTAGCCATCAACAGCTTGCCTTTATTTTGGTGAACAAGTGTAAGTATCTGCCGTCCTAGAACTGCTGTAAAGGAGCTTTTGTTGTAGATCATTAGTTCACTAAAGTACCAACCATCGTAATATTTGCTGAATGCTTGTTATCTGAGTAGTACATAGTTGATAATCATTCACCATGCCTCGATCCTGTCGCCTATGAAGACGCACATGGACGACACGGAAGGTTATAGGCACAACAGTCAGCTTCCTGAAGCTGTATTTATTTCTGAATATGCGAGGTCGAAAATGGTCGGAAGATGAACATTGCTTACTACACATAATCTTTACAAAATATATAACGTGCACACTACTCCGTGTAACCTGCACACGCCACCCTACTTAACCAGCACAAACCACCCTATTGAACATGTACACACCGCCCTACTTAACCACCATATTTAACCTGAACACACCCCCTATTTAACCAGAACACACCGCCCTACTTAACCACCATATTTAACCTGAACACGCCCCCCTATTTAACCAAAACACCGCCCTACTTGGCCTGAACACACCGCCCTACTTGACCAGAACACTCCGCCCTACTTGACCTGTACACACCGCCCTACTTGACCAGAACACACCGCCCTACTTGACCAGAACACACCGCCATACTTGACCTGAACACACCGCCCTACTTGACCTGAACACACCGCCCTACTTGACCTGAACACACCGCCCTACTTGACTTGTACACACCGCCCTACTTGACCTGTACACACCGCCCTACTTGACCTGTACACACCGCCCGTCGAAACTTGCTAAATGTGGGTCTACTTTATGTACACCTCTGCCTTACCCTTTAGGGATCAGGGGGGTGAAACTTAGGTAGCTAGTTAGTTTCTTAACTGAGACGGAACAATGTATAAACCAACTGAAAAATATTGTAATGCCATCATGGGAGTGGTGCTGTCATCTATGCGTACAACTACAATGCGCCGCCATTATAACCCCACTTTGTTGTGATTCATGCTATAATGTTGGTATAGAAAGTGTTCCGTCTCAGACAAACTCGAATCACATTCGAGTTTCACCCCCCTGTTGGGGATTACAGGCGGTTTTGTTCTTTAGATTGGGAGGCATTAAGCAAATGTGAACAATACTCGATGGAAACCTCCGTACCTGTGTGGGACACACATTTACTTATCTTCTTTTTACGACTGGATAATGTTACACAAACTTCTTGCTATTTTAGTGGTTGCGAGCGTGTCTCACCGCGCGAGGGAATCCTGGGTTCGATCCCCAGTTCTGATAAAATGGTATTTGGGTTTACCCGTTAGGGTGCGTCCACATCTGGCGAATGCGCAGCTGGCGAGCCGCCCGGGAGCTGCGCGTGTGCATTTTATGTTCGCGCACGTGAGCTGGACGAGCGCGTCCAGCTCACGTGCTTACACTTTCGTTTGCCTAGCATCAGCGCGGGGAGGAGCGATATCGCACGCGCGACACTTGCGCCGCGCGCGGGCGGCGCAGGAGCGGCGCACGAACAAAAATGCACGCGCGCAGCTCGCGGGCAGCTCGCAAACGGCTCGCGAGCTGCACATTCGCCAGATGTGGACGCACCCTTAGGAATTTCTTAGTAGCAGCCCGGAATTTTGATTAGTACCGGTTTGTGGCAACAGAACCCTATAACTGGCGAAGTATTGGTTGTACGAGGGCTGCCTTTTAAGTTGTGTCTGAAAACGAATCTTAAGAGTGTTAAATCATTAGGAAAATTAGATTACATTAACGTTTACCGTGATCATAAAAAATAAAGATGTAGGTAACTAGTGGTTAAGATGGTAGTCACCGTATGCGCAGGCGTCTCCATGCTGTACCAGTCTCGGCGGCCGGGTGATGGTGATGGTGTTGGCGTTGATGTTTACAAAGAACAATATATATTCGGTACCTAACTTCAGCTACAAATGCCCATTTCACCACCTGGCTTACTGCAAACTTTTTCATCTTTTGATTGAGGAAGACATTTGATTTCATTTTTAAACTTTAACGCCTTTTCCATGCCTTTTCCACCATTGAGATGGGATATAACAGGAGATGCCCTGTTATTCTATACACTGTTGTAGGTAGGTGCCAGAGCAGCCATCTTTGTCGCCAAGTTTCGTGGTAGTTCAGCTGTCAAATGGTTGTTTATTTTTTGTATTATTGAGATTTGCGAGAAAATTACGAGGACCTTTAAAACTGCATGTAAATGTTGAAAAACAGCAATTCAACATGCCTGTGTGTTGTATTGTGAAGTGTGGTGCAAGGAAGAATGAAAATCAACCTCAACTTTCTTTGCACAGGTTAGTAGCCGGTTTTCATGCAATAACACATACAATAATAGACATTCGATGATATAATTGTAACGCGATCATGAATTTATGGCTAAAGTATTGATATTTGGGTGAATTTCCGTATAACAGACCTTTTTATTATTTTGTTAATTCATTCGTTTGTTTACAATAATATGTCATAATAGAATAGTGTTGTACCGTTGCCTAATAGTTTCCGGAACTAGTTCCTCCGCTGGAACGATATCGGTATATTCTGCTATGTTAACATAAATAGTCCTGCGTCTTATTAGCTCCGATTGACCTTGCTAGGTCCGGCCCGTGGTTCACAGCACCAAAATCAAAATATTTTCTTTCACATAAACCTACATGGGCACTTATGAAACGTCAGAAGCTAGATGCACGGTTCCAAATGGTGGTTTCCTATGCAGAAGAACCAGCGAGAAACTCCACGGTTACTCTTTTTAAAAACAATTGGCTTTTACAATGTCTTCTATTTTTTTAAGTACCTGGTACTTGTTGACAGGCCTACACTGTCCTCCCCTACCTATTAACATTGTAAAAGCCAATTATTTTGAGTAACCGTGGAGTTTCTTGCCGACTCTTCTCCATAGAAACCACCAATTGGAACCGTGCACATAGCTTCTGACGTTTCCTATTGATTTTAGTTTCATATGCTAATATAATATAGCTATAACCAAAATTATTTATTGATAAAAATACTTGCACTTTTTATAGGTTTCCTAAAAAGGAAGGACTAAAGAAAAAGTGGTTAGAGGCTATTGGTGAAGAAAATATTAATCCCCGACATAAAGAATGGTACCTCTGTTCACTTCACTTTGAAGAAAGCTGTTTCAATAGAACACTTGATGTAATGAGATTACATGATAACTCTGTTCCCACAGCATTTTTGGTAAATGTGTATTAAAATGATTGATTAATAATAGCCTGGCCGTTTGGCCTGAAATAAGTAAATAGATATATATTAACTACATATATAAAAATAATAATAAATAAATAAATCATATTCCACAACTTTCACACAACGCCATCTAGTCCCAAACTAAGCAGAGCTTGTGCTATGAGTACTAATTATAAAGTATCTTTATCGAAAATAAACTAGGATACGTTACTATAAAGTAGGCAACCTTAGTTAGAACGGACTATAAGTTAGTATACTATATTATGATCCAAACGTGATAACTAGTACGACTCGTATTTAGTATCGATACTCGTTATAGTAACACCAATGTTCCTTGATTGATACAACCCTAGCAATGGCAGCCATTTTTTGAGACAATATGAGTTGTAGGTAGGCACCCTTTTTTCGTAGGTATTTCCAGTCCATATATATATGTCTATGCTTTTCCACACAGGCGCTCACATATTTACCAGAGACAAAAAAAAACACATTGTGATAAATCAGCATTAGATCATTGGAGTGAATATAGAAACAACTATTTGTTTCCTATTATTACATTACTGCATTCCCATAAGCGCATCACAGTCATTTAACATTTTATTTCAATTTGAATGAAAATAAGTCGAGTTTACGATGACGTTAAAACGATAACGGATCCTACCGGTTTTCGCACTAGCCGGGCGTGGTGAAGTGCGGCTGCGCGACAATCGCATTTTCTTGAATGAAGTGAGTAATGGGACGTTGTTAACGTTCTTGTTTATTTATTTGAATTAAACTTATTTTAAATGAATTTCTTTCAAATTAAGTGAGCTTGCGTGTTTATAAGTACCTAGTAAAGTAAAGTTTTAGTGCAAATGTGGTTGTGTTCTTTGCTTAAAATATAAAAGCGGAGAGTATCCATGGGCGTTAACTTCAGGTTAAGAGAATTGTTAACTTTATTATTAAATTAAAATTAAGGTTAATCGAGTATTAAACTCGTTCTATCTTTACTTAATGAACTATCATTTTGTTTATGTGACCGGTGTTATATAATTAACTGAACTTATATCTGACAATAGTCGGTGTTTATGTTGGCTAACGATTATTGCTAATTCGAATCTTGAATAGAAACTAACTTCAACAACTGTTAATACGATCTAATTTACTCAACATTTTGAAGAATCTTTTCAAAATTTTTGCTTAAGTTGGTTTTCATAAGCCTTGTATGTATATTGCTAACATAAACCAGCAGATTTGACTAAACACTACAAGCTGGACCACTGCTAATTACCTGTCATGCATGACTCTTCACTTTGGCAAAATTAAACAAATATTCTTTACTTCTGTAGTAACTCAATATAAGTAAAGTGTAGCCCGTAACACTACTTTCCTAATCATGAACTGCACCAGGATTAGGAAACTGTTTACTTTTTTGCAAAAAGCAGATTGAAACTCAGAAATTACTGAACATTTTAGTGTTCAGTCATTTCTGAGTTTCAACCTGCAGCTGTTAATCAACTTATTTTTAGTATTTTATTTTGATCTTTCAATTGGTTCTTGATAACTTCTGGTGACTTTACAATCATAATTTTTGTTACAGGCAGACAAAATCAAAGACTGAATTATGAATCTCTTAATATTAACATACATACTATCAACAGCAGTATTACAACTATGCACATCACAAGATTATGCGTTGCCAACATACAATCCGGATATCCAACAAACTAACCCCACAAATGATTACCTCAACTCTGACCCAAAGTATGACAACCCATATGATCCGAACAGGAAGAATCAGAATCGTAACCAAAACTATCCAACACAACAATATGATTCCAGTCGTCCATATGACCCAAATCGGAGTCAGTATGACCCAAATCGGAATCAATATGATCCAAATCGTAGTCAATATGATACAAATCGTAGCCCAGAACAGAGGTTTAATCAGTTTGAGAACCGAAATCAAGATGTGAACTACAATCTGAACCAGTACACTCCTGAAAATACTCCAAGACCTGCCTGGGATAGCAGCAGGACCTATAGTACTTCATACAAAGGTGCCCCTTTGGAACATGAGAGTGTCATAATTAATGAAGCGTAAGTTTTTTTACTTTTTTATTAAATAATATTGCATAATGGGCCAGCTCTTGACCTTGATCTCACCTGGTGGAAAGCGATGGATGAGGTCTATGATGGAATGAGCAAGCCGAGAAAATGCCTATTCACATTTGCTTTTGCTGTTTTATTTTAGCCTTACAAGTCACCACTGCTGTTTGCAGTGGCAACATTATTTTGCCATTCACTGATGTGTAAAAGTATTTGTCTGTTGATACATATCTATTTAACAAGATAGATAATAATAATAATAATACCCCACCGCCGTATCTCTACGTTGACGTCGTGGTGGGGCTTGCACACTCCGAACTCTGGGCCTGTGTCTGTAGAGTTTACTTTTCCGGATCAAGGCTAGGGTGAGGAGCCAGACCTAGAGAGATACAGAAACCCGTAGGGCAGCATGTGGTGAGCTGTTGGGCAGTAGCTACCCCACGGACCCTATCTCCCAGGAGTAGTCTTGTTCCAAAGTTGTTGTTGTAAAGACTTGCAAACACAATTATTACAATTAACCTTAATTTTCACAGAACATACTTCATAGTGGCGTCTAGAATGGTGAGACCAGGCCAGATCTACAAGATTTCAGCTAATATTCTTCAAGCCCGCATGCAGATGACCATCAGAGCTTCCATCTCTTGCAACGGAGTGGAAATTGCTGATGTTAACCAGAGAGTGAAAGAGGGAGTTCCTGAAATATTGAATATGAGGGTAAGCTGTCTAAATTCTTAAAAAATCTGTTAACAAATAATTTTACATCTGTTTATTCATAACCCTGGCACAACCCTTTTCTTCTGTACCAAATAAAGATGATTAGTTGAAATTAATATCATAATTATCATAGTAAAAATAGTTCCAGAGATTTGCAACAAAGCTTAGTCTAGAAACTAAACTGAGCGTTTTAACTCCCTTAGCTGTACCCTGTGATTAACTGGTAAATGATTCTGCGATCGTTCAGCGACGTGCATACGCGACTTGATTGATCGTGCGACTTCATAAATAGTCAGAATTAAACGAATTTTATTTTTAAATTTATATAAACAAGCGCCACGATCGCGTACTCGCACGGCAATCGCTTTTCATTAGGCTGCCGACGATGCCGTTATGTAGATGGGCGCATATGAACGCGAGCATATTGCTGAGATATTATTTCCTAAAAACGTGACCCTGATTTAAAAACCTTTGTTCTAACTGATTTATGTTCTTCAGGTGCCCCCAACAACAGTGCCCGGTGACTACAAGCTCCGCGTGGAAGGCCTATACCTGGACACGCCGTTTGGGGGCCGCGCCTTCGTCAATGAGTCGCAGCTTTCTTTCTCCAGGCGATTCATGACCATCTTCATACAGATGGACAAACCTGTCTACATGCAGGGACAAACTGGTAAGTACTTGGATGTTTCTAAAAAGACCTGGTATATCTAACAGCAATAAAAAACTTGTGAAAGAAATATACTGCATGATTTTTTTTACAGTGTCCAAATTTTGACAGGATGTTCTACCCATGAATATGAACAACTTTCTCTATGGGACCAACTCAGAAATCACGAAAAAAAAAATCCGCTGTTTAATACAAACAATACCTACTTGATCAAAATGTATGAAACAGCTGTTTTTTTTTTCCTCAACAGCAAGTGTGTTAGCGTAAACAATTGTTATTATCTCACAATCTCACAAGTGTTATTATAAATAGAAATCAAACCCCCCACCCACGACTCCACTACAGGTTTACCTTTGCCTAACCCTCTGGGGATTACTAGAGAATAGAATAGAATACACTTTATTATGTACACCATATAAATGAGTTGGGTACCATTTAAATGCTCACCAAAATAATTTTTTGGACCCTAAGACTAAGTACCAAGTGAAATATGTCAACTTCAAATAAAATAAACCCACTCTATACCGACGGGCCTAAAGAACACCGTTTTAAGTTCCAAAATAATTATACACTCACCAGAAGAATTGTACGTGTTGTATTTATATTCTTTTTGCCTACCAAAATGGATAAATGCTCACCAAATCTTGTTAGCCTGAAATCTATTTAGCGAAAATATAAAATATTTGGTCTGAAATTAACTTTAAAGGCGTTTATAAATCTTTATGGCATATAATAAAAAGGAAAATAGGTTAATTTCTGCAATACTTTATGAAACACAATTTGGTGAGCATTTCTATTCTGGCAGGTATTTCGAATTTTTTTAGTAGTAAAATAGGTACTTTTCTGGTAGGCGTTTAAACACAAGCCAAATGAGTTCTGCCGGTCGATTCTGTAAAAATCTCATCGTGAAATCATAAGTGAAGTGAGCACTTAACAGTGTCAATCGCTACTATCCCTACTCACTTCCCGCTCACTTCACCTAAGTTCTCAGAGTGAGATTTTTACAGAATAGCACTGCTGTTATGTTTTATGTCTATCAAAACCACTTTAATTTTCTTTTGTTACAAAATCTGCAATAAAGCCCTATATTTCAGTTCGTTTCCGCGTGATTCCGATCAACACGGAGCTGAAGGCGTTTGGGCGAGCTATCGACGTGTTCATCTTGGATCCCAACCGACGCATCATGAAGAGATGGCTCTCTAGACAGGTAATGTAGCTATAAACTTTTAAGTAGTACATTTCATAGAATAAATGTTGCTGTAGTTATGTAGGCAAAGGTGGCAACACTTATGCAAAAGAAGGGAAACTTATAAGCATAAAGTAGGAAAAATTGTTGACGCAACAATTTCAATTTTTAGAAATGGTAGCTGAAATATATCTTTTTATTTTAGGCCCTACTCTACTGGCAACGTTAAATCTGAATCCACTCCGCAAATGTTTTGAAAATATCAGTATAAAGTTTGAAAGGAGACAAACTGAATGCTTATGATAATCCTACATGGACAAAACACAACCCTTCTTTGCAGTGGGATCATCATCTGCCTAGCCTTTTCTCAACTATGTTGGGGTCGGCTTCCAGTCTTCTTTGCAGTGGGATAAAATTGGAACTGTATTTAAAATAAATTATACACCTCTTTATTTAGAAACGTTGCTTAAAGGTAACAGATGTTTAAATGACAAAAATGTCTGGTTAAACAGACGCTAAACATTACTTAACTTTAAGCAACGTTTATAAATAAACCCCAGTATCTGCAAGATTCATAAAACATAACCATGCTGTTTTGCAGTCACTTCATCTTTCACACTTCATAACAAAACTGATAGGATCACAATAAGTGAATAATGTCCTATTGTGGCACCCCGCCACTCGATCGGATGGGTCAGTTAGTGTTCGGTCTCTTCAAGACCATTGTTCACGCAAACTTTAGTCAAATGATACAAGATATCTTACGACTTCAAACATAGTGGGTACAGATTGAAAACTTTTTTGTACAGCTTCGTCAAAGTGAAAGGTCCTCAGAACGACCAACAGTCTCACTCAATGCCATCATCATCTGCCTAGCCGTATCCCAACTAGGGGTCGGCTTTCAGTCAAATAGTCTTTGTTTTCTGTTTTATAATTTTAATGTGTATTTATTTTGATGTAATGCCAATAAACGCATTTTCTTTCTTTCAAATCAGATCAGCTGAATATAATATCTGTATTTTACATGGAGCGACTGCCTGCCTATCTGACCTCCACAACCCAGTTAATGGGTAACACGATACTGCTTGGTAAGACTGGTTGTCAGAGTTTTGTGCTTCTGACTAACCGTAACGACTGTCAATGGTCAAAGTCAAATGGTCAATGGTCAAGCACCGTAACTGGTCAAAGTCAAGTCGACTGTCAATGGATAAAGTCAAAAGTCAACGGTCCGCAAATGACAGTCGCTAGCGAGGCACGAAGGGGTCTTGGTATGTAAAGATCACCCATCCACGGACCAACCGCAGCAAGCGTAGTTTAACCTGATCGAACCTTGCGGCTGTTATTATAATACTTAGCCACAAGCCCCTCCCAATCTCTATGTATAGGTACGCATTAAATAATAATATCGAACTCCGATCTGTATGATCCTGCTTGGTCAGTTAAAAAATGAAACGATTTCTATGTTTCGGCCACGAAAGATAAACTATAGCAGTGTTCATAATCACACTAATATTATAAAGGCGAAAGTATGTGAGTGTGAGTGTGTGTGTGTATGTTTGTTACTTCTTCACGCTCAAACGGCTGGACCAATTTTGATGAAATTTGGCACACAGATAGTTAGTTAATAACCAGGATTAACAAATAGAATACTTTTTATCCCGATATTACTACGGGATCGAGACTTATGCGGGTGAAACCGCGGGGCGCAGCTACTCTCAAATAATTTATATTCCATCGCCACTCATCATAACTGATGAGTGGCTGTTTAGTGAAATGTATTCAAAGTTGATTGAGTGACGAAATGTAACAAAAAGGTCCTAATACGTTTTGGTTGCAATGGAATTTGAACTTTGTTATGTATGATATTCAGTTTTTTGTTCCATAACTTGAAAAGTATCTCAAATTATTAAATCAAAACAACATTTTTGCAGTCGTTAGGTTTTGTACCCGACTACAACCAAACGACAACAGCAATTGATTTGTCTTAACTAAATTCCGAATCGCCCGGAAGCATAGTATAAACTGTTATACAACAGGATCAAGAGTTCATACATGTACTTGGTGTTCAAACTGTATTCAAACTGCATACATAATCTTGAGTGTGTCGTATACCTAATTGATGTAGTTCGAACTTTGAGCATGTGTTGCGATTTTGATCTTGACACTTTTGATTCAATAGGTAATTTTTCTATTTGCATGTAGATAAATGCAATGATTATTTGTGATTGTAATCAAAACTTAGTATGTACTTCATATGTGTTGTTCAGACAAGCAAATTCCTCATTGATTATATGTCTAAAGATGGCGCAGGGTAAACAGACCCTAAATGAATGACCTTTATATAACTTTCTCGGTATTCATACCATGCACAGTCAACCGCACGTCCATGGTAGCAGTTTGACTTTGATAGCACTCTTATTTATTAGCAGTAAGGTTGGTAATAGGCTTGCATCACAAGGGTGTTACATGGGACATAAAAACATAATGGTAAAATTTGCATATAAGTAGTGTACTATAGGCACACCTCTGCCTACCTCTTCGAGGATTACAGGCGTGATATTATGTTGTGTTAAGGGCGCCACTATTCCCACTTTTACTCTAAATGATAAATGATTTATTTTCTGTAAGTAGGTTTGTACAAACACTTACATGTCAATCACATTTTTTTTTAAACTAGATGAGGTCGGCTTTTCCTATCTGACTACTCTGAGAAGACAGACATAATCTTGGTCAGATCATGTGAAGACCATGTAGATTGGTGTCTGAAATGGTCTTTTGAGTAAAGAACCACACAGATTGAGCGGACCTGTCCAATCAGTGCACGCATTTGTCGAAAATCGTGCAGCTCAACTCAGAGCTTGAGGAGCCTCACGATTCGACGAACAATACCAATGAAAAGACATTTGGGTAGGCCGCATAAGTTACTCAAACTGCCAGATCATGATTAAAACTAACTAAGAAGGAAAACAGAAAAAAAATGACCCACATAGTCCTCACATTCACAATAATAAAGTGACGTCATCGTCTTCCAGTATAAATATTATCCTCTCTATGCCCATACAGAAGATCTCTTTTAGCGATAAGACCGCCCATTGTGTCACGTATGTAAAATTCCTACATTTATATCTGTAAGCCCATGGCCGCATGGGCGATTTTTAACGCGCACTAGATTTCCAACGCTTTGCGCCTAAAATTGAAAATTCAACAGTGTTTTCTTGACGCGTTGGTATGCGCTCTGTTGGATTCTCAATGCTCGGCTCAATACGGAAAGTTGAAAATACAGTGCGCGAAAAAAAATCACCGCGTAAAAAAAGCGCCCGTGCGAATCTTATGATGTACATAATAAAGAGTATTCTATTTTATTCAGAGTAACTTCGGCACAGTAAGTCTGCAGTACCAGATGTCGGACCAGCCGCTGTACGGCGAGTGGTACATCCGCGTGGAGGCGCTGGGACAGATCGAGGAGTCGCAGTTCCTCGTTGAGGAGTACTATCAGACACGATATGAGGTATGTATAGTACATACCTCATCTGGCAATTCTTTTATTATAACTACCACCATACTATTCTGACTATTCCATATTTGAACATATGCGGGCTAATTAATGCCTTTTTTGTGTTAGACCTTTGTTCAAAGTCTCTTATAATCAGATCCTTCACTTCTGTTAATTTTTGCTTTAATTCAGCATCTTTCAGTCGAAGTGAAACGTCTGAACACAAATCCATTTTGTGCTCAGACGTTTGTTGTGTGTTCAGAACTGAAAAATGAATGAATTAATCTAGCGATGTTACATTTCAGTTTTCGGCATCTTTCACTCGCCTATCGAATGATGAAAAAATGAAATGAAAGGAGCAGAGGAACGTTCATTCTATATCATTTTGTCAGAGTCGTGCGAACGTGGAATGAAACAAACGTGAACCTTCATTCGAGTGCAACGTCTGGTACAGATAGTGTCATCCACGAAGACGCGCCCCACTCTTATTTTTAATGCTTACAGTGTAAGTGTGCAACATTCCGCTAGTATTTTAGTTTTGTCGATATACAGTAATTACATATTAGTGGGTAATTAGTGAGTATCGTCAAAACTAAACACGTGCGGAATTGACCAGCGATAACCACTAACGATTAGGAAGAGAGTGTGGCGCGTCTTTGTGGATGGCACTGTCTGTATCGTCTTAACCCTTATCTTTGAACATAAAAACCATGTTAAAGTTGGTAAACATAAATGTTAATTCCATTAAAGGCTTAGCTCCATATTTTCTGTTTAATGTGGATTCCATGTAATACGTAGTTCATGCAACTCTATGCTCTTATCTTGCATGGTAGCCTGATAGGCTTCATATTGTGCAAAAGGAGGATTATCATAAGAAGAAGGGCAGCATAACTTCTCCACGAACATCAATATTCTAAGCAAATCTATATTTTAACCTTCTCCTCACACAGGTTAACGTAACAATGCCCGCGTTTTTCTTCAACACGGAACCGTTTATCCACGGCCGCATAATGGCGAACTACACGTCAGGCGCGCCTGTTCGGGGCAACCTGACCCTAAAAGCAACAATCAGGCCGATACCGCAGTACCGACCGAGGTACTACAATCAGGGACAGTTCAATAATAGAGGACATTTTGGGGTACCTACAGGGTATGGAGTGAACCAGTATACTAGAGGTAAGATTCCGATAAAATAAATAATAATTATGATTTAGGACAATGTTCATTTGTGGGAGACTGGTGCCTAAACCAAGCCGTGACTTGTATTTCAGCACACCAGGGACTCCCCCCTACAAGCATAAATATCATCAAAAGATTTTTTTTTTTTGACATAAGTTACAAGATATTTTAACAAAATTATTTAAGTCAATACAAGTGGTGTAGTCATCTGTAGTCGAACTAGACAAAGCCTGTATTTCGACTATCAGCGCCAAACCCCTCGAGTATTAAACATATACAGCGTGTAACGGAAGGGGGGTATCAACCCTGAAGGAGGTGAATGTGCTCATGAAACTCAACAACTTTCCCCAAAGAACATAGGTCGAAATATGAAAAAAAAATTTGGCCCTCCCTTACAAAACTGACTACCAGCTGATTGATTTACTATGGGAGGGCCAAATTTTTTTTTCATATTTCGACCTATGTTCTTTGGGGAAAGTTGTTGAGTTTCATGAGCACATTCACCTCCTTCAGGGTTGATACCCCCTTTCCGTTACACGCTGTATAATTAGCAAGTAACATTTCATTTGTATCTTGTAAAATATCATTTTAACAATTAATAATATATTTTCTTTACATGTGGATTAAAGAAAGAAAGAAAGAAAAAAAATTTATTAAAGACAATGCTTAAAGAAAGTTACATTTTTATGTTATCCCTTTCAATGTGGCGGCCATATTGCGCGTTATAAGGGCAAACTATTGTTGGAAGAGCAGAAAAAAATAAAATAAAAAATGAAATTTTATTTTTTTCGATGACAACACACATTCTGATTTTTATAGTTCCGTACCTCAAAAGGAAAAATGGAACCCTTATAAGATTACTTCGCTGTCCGTTTGTCTGTCCATCTGTCAAGACCTTTTTTCTCAGGAACGCGTGGAGTTATCAAGTTGAAATTAACATCAAATTCTCATGGCTACAATGCCTTGAAGCAATGAAAAAAATCAAACTTCTAAGTCAACGTAATCAAAAGATACGGGCGTTTATGTTCCGTTTATGTCGCATATTTCGACACTCGCAAGGGAATCAAATCTATAGGGTACTTCCCGTTGACCTAGAATCATGAAATTTGACTAGAAGCATTGTCATGTAGCACAAGTAAAGGAAAAATCTGAAAACTGTAAATTGTAGTTACATACCTATAAATTGTACGGAACCCTCGGTGCGCGCGTCCGACTCGCACCAATTTTTACTAACACTAAGAAATTAGTAAATTAGCGACTAAATGTTGTTGCACTGTTAGATTTTCAACTCTCGGTGGTGAGCCAAGCATTGCAAATGCAACAGTGTGCTTTCATTAGGGATTCATTTAGGTGTCACCAGGTGTAAATGTAAACGGGCATTTATTTATTTATATTTTGCATGAATGTTTTACGGTGTACGTACCGTTCCTTATGCGTTAGGCATGGTTCTCACTGTGTTGTAACAGCAGGTAGATGTACGGTTCAAATTAAAACGGAAATGTTCACGTATATTGTGCTACGATAAGCTGTCTTCAGCATTTCTTTTATTTTTGTATGAAGAGACGGCCAACGTTTAAAAATAAGTTAATAACACACAGTGGGATAAGTGCCTTACGGGCGGCGTGTTTTGTTATTGGTCGATATGTCATATTCTAGAGTCAAATATTTAAAAAATAACTTTTCTGCAGTCCGCCAAAACTACCCGTACAACCCTGGCTACAACAATAACTACAACAACAACTACAACAACGACAGCAATTACCAGCAACAGTACGACGGCAACTATCAGCAACAACAGTACGACAACTACGGACAAACATTCGTGGATGAATTCGGGAGGGTAGTTAATAAGGAAAATCGGTACATCCCTGGTCAGCCGAACCAATTGGAGCAGCCTGACTGGTGGTATGATCCGCAGAAGGTCGTCACTAGGATGTTTAACTTTGTAAGTATAAAATACTGTTTACAGCTTTATACAGGGTGGCGTATGTAGTCCATCTTCATTTGTCAAGGGTGTGATTTTAGACGTTAATCTAAACAACTTTTGCTGTGAAACCGAAAGGTAATAAAAATATATTTTATTTATTTATTTAAACTTTTCGCACACAAAAAGGTACAAAGGCGGCGGTATTTTCATACATGCCATCGAAATAGTCTGTATATTGGATTTTTTTTTTTTTACGAATGGGATAAGAGAGGGGCCCGTGGCTAAATAATATCAGCCGCACAGGTCGATCGATCAGGTTAAGCCACGCTTGCCGCGATCGGTACGTAGATGGGTGACCATCGATTACATATCGAATCCCTCTGTGCCTCGCAAACAGGCACGAGCCACGCTCGCACGTTAAGCTTTTGGTCCCGGCTGTCATTCTTGGATCGGGTAGTCAGAAGCCCGAAAGTCTTGACAACCAGTCTTACCAAGCGGTATCGTATTACCCAGTAACTGGGTTGTGGAGGTCAGATAGGCAATCGCGCCATGTAAAATACTGGTATTCAGCTGCATCCAGTTAGACTGGAAACCGACCCCAACATACCTAGTTGGGAAAAGGCTAGGCAGATGTTGATTGATAAGAGCTTCGTAGCGAAAGTTTTTATAAACGAAGGGTAGAATCACTACCCTGACGGATGCAGTTGACTAAATCGCTACCCTACAGCTCACCAAGTCAGTTAGCCAGTTAACCTGCCAAGTCTAACCAGACTTGTTTGGTTTGGGAATCACAGCAAATGGCGCTGATTCCCTTGTTCTCTTGTTCTGTTCTTTTTTTAATGAAAAAGAAAGAAAAAGATGCACTGAACTTAAATTTAGTTTCGTTAATGTCGGCTATGAAACACTCTTAGTCTTAGGCTAGGGACACGTAGTCAGCGGGCGCGGGGCGGCGGCGGCGCGGGGAGCGGCGTACGAGCGATGCGCGCCAGTCTAGCGGGGCCCGCGCGTCTGCATTGACGTAGTGTTGTGCATTTTATTTTTTGCTTTAAATGTAACCTACGAAGAAATTTGTATCAAAAAGATGTTGTCGTCGTATTTAGACACTTCGTTCGCGAACAAAGACACTATTTTCTCATAACATAACACTACGCCGCACAAGCGCCGCGCGATCTGCCCGCTGGCTTCGAGACCTGCACCCTAATTGCGAAACACACTATTACTCTCAATTTGAATAATTCTGAAGCATATTGCTAATCCATTGCTCCATATGTTGGGAAAATGTGTCTGCTCAACAAGGTAAATAACGCAATGAATGTTGTTGAACTGTCAAAATGAATCCCATTGCTACTGATAGTGTGTTACGCAATCACCCTGCGGGTCTGCATTGTCGCGCCGCTGCCCGCACCGCCGCGCCGCTGCCGCCGCTCCGCAGTCGCTGACTTCGAGACCGGGTCCGTACTATGACGTGTTAATGCCATCGTTAGTCCGTTGTGAAAAAGAGATAGCGCTATTCATCCTGTATAGCTGTATCTCTGTCTGACACTGGAACAACGATGGCATTAACACGTCATAGTACGGACCCAGGCCTTAAGGAATTAAACCCTTGCAACGCTGGCACTGTAATCGATGTTGATCACTAGTCACTTGTGACTATAGTATTTCCGTTATCAGTCACTGTACTAGCTTCTGCCCGCGACTTCATCCGCGTGAAATAATTTGTACCCCCGACCCGCCCCATCGCGTCGCATCGCCTGTCCGCGCTTTTACTTTGTTTTCGCTCAGCGTTATTTCTGCCCTTTTACCTTAACTCGGCTCCTAAAGGTCGTAGCGTGATGTTAAATAGCCTACAACCTTCCTTGATTGAATTGGTCTTTCAAATGCAAACATAATTTTTCAAATCTGCCTGGTTGTTCCAGAGATTCGCGCGTTCAAACAAACAAACTTTTCAGCTTTATTATTAGTACAGATTTTACTACATATCTACGATACCTTTCTTAGTATTGGTAAAACTAGCAATTGCTTAAAAAAATAATTCTATTATTTAATCTATGTTCTAGGTTCTTGGTTTGGTTTCCGCACTTAGTCCTTCAAGTGCGTGGGCCACGGTGGCCGTCGGTGGTTATTCCAACCTATTATATCTATTAATATATTATATCTATTAATTAATTGATATAATTCTATTCATTTCATGTAATTGGCAATAATGGTTCTCTCTAGCGCGTAGAGATAGCGGGGCAGTAACTTTTTCACAGTCTTTTGGTGTGTGTGTGTGTGTGTGTTTTGTGATATATTCTCTTATCTAACAGACAAACAATTTATTTCTCTCCACCAGGATGAAAAGTATCCATTCTGGATGCTGAAACCGAACCCGACTCAGTACGCGATCGACCACAACAATAACAATAACAACAACAATAACAATCCCAACTACAACACTTACACGACAACTTCGACGTACAACAATTATTACAACCCGTACTACGACCAACTGCCCTACTTGAGATATGTGAGTATCGTTTGACCTTCGTTTCTAGCAGCTTTTTTTTGGAGAATCTAGGTGCCGTGTTTACCCTTCATCCAATAGGAGGATGGTCAGCTCGGTAGTCTGTAAATTTAATAAGAATATTTTTTTCTGAGCGCCTGTATCTTAACACCGTATCTGCACATGTACAACCAACCTACAAATTCGCAGTTCAATGGCACATACGACTTCAAATACCCGATGTCAGAGCTAGCACAGCTGGTACCGACCCTGGACGGCGTAGAGGTCATCATCACAGCCTCAGTGGGCGACCCGTTCCTAGACGAAGTCATCGAGGGCTACAGCATCGCCAGGATCTTCAACTCCTCGTTACAAGTCACCTTCCTGGGCGGCACGCCGCAGGTGTTCAAGCCTTCGATGCCGTTTGATGTTTATGTGAGTAGATTTTTAAGGTTTTGTTTAAATAAGGTTTAATCATTTTTAGGATAAGCCCACGTTTTGTATAAATCAGTACCTGGCTCTGTATATCCAGTTTTCTTGACTCTATTTTGGGCGCTAATTATATAGATATCCGAGGCACTAACGAAAAATAAAGTGTTTTTTTTTGTTTTCCGCTACTTGATTGGACCTTTTGAAATTTAATTCTAACCGAGACCCAAAGTTAACTAAAACCAACAAGTAACCGATAAAATAGGCATCGAATTTTTGGTACTGTATAGAGTTGTTACTGGGCGTGTCATATGTCTTGGAGATAGCGAGATTTTAAACGTATTCGAAGCGAGTCTTTTCTATACGAAGTATCCTATCTTTTTCTATGGCACTGGGTGCAATGACTCACAACACTGTCCTTTCAGATGGTAGTATCATACCACGACGGGTCTCCCCTGCCAAGCTGGCAAGCCCGAGGAGTATCACTACAAGTTCACGTTCAAGTGGAGGGCAGAGGAAGTGGTGTGGACCCTCAACAGCCTGCGCTGGTACCGGGCAGCGACGCCGTGTGGCATCTCAAGCTAGACCTCTACAAGTTGTTGCGTGAGTATACTGTATAGACTTTTCTTTTTTTTTCCTGGGGAAACCTTCAAAAGGCACCTGGACTTTGGGGAAAAAGACCAGGTAGTATGGGACTCTTACCTCACTAAAACAACCTCGGTGATCACAATCAGCACATGGAGGGGGTCTCGGTACCTCTTAATAGATCAATCCGGAACCCCCTCAGTGCAACGCCTGTTAGGGCACGTCCCCGGGGAGACTAAAAAGGGGTCTCCCCTGATCCTCGCTTTGCACGGCAGCACGTGACCACAGTGCCACCGCATTCCCCGGAAACACTCGGTGGGCAATCAGTCCCCACGCTGATCACCCGCGATTCCAAAGTCCCGCCTGCATTAAATGATGCAGGTGGGGTTTCGGCGTCTTAGGCGACGAGGCGGTTGCCTCCTCGACGCCTTCTTCTTCGAGCAGGATTAGCTATACTGTAGAGACTGGTAGAAATTAACCAGCTATGTAATACAACATGTCGTAGAAGAATTAGAGAAGATTTTTGAGGCAAAACCATAGAAACCTTCGGCAAAAGGGAACGTCAACTGCGTATGCGGGCGTGTTTATTTGACATGAATTTCCAGACACCGCTACAAAGCGCACTCACCGCGCGTTTTCTGCGCGTTCGTCACGCACTTATCTATTTTTCACCGCAGCCTGGCGCTTTAGCGGCACTGATATATGGCTCGCAACTGCCTATTGTTTTTCTTGCGTGCTTCTAATTTTACATACTACCCTCAATTTCCGTTTCAGGCCTTCAAAACGACCCGAACTACCGCGACGTCCTCAACGGCATCACGGGCGTGCGCCTGAGTGCACAACTAGTGGACGCGGTGGGCTCGCACGCGACTGCTGACGTGCACTTCATCGCGCACTACAGCGCCAACAACCAACACATCCGCATCTCCACCAGCACCACTGACGCTAGGGTGAGGGGCATCAGTTCAATACTACGTCGGCAAACGTTGACACCAACGCCACTCGTTCAACGCTGTGGACCAAGTAAATAGCACTGGCCAACGTTGTCTGTTTTAGGGTGAATGTGTGGAGCCGGTACTACACGTGTGTGTACTGGCTCCACACGTAACTTAGCGGTGGCGGCACAGGATAACGGATGGAAAGCACCGACTTGAGGTTTCCGACAGAGCTCCGTTACGGGGTTCCCATTTCTGTCCGCAAGATTTAAAGTAACAAATAAGAACAGGTTTTGATAAATTCAGAAGCCGTAAAATCTATTTGCCGTTGCCAATGGGGAAGTTGGCAAAAAAATTTCAAGCTCGTCTATTCGAACCATGGTCGGACCTCGATGTTATGAAAATTACCCTAATATTAAGCCGTCGTCACACAGGTGGGCGAGTACATAATCTTCCACGTGCAGAGCAACTTCTACATGGAGTCGTTCAACTACGTCGTCATGTCCAAGGGAATCATTCTCACGAGCGGACAGGAGATCATGCAGGTAAACTTGTACTCCCTATATTTTCTTAATTTAATCTTTTTGCTAAATAATAATCTTTTGTTTTTGTATATTTTCTTACAAAACTAAGTCCTTTTTCACGCAACACTTATTAATGAAGTGCATTTCTTAGATTCCGTTTTGAAATTGCGCAACCTAAGTAAGCTTCACGCCATTTTGATTCATATAACTTTCTTTAAAGTTCAGATGCGTTTAACAAAGGATTTTACTGTGTAGCGTTCCTCATACCTCTATAACTGCATAAAAAAAGATCTGGGATCACAGCGGCCAAAAAGTTTTACGTAGTTTATGCGTAGCAATGATAAAAGTAAAAAGCAGGAGATAGATTAAGCTACGGTTTTCTAGAAGGGCGGTGGCCGCACTTAACGGCGTGCGTTGTTTGTCTCTCTACCCTAACGAAATGTTTCCTTTTACAAAAGCGATTCGCTTCTGGCACATCGCCCGCCGCTGCCGCGGCACGCTCGTTTCGTCGTAAATACCGCAGTGTATATTGTTGAACTGTCAAAATGAAACCCACTGCTACTGACAGTGTGTTATACAAGTACCCTGCTAGATTCTACGGTGCATGTTATAATGTGTAAGTCTGGTGATGTACGGCTGTGGTCCCGGCCCAGGAGGGCGTGCGCACGTTCGCGGTGACGGTGTCGGCGGAGATGGCGCCGGTGGCCACGGCAGTGGTGTGGAGTGCGCAGCGCCGCGCGCACGTGCTGGCCGACTCGCTCACCTTCCCCGTCAACGGCATCTCTAGGAACAACGTGAGTGTACAACTATTACTAGTATTTTGTGTCTGTTTTATAATCTATCTTTTTCGTACAGAATAAACATTTTTTTTTTTCTTTCTAGTTGTCATTGAAACAGGTGTTCATCTGTGTATACAGGGTGAAAAAATATGGTTAATGGACAAAAAAAACCCTTGAATCTTCATCTTAGCTAATGTTAATGAAAGGACACCTGCCTTTATTTTAAAAACGAGTACCTATAAGTTCATTCAAAGATTTTTGAATAATTGCTAAAATTGTTCAGGAAATAATGCCAAAAAGTTAATTGTATTATTTTATTATGGCAATAATTGGTCAATTGAAAACCTAATGACTGTTGTCTGAATAATTCATCATCTAATTTTATATTCACTAAAATTCTAATTGATACTGTAATTAAAATGGTACCCTAAATACAGATTGTGACTAGTCTGGAACTAACGTTATTCCTAAATTTTTATTTTATTAATTTCCAGTTTAAATTCTGATTTACTGTTTATAATCTGTTGATCTCAGTTCACGGTGTTTATAAACAACCGCAAGCACCGCACGGGCGAGCGCGTGGAAGTGGCCATCTACGGCGAGCCGGGCGCCTACGTGGGCCTGTCCGGCATCGACAACACCTTCTACACCATGCAGGCCGGGAACGAGCTTACCTACGCTAAGGTCAATATTAATATAAGGTTTAAAATATGTTCCCTGTCCTTCCACAGTAAAGCTGAGACGACGATGGCAAGTCCATCGCCTCGGTGTGTTAAACTTGTGGACGAACCAATTCAACATTCGACGATAGAGCATGATAACAGCTGGTATGGCTGGGCATCCGTGTTTAGAATGTTCTGAAAACTTAGAGACGTGTTTTGTTTCGCTGCTAATGTAAAATCAAAATAACCATTCGTGGGTGGTTAGTGCAATGACATTAACTCCATTTTATTGAAGACAGGCAATTTAATCCGTTATGAAAGTCATAATACATTTATTTATTTAATCAACTAGTTTTTGCTAACCTATCACAACAGCATGCAATTTGACAATATACTTTCTGGTGAGTGATTTGATCATACTTCCGGAAATCTGAAGTTATTTTTACTGGGAATCCATATAATATATGGATTCGCATTAAAAATAACTTCAGATTTTAGATATATTATGCCTATTAATATATTTCAAGTGTCTGTCCAACTTTGCGATTCTGTAACCGTCTCACCGTGAAAACATAGGTGAAGTGAGCGTGGAGTGAGCTGTCAGTGTCATCCCACCTGATACTAAGGATTGACCATGAATACATTTACAATCATAATCGAGATTTTAATAATATTTTTATGCTAATTCTAATTCTGATCTTTTTATATAATTTCAAAGATAGTATTTTAATCGTCAAAACATTACTAATTTGTGGGCGTTTTAATCTAGGAAAAAAAGACTAGTCCTTATATAAGGACTATTCTAGGAAAAAAAGAAAAAATAAAGTGATATTCTGACTTAAGTTTCTGTTTTGCTATTTTATTTTAAAAGCCCACTAAATATTAAAAAATAAAAAGAAATTATATAAAATTATCAATAGAATTGGTATAAAAAATATTATTAAAATCTCGATTATGACTGTAAATGTATGTTTGGTCGATCCCTAGCATCAGTGGGATGACACTGACAGCTTACTCCACGCAAGTTTTCACCGTGAAATTTTTGCAGAATCGACCGGCTGGATCTTTTTTCAAAACGACTTTGTACTTATTACACCTACATTGTACAGGTGATATCAAAGATGTCTCACTTCGACGAGTCTACGAACGGCACGTTCGCTTACACGTGGCGCTCTCACTTCGGAGACGCGGACGACCTCGTGTACTTCCCTTCGTCCACCTTCGGCGTCGATGCTAACAGGACTTTCGAGTGAGTATAATATAATATGTATAGCTTTCAATTGGTGATCTTGTTCTCGCAGCGAATGATCGGATATGACTTTTGTAAACGAAATTAAACTAAAAGTTAGAGGCAGGATTTTCTTCGTGTTTTTAAATTTAACGTTATGTTTACTACCACATTGGCGCCGACTCCCTTGTTCACAAACTAAATTAAATTTAAGTTCAGCGCATCTTTTTCTTTCTATTTCATTAAGAAAAGGACAGAAGATAAATATTAGTTTAGTCCTGTCAAATTAGTCAGCGCCTGACGTAAATTGACGTATTTTTAGAAGCCAATTTTTTAATCACGTCTAAACTTGTCTATGGAGTATCTTAATCTTAATTTGACAGAAGTAAACCAATATGTATCTTCTGTCCTTTTCTTAATGAAATAGAAAGTAGAAGATGCACTGAACTTAAATTTAGTTTAGTTTGTGAACAAGGGCATCGGCGCCAATGCCTACAGACAGGATTGGTTGACACTAGCTCAAGACAGAGGAGTGGAAAGGAGAAAGAGAGGCCTTCGCCCTGCATTGGAACACCATTGGCTATAATTAAACTTATTGTTTACTATTAGGAAGTCATAATTTTAGTCCTTTCAAATAAAAAGATGTGTACTCACGGAATGCTTTTTATTCATGGCGGATTTACTTTAATCGGCTTATCCTTATTCTCAGTCTAAAGAACGGGCAACCTGCATTCGTGTTATACTGAATAGTTTTTGTCCCACAGGTACGCAGGCCTCATAGTGTTTAGCGACGTGCCTGTGACCCGCCGCTACACGACGTGCAACGTGTCGCAGGGCTTCGGCGAGTGCTTGGAGGGAGGCTGCTTCCCGTTGGCCAAGCGATGCGACGGCTCCTACGACTGTCCCGACCACACTGACGAGTCTAACTGTGAGTTTGTAATCAATCTTCGGCGAGTGCTTGGAGGGAGGCTGCTTCCCGTTGGCCAAGCGATGCGACGGCTCCTACGACTGTCCCGACCACACTGACGAGTCTAACTGTGAGTTTGTAATCAATCTTCGGCGAGTGCTTGGAGGGAGGCTGCTTCCCGTTGGCCAAGCGATGCGACGGCTCCTACGACTGTCCCGACCACACTGACGAGTCTAACTGTGAGTTTGTAATCAATCTTCGGCGAGTGCTTGGAGGGAGGCTGCTTCCCGTTGGCCAAGCGATGCGACGGCTCCTACGACTGTCCCGACCACACTGACGAGTCTAACTGTGAGTTTGTAATCAATCTTCGGCGAGTGCTTGGAGGGAGGCTGCTTCCCGTTGGCCAAGCGATGCGACGGCTCCTACGACTGTCCCGACCACACCGACGAGTCTAACTGTGAGTTTGTATTCAATCTTCCATGTTAGCCAAAGTTATTCCTAAGCTTCTAGAAATTAGTCAATACAGGGTGGATTTTTGTGTGAATGTATGGGAAAAGTTTTTTGCGATTTGCGTTTTATTTTATTACTCTAACCTCAGTTGGTTCAGAAGAGACTTTTAACCCTTAACTGCATCGTGATGGAAATTTCCATCAACCAATCCAATGCCATATTTTCGTTTCCACAGAGCACGGGGATTCCCCAATTGTTAGAGATATTCAATTCATTTTGTTCCCAGTAGATTCTTTCTGATTACATAAAGATGTAGAGATTTCCACCAGGCCATTTAGAAAAAAAAAAGTATATTTATGAATATAATTTTTTAAATATTTTTTCCTGACTATAGAGCTAATGTTATGTCCAAATAATTTTAATTTGCTTAAAAAGTAAAAATCGTGCAATTAAGGGTTAATCCCTATACAAACGTTTGCGATGCGAGTTTTATGGCACGCTTGACACCTGGGTCATACAAAGCTCTATTTACAAGACCTAGAAAACACTGCATAATATTTCGATGTTCCGCCATATTTTTTAAAGTAATAATAATCTGGTCCATTTATTACACAGGTGAGAACGACATAAACAAGTCGTTCGAGCTGGCCCACTTCCGCAAGTTCCGGTTCAACCGCGTGCAGCGGCAGTACGACAACGTGTGGCTCTGGCGTGACGTCAACATCGGGCCGCACGGGCGATACGTGTTCACCGTGGATGTGCCGGAGGTATGTACACTGACCTTACCCTAGCGTTCATCACTTGTGGACTTTGTCAAATCAGTATCGTCAACGTATAACTTACTTATCAATTAATGCTGAAGTTAAAGTCATGCTAACGAAACTTATCTACAACAACAGATTCTCTGCGCATTATTGCCCAGGAGTCACCAAATGGCTTTTTAGATTAGCGTTCTTTCTTTTTTCTTTTTTGTTCGGCTCCTAAAGGTCGTCGCATGATGTTAATAGCTTATAACCTTCCTCAAGAATTAGACTATCACATGCATTAATTAACATATACATTAGACTATCAGATTTTTTCAAACCCGACGGGTAGTTTCAGAAATTAGCGCGTTCAAACAAAATAACAAACGAACTCCGCAGCTTTGCATATTAAGTATAGATTGATATTTTTGTCTCGTTTACATTAATCTTGGTTTCTAGTAATCGTCTACCAAACGGACCGCGACGGTCATACTATTTTAAAAACGGGCCCACAGTGAAACTAATTGGTCTGACAGGAAAAAGTAGTATTTATTTTTTCGTCTTTCAACTTTCACTTGATTGAATACAAAAAATGGTACTGATTACGGTAAGCAGTCTTTTTTGGACTAATTCGTTCGCCTTTCGTCTATCGTATGATACCTAAGTTGTTTGAATTTTAAAATGCTCTATTTTGTTACAGATACCGGCTCACTGGATAGTATCAGCATTCAGCATGTCACCCAGTCTTGGTCTGGGCATGTTGACGGAACCTAAACGAGTAAGTGCTCACTATCATGAAAATGATGGTGGGTGTTTAGTTTCTAGGCTGTTATGTAACTTCTGGTGTTCCAAATGTGCCGACTCTCAGTCGAATTTAAATATACGATTTTTTATTGCAAAATTCAAAATCGTTTATCTATCTTTAGAATTGCTCTCTTGCAGAATATCATTAACAAGATTTTACCTTTTGTGGTATAGTAATTTTATTCATGTTGCACTGTCTTCACATACAATTATACAGCGTGTAACGGAAGGGGGGTATCAACCCTGAAGGAGGTGAATGTGCTCATGAAACTCAACAACTTTCCCCAAAGAACATAGGTCGAAATATGAAAAAAAAATTTGGCCCTCCCTTACAAAACTGACTACCAGCTGATTGATTTACTATGGGAGGGCCAAATTTTTTTTTCATATTTCGACCTACGTTCTTTGGGGAAGTTGTTGAGTTTCATGAGCACATTCACCTCCTTCAGGGTTGATACCCCCCTTCCGTTACACGCTGTATAATTAATGTGTACAAAATATTGTAAAACATTTTAAAAGAGCAACGGTGGAGTTTCTTGCCCATTCTTCTCCATTTGAAATGACTTTTTGGAAGAAACTGCTAGAATCGATTCAATTTTTTGTAAATTTTGCCGTTCTTTTGTGTGCCTATTTGAACTAAATTATTTGACTTTGACTTGAAAATCTAATTGCCAAATCCCAGTATTTCCCTGACTTGTCTTGTTAATACTTTTATCTTGTCTACACAGTACTTAGGCGTCCTACCGTTCTTCATAAAAGTGGAGGGTCCCGAGCAGTGTCGCCAGGGCGAGCAAGTCGGACTGCGCGTCATCGTGTTCAACTACCAGCCGCAGGACATTGAGGCCGTCGTCGTGCTGTCCGCGTCGCCCGACTACAAGTTCGTGCACGTCGAGGAGAATGGCATTGTGAGTATAAAATATGGCTAAAAAAAAAAATTGCCCATGTCCCAAAGCAAAAAAAAAAAAATATAACGTAATTTGAAAACAATTTCATTTCATTTCATACATAATCCGTGTGTTCTCCAGAGAGGCATTTCCCGCGTTTCGATCGCATTCTAATCTCAGTCTGTCAAAAATACCTGTAATTGATCTACATTTTTGACATTCACTATCTCTGAATGTCAAATTAGTTCCATCTCCTCACTTTGTCTTGTGCTTTTAGTAAGCCAACACTTTTCCCCACAGGTCCGATCCTACAACCCGCGCACATCATTCGGCGAGCACCAGTTCTTCGTGTACATAAGTTCAGGCGACGCGGCCACAGTGTACGTGCCCGTCGTGCCGACGCGCTTGGGAGACATTCACGTGCGCCTGCACGCGTCCACGCTCATGGGACAACACCACTATGTCAAGAAGATCTCTGTAGAGGTAAGGAAGGGTTACTGATTTGGCAAATCAAGTTGAAAAGTGAAAATTATGTAATCAAAACTTGAAAAGTGGCGACATTTCTCTGTTTCTTTTCATATAAAAACATAAAATTCTGGATATTATAATTTTTTATAATTTTTTTTAAACAATT
Organism: Eremobia ochroleuca; assembly: GCA_949629135.1. Taxonomy (NCBI): domain Eukaryota; kingdom Metazoa; phylum Arthropoda; class Insecta; order Lepidoptera; family Noctuidae; genus Eremobia; species Eremobia ochroleuca. The sequence goes on along the minus strand of OX451401.1, from coordinate 2,410,480 downwards.
TGGCAGGTTAATGAAGTACTCAAAAATAATCAACTTTTACTATCTGACCAAGTCTGAAATACGAAAAAAAAAAAACTTAAATCATTTCTTCCATATCCATACAAAATAAAAGTGCAATACTATCACAATCTAAATGTATGGAAGAGTAGATTTTATGTTTGAAATTTCAGAATTGGTCCCACAGTTAAAGTGGTTTATTTCAATAAGGATTTATTATTTCAGTAACAAAGTATTCAAGATAATAAATACCTTGAGGCTAATAATATCTGAGGCTTTCGAAGGCACTTCACGCACATCTGAAAGAATAACTACTTATTCGTAAGCGTAAACCTCCGTGTCGCTGGCATGACTGTTTTAGATCTTGTTGGCCCAAAATTTTGCCACTTCCACGGCGTTGTGGTGGCAGCTCAGAGGTCATTTTGACTGCATGTAGGCAGTAGGGTGAGGTTGTGGAGCTATTTCACAAACCATGCTCCACTCCCTGCTCTCTGTGTCCTACAAACTAAACTAAAACTCATTTTCTTTCACATCATACAAACATTATATCATAATTTTTAGTAGTTTGTGGTATAAATTTTCTTATAAGCTAATAGTAATAGGCTAGATTGTGATGTAAATAAAAAAAAAAGCATTTTAACACTAATGAACACCAAATTTTTCCCAACAGCCCGACGGCATACCGCAGTACCGCCACCAGTCCGTGCTGCTGGACCTGTCCAACCGCGCCTACGTGTTCCAGTACATGCACGTCAACGTGACGGAGACGCCCATCATCCCGTACGAAGTGGACCGCTACTACGTGTTCGGCTCCAACCGCGCGCGACTGTCCGTCGTCGGCGACGTGGTGGGGCCGCTGTTCCCGACCATGCCGGTCAACGCCACCAGCTTGCTGCACTTGCCGATGGTGAGTTCAATCTTTTACAATCATTTCACCAATAAAACTGAACGCGATCAGCACATCTAAACCGCGTTTAAGAGCTGTCACTGTCAGTGCTCTTAAACGCGGTTTAGCTGTGCTGATCGCGTTTAGTTTCATCGATGAGAATTGCCCTTAATCATGACATGATAAATCAACATGTTAGTATAATAAATTGTGAAGAACTTATCTTCCCACATTTTTATGAATAATCAAAAGTACTTTTTTTTAGGTGCTTTAAAAATTTTTCGGATCCTTATTTACTATGTCAAAATAAAAAAGTTCCATAATCGATTTAACATTGTTATGTGTAGATGGAGAAATAATCTAATTTCGCAGTAACCGAATTTTGTGAACTAGCATACAGTTCCAACATAATGAAATTGTAACGTCGAATAGCAATCAGCTCGATTTTCAAAGCCATGTAAAAACATTAGATATTTGAACGCTTTTCACCGTCTCTGATATTCCGGTAAAACTCTGCTAATTATTTAAATACATTTTATTACCTGACAGGACTCAGCCGAACAGAACATGTTCAGTTTCGCGGCAAACATGTACCTGACGCTGTACATGCGTCTGATCAACCAACGCAACAGGACGCTGGAGCGAGACGCGTTCTACCACATGAACATACTGTACCAGCGGCAGCTGTCCTTCATGAAACCAGACGGTTCATTCAGCTTGTTCCGAAGTGATTGGTGAGTAATATGTCTTAATCCAGCCGAAAGACGTCCACTGCTGGACATTCCAACTTTACACCTTTTACACTTTTTATAATATTGTTTTCACTATTTGGAAACACTTTTTAGAGTATAAATAAAAAAAAAATGTTTTCGCCCCTAGTACCAACTGAAGCCAGAGCAATAGAAAAGAGATACTATTAAGTATTATAATAACATGTATTTTATATTGTTTTGACTATAATATTCTTTTCATATCAGGAACCAATCGGCATCAAGTGTTTGGTTGACGTCATTCTGCGCTAAGATATTCCAAGACGCATCGTTCAATGAGTGGGAGAACTTCATATACATCGATCCTGAGGTAAATAACTACTGGAAAATAACTAGCATACTTCACAAACAGGCAATAGTCAGAGGTATCTAAATCCCAAGATTCTGAAATTCAGTTTTTGTTGATTTGATGGGATCTTTAACAATGTTGTTAACCTTTATTACGACAATTGAAATTAAGTTCCACGAAAATCGTTGATGATGGTTTATACAGCCAATTTTACTTTAGTTTTCACATTACTTATACGATATATTGAAATTGAATCTAGCTTATATCACATAGATATTTAATGAACTTCATAAAACGAACTTCCCCTCCCAGGTGATATCAATGGCCGTATCTTGGGTCCTGGACCATCAAACACCCGATGGTGCGTTTTACGAAGTGACATGGCTGCCCAACAGAAACGACAACTCTACCATCGTCGTGCCCAAGAACAGCTCCCTGTATAAAGAGGCCTTCGGACACGCGGGCTGGCACGATCCGAGTGCTGTCGAAGTAAGATAGATTTTTTTTTTTGTGTATCTGTTAGATCTGAATTTGGTCATAATAAAAAAAAAATCCGTGTACTGACCAAATTACACGATTATTTTTTATTCAAAAATCTTTTTATTTTTGTTTTGTCCTTTAATTTCATAATTATAATGTTTGTTGTTGCCAGGTAAATAACTCGATAATAATGCAGCGTAACATCACACTGACTGCTCAAGTGGTCATCACGTTGGAAACTGTCAAGAATCTCAAGGACATCGGAGTGCGAGAGGTAAGACTCGAAATCAAGTATTTTAAGTATTTATTGTTATTATTATTGTGAATGTGAGGACTATGTGGGTCATTTCTTTTTTCTGTTTTCCTTCTTAGTTAGTTTTAATCATTATCTGGCAGTTTGAGTAATTTATGCGGCCTACCCAAATGTCCTTTCATTGGTATTGTTCGTCGAATCGTTAGGCTCCTCAAGTTCTGAGTTGAGCTGCACGATTTTTGACAAATGCGTGCACTGACTGGACAGGTCCGCTAAATCTGTGTTCTTTCCTCAAAAGACCATTTCAGACACCAATCTACATGGTCTTCACATGATCTGACCAAGATTATGTCTGGACTTTAAAAGAGACTGTGACCTCTGAGTTTGTTTCGGCCTTTCTTCTCAGAGTAGACAGATAGGAAACGCCGACCTCATCTAGTTTAAAAAAAAATATGATTGACATGTAAAAATGTGTGACTTTTTGAATGAGTTTCCGAGTTTTTTCATGTTTAATGAAATTTTGGAAAATCTCTACCTTTGATCAGTTTTTCCATGCCACTTCTACGAATCAAAACTTTCGAGTACAGGTTTTTATTTTCATCTTGAATCATCCTACTATCGATTGAATATAAGAAAGTTACAGATATCATCTTTTTAATACCTAAAAGTTAAAACTTAAAAAAAAATTTTACCTTATTTTTGATCAGCCTTGGTGAAAAAAAAAATTTTATAGGTAGGTAATTTTTTTTTTATTGGTAGATCTCAATGTGGCCCATCAGGGGGTAAAAGGTAATCCATGACTTTTCGGACACCCCGTATAAATATAATCTGAAAATTTCTATATTTATGTACGTAATTTGTATGGTGTACATTATAAAGATTATCCTATTCTATTCTTTAATACCTAAGTTTTATACAGTCATTTTCCAAAAATTTTATTTCCAATAATTTTAACTTGAACTCCAAAATATTTTTCAGGCTCTTACTTCCTCGACCTCCTCACAATATCAGTTCAATTTGCCCGGGGGCAGCCCATAATCTATTAAAATCTGAAGCGTGCTGGGCCCATAACCTGTTGTATAATTTGTTAAAAATTCATACCGTCATATTGTGAGAGGAATCCTTCTTCTATAAATTAAACTCAGTTATTCAACATGCTGCACTTTTAATTTATTTTAAAACACACATTACAAATAAACAGCTCCAAATTAAATCATATCGAAAATACTCTTTTACTAGACTACGTTCATTCCATTTTAATTATATGTTTGAAGCTCCGCCTTGTTTGTCTGTTGCTCTACAAAAACGCCCACGTTAACCATGTGTAAAGACAAATCAGTAGGCAGAGTGTAGACTAACAAAACTGGGCGCAGGGCCTGAGCGCGCGCGTGTCGTCGGCGCAGCAGCGCGGCGTGCGCTGGCTGGAGCGCCACCTGCGCCTGCTGGACGAGTGCGGCGAGCCCTACGCGCTGGCGCTGGTGGCGCACGCGCTCACGCACGCCAAGGCGCCCAGCTCCGAGCACGCCTACCGGCTGCTCAAGCGGCGCCAGAGATACGAAGGTCCGCTAGTATTCACCACTTATTACATACAACTTATTTGCGTTATGAAGAAATGAATTTTCACTTTTTTTTTTCATAATCTTTTTTTCATCGTTACGGCCACGTAATATAAACAACCATGTCGACACACAAGAACAAAGTACAAAAATCGTTCAAAGACGCAAAAGTTTAGAAGGAAAAAAAATATTGATGATTAAATATGAGGATTGAAGATTTTTATACAACGTGTAACGTTAATTGCGCAAAACCTCAGACACCCCAACTGATTTTTAATTCAATTGACCTATTTCAGAGAGAAAATAAGTCATTAAAAAATTGTAAAGGTTTTATGTGCTGTTTTAGTTTTACTGGCCATTCTGATCGTTTCATGCGTCTGCGACGACGCTTTATCGAGGGAGGAGTCGTCACCGGGCTGACATTGGCTGGCTTGACCTATTAATAAATAGACACGGCAATGTTTTTAATGAAGATTTTTGAAAAATGTGACCTATTTTAAAAAGTGGTTCAATTAATTCTGCTCGTTATTCTGATCAAACTTTTTGCGCATTTAACGTTACACGTTGTATAGAACCTGTCATGGCTACTATCTGCCTTTTTTTTTTTCAACATAGCTATTAGTTGATAGGTAATGTGGGTATGCCACAAACCTTCAAAGCGCTCTCATCAAATATCGCTAATATACAACGTACAGAAACCTAATTTCTCCCACCCTAACTCAAGTTTTACGTCACAGGTGGCCTAAGCTACTGGGGAAAAGAGCCAGTCCCCCAGCCCCCATACAAGATGGAGAATCAAAAACCTTTCCTCCTCCCCCGCCTGCCCTACAAGTACGACTCCAATAACATCGCGGCAACAGCCTATGCGCTACTCGCATGTATGGACCATCAGGTATGTCTTCTATCTCACTCACACACTGTTTTAGTTAAGGGTGGTCCGTCAAAGTAACTCGAAATTAAATTATTCTTCCGTTTTTTGCAACTTGGAGGTCACTGTCAGGTAGTATGATGATGAAACTATGATTCGCGATCATAACAAAAATGTATTTCATCATCTGCCTACCTTTTCCCAACTATGTTGGGGTCGGCTTCCAGTCTAACCAGATGCAGCTGAATACCAGTATTTTACATAGAGCGACTGCCTATCTGACCTCCACAACCCAGTTACTGGGTAATACGATACTCCTAGGTAAGACTGGTTGTCAGACTTTCCGGCTTCTGACTATCCGTAACGACTGTCAAAGATCTACGAATGACAGCCGGGACCAACGGCTTAACGTGCTTTCCGAGGCACGGAGAGGTCTCGGTACGTAAAGGTGGTTACCCATCCACAGACCAACTGCGGCAAGCGTAGCTTAACCTGATCGATCGACCTGTGCGGCTGTTATTATTAGCCCCTCGAACCATAACAAAAATGTATTTCCAGAATGAAAATCATTAGAATCATCAATACAACTCTAGGTCATGATGTCATGAAAAAGTCCAATCCATAGGGCAATAAACTTAGTGAGATGTAATGATGATTTGATTGATTATAATTCTATAAATACGCATTCGTTAATGTCGGAAATCGTATTTTCATTGACATACAACCTGCCACTGTCCTGCAAATTGCAAAAAAGTAAGAAAATTTGAATTTCGCGGGCTTTCGTCTTAAACAACGTAACAACAGTTCCATGGTTTTTCTTCGGAAGAGCCGTCAGATAAATACTTAATATAAAACGTTGCTTAATATACTCGATGATTTTTTTTACGGGCTCTAAATGTTTACAGGGTGTTCTACTCATGAATATAAACAACTTTCACTATGGGACCAACTCTGAAATCACGAAAACAAAATCAGCTGTTTAATACAAAAGTTCAATACTTGACCAAAATGTATGAAACAGCTGATTTTTTTTCGTGATCTCAGAGTTGGTTCCATAGTGAAAGTTGTTCATATTCATGTGTAGAACAACCTGTAAAAATTTGGAGATGGTAAAAAATATGCTGCATAATGTGCCTATTGATCGATCAATAGAAATCGATTTATATTCCTGCATAAATCATAAAACGTTGACACACTGATTTTTTGACTCCTTATTGATGAGATGTGACATCAGTCACATTTTATTCGCCTTTTGACTTTAAAAAGTACCAATGGGTAATTAATTGATGAATCATCGTAATCTTCCTCCACGTTACTTGTACTTGTACTGATATATAAATGATTTGTCTTTGACAGGACAACAACGAGCCTATCGTGATGTGGCTCAACTCGCAGAGGCTACAGGATGGTGGATGGGCTTCTACGCAGGTTTGTGGTTTAAAAAGGCAGATCATAATTATATTCTACCAGCGAGAGGCTTTGCTTCGCACGGGTGAAATGACATGTCAAAACATTGAGATTTCTATGCTATATTTAAGTTAAATATCTATTGTACACATAAACCTTCTGGAGTAAATGCTCTAATGATGGCAAAACCGTCACAAAATCCATTGTAAATTTAGAAGGTCTAAGCGGCCACACAGACGGACACAAAAAGCAACTAAGTTTTATAATACGTATATTTACTACTCATTTTATAAGGATAAGTATAATTAGCCAATAATGTTCCCACTGCTGGGACACAGGCCTCCTCTCTGTGAGAGGGAACGGTGAAGGAAAACATCGTAGGAAACCACATGCCGGTTTCCTCACGGTTTTTCTATCCTAGAACCAAAAATTCGAAGACGTGTTTATAGGGATAAATCTAGATAAATACGTATTTATAATGAAAAATTGGTCCAAAAAACGACGTTTGGTCGTTTTTACAAAAAAGGAAAGTATTGTTATGTATTTTCAGGAATTCTAATACACAAGGGGATTTAGGCAACAGCATTACCCAATAGTCAAGGCTGTTCTGCCTGTTTGGCTATAAGGCCAGTGGCTCATTAATATTTACTATTATTTTCTCTCCGCCCAGGACACATACATAGCTCTGCGTGCCCTGATCGACTACACGAACCGCAAACGTCTGCGCGACGTGTCGTCACTGACCGTGAGCGTCGACGCCGTGGCGCTGTCGGGCGAGACGCGCACCCTTCACGTACGGAACGACAACCTTGCCATCATGCAGTTCATTGACGTGAGTGTTAGAACCGGGAACTTTATCATCATGATTATATCTGAATGCAGTTGGAAAAAGTCCACTGCATAGACCTCCCCCAAACATCGCTACAACAATTCCTCATGTGTTTCCTGCAACCAGAGGATTCCAGCGACCTTCATCACTTCTCTGGTACGCAGTCGCCGCTCCAGAACTTTTCAGTCCTATCTGTGATGATCAGCCATCTGAACTTGGTCAGCCAGAAAATACAGTCCCAGAAAACAGTGCAATTTCGACTCGGTGTTATCATATTAGAGATTGTTTACTTTATAATTGCATGCAATCATTTTTTTTGTTTTCGAGTAGTAATGTGACTCAAAAAGTAGTGATCTTTTAATTTAAAACAGAACTGCAAATGTGGAGGGGTCTACTGCTTGTTGCATCATACACATTTCAAATGTTTGTATGGAAATTTTAATGGAGGAGTGTGCAGTTTTATTTTAAAAAGGTCTCTACTTTTTGAGTCACATTACTACTCGAATACATTAGAATGTTTGCGTTTATTATGGACGAATGTCACAGTATGAATGAATATTCATCGTAAAAAGTGTTCCCAAAAGGTAACGACCAAAAACACTTGCTAAGATTTTATGTAATATAAGTACACTGTACGTTAAGCCGTTGGTGCCTCGATTTTCAGAAAAAGTTTGGCGTTGTAAAACTTCGTTTCTGTCATTCATACTTCTCAGACAGACTTTTTTTTCTATGCAGACAGTCTTTTTCTAAAGCTGGTTGTGTCATAATATATCGTCCCGTATAGTTAACTACATACTTATATGTGCTTTAGTCTTTAATTATTGCTATTGATTTAATTAAAGAAATAAAAACATGTTGTTGACTAGATCCCAGAGGCTTGGGGCACAGTGAAGGTGACAGCTCGGGGCGCAGGTTACGCGATCCTGCAGATGTCGGTGCAGTACAATGTGGACATCTCGCGCTTCCAGACGCCGCCCCCCCTCAACTGCTTCTCTCTTGTCTCGTCCCATCACTTCTACGGCAGGAATCAGTCGCACATCGAGTTTCAGGGATGCGCCAGGTGAGTTTGTACTTCAATTAATTCTAGCATTTATTTCAATTAAATCAATTACAGGCACTTTTGAATTGTTAAGGAGTCGCTCAGTCAGAAAGATGAAATTAGTTGCCCATTCCAAAGCGTAGTACGTCAGATTGTTATGGAGAAGAACGAGCCTAAAACTGTCGATTGTCTTTATATCCATTTGCCAACATCTTATATATTAGGCAAAATATACACTTGTATACTAAAAACAGTGATATTCACAATGTTAACACCAGACATAAGGAAAAACTATGTGCTCCCTTTCACTGGCTTCATAAAGTTCATAACTCATTTGTTGGGCTTGGTATAGCCTTTTATAACAAGCTACCCTCTTCTTTGCTAGATTTGCCTTTTAATGCATTTATAGCTCAAGTAAAATACAACCTTTGTTCTAAGGCATACTATTCCATCAACAACTACTTAAACGATAAGAATAGTTGGTCGCCCTGATTAACTCAAGAAAATGTTTATGTTCATTCTCCAGAATTAGATTACTCATAGGTTATATGAGCTCATTCTACTATTGTTTTTTTTTTTATTGGGCTGTATAAGTCAAATCAGTTTAATTTTATTTTTATTTTTTTATTGACATAATCAACCCATTTGAATGTTTTCTAATGAGTTGATTGCAATATGTGGTTAGCTAGTGACCTCGACGATTGCTCATATTATTCTTACCTGAGCAACCGGCAGCAAGTTCGTCATGCTCCCTTAGATATCACTGCTTGCGGTAGCGTCGGGGTTCGGGTTGCCTCCTTCCCTCAAATATGGCGAGGGGGGTACTGGCTGATCTTTGCGTTATGCTGGTGAACGGGTGCTGCTTGTGGTGACTGGTCGTCTTGCTGACCATGGTTTTATTATTGTTGTCATTAGTAATAACTTGTTTATTTAGTTTCCTTCAATGGTCCTAGTTTATCATTTGTGAGTTCAAGCGACAGTTATGTAAACAGAACCCAGCATCGCATAAATATGTTAGCGGACACGCCCTTTATACCTGGCGGCTTTTATTTAATTTTGATTTATTAATTTTTGCTTGAGTATGTATAGTTTTTTATTGTATTTCTTGGTATATTGGCGTTGCTAGCTGACATATGGCAAATAATTTAATTTAGTGTCCTGTGTCTTGTAATGTTAATTGCTTTGTATACCTTGTATTGTATTCAGTCAAGTATTTTCTAACTGAACAGACAGCTGTGCTGCTGGGGAGTCTTTTGATTTTGATTACACGTAAATAAATGAAGTTTGACCTGTCCCTGGGCAGCTGGACGCTCGCGTCGGAGTCCCCGCGCTCGGGCATGGCGGTGCTGGAGGTGGGCGTGCCGACGGGCTACATGGTCCAGCAGCAGCGGCTCGACGCCTACGTGCTCAGCCGCCGCGTGCCCACGCTGCAGCGCGCCAAGTACCTGCCCACCAAGATACTCTTCTACTTTGATTATGTGAGTACAAGTACTTATGTGTACTATACATACTGTAACATTCCTTTGCCTATGGTTTCAGAGGATAGAAGCCATGTGTTATGTTATGATTTTAAGTACCAGCGACCCATCCTGGCAGAGTACGGATGCAGTTTTATTATGTTTTTGTTTATCAAGCCTTTTTCCTCATGAAACCCTGTAAGTGATGGTAAAAACTTCATCGAAATTCTTCAAAAATGTAGTTTATATCGACTGAGCGAATACACAGACCACACAACTTAGTGTGGTGTCATTGTGATATTATGTGAATTGTTCAAAACACCTGCCTGGCCTGACCTGGGAGACTTCTACATATTTTAGTGACTATTAACAACTAATTGGTTTATACAGCTATCTGAGGAGCCGACGTGTGTGAACTTCACGATCGAGCGCTGGTTCCCTGTGGCTAACATGTCCCGATACCTGCCCATGCGTGTTTACGACTACTACGCACCCGGTGAGTATTCTACTCTTTATCATAATGGCCTTGTGCCAGTTCTGGATAAAAATAAGAAAGGAAGTGTAACTATAATGTGTTGAGTGTGTATAGTGCGAAGTAATTAAATTGTTCAACTTCATTCGGTCTATAAAATGGGTGCATTTATAACAACCTCCACAAGAGAGGATACTTAATGTGGTGGTTCACGCTTCGCAGTCAGCCGCGCCACTATCTTGCTTATTAGATGATGTTAAATACGGGACCCAAGTAAAACAACGGCCAGCTGTGAACGCACAACGTACTGACTCTTACCCCGGTACTCAGAGTCATTACTTAAAATTAATCTGTCATTAACTTTAATTGACAAGTATAAATTGGAACGCAGTCAGTCAAAAATATGTCAGATTGAAAACATTTTTGTTGAAATTTGTGCCAAGATATGTTGGTTAATAAAAGTTAATGAATGATTAATTTTAAGTGAAGTCTCTGAGTGCGGCAGTTAATATTTAAGAACTCGTGCGCAGGCCGAGTGGCCGCGCATCGCTACACATACAGACATTTGTTTGTACATAACAGATGATAATGTGCTATTACCAGAGAAGAAAACCGAAATCTACGATTTTGTGTAAACTCATGTTCGATATTGAATATTGAAACTAGAATATAAACAAACTATTTCCTCCAACAGAACGCTTCAACGAGAGCATATTCGACGCGCTACCGACATACCTCCTGAACATTTGCGAAGTGTGCGGCTCTTCACAGTGTCCGTACTGCGCGATATACAACAACGCCTTACGAACAACTATCGCAACCCCGCTCCTACTCATAGCCGTCGTTGTAACGATCACACTGTACTTACGACCGCAAATGAATCTCTATGGAATCTCATAGGTATGTTAGTTATAAGCAATCGATTTTGTAAAAGATTTAATTTTATGGAAAGTAAAATACCAAAACATCGTGGTTCGTTAACAGAATGACTCATTTTAGGTCTGAGTATGTTTATTAATAATTGAATTGATATCAATTGAATACCAGTGAGAAAAAAAATATCTGTCTCGGCCTAAAACTCTATGCTAAGGCTGTTATTGCGGTAGTAAAAAGTGCGAGTAGGACAAAGATTATTTAGTACCGGATTTCTGATGTCGTCTCGCTCTCATGCCTTGCACGAATGTTAGCGTCTAGATTAATATCATACGTCGATCGTAGGTACATCTCGACATATTACGGCAAATTCATTCTAGGGTATAGAATATTTTTTTATAATTTTGAGTCATTCTGTAAAGCAGCCATTTTACGATTGCAAGAAACTAGCATCCATAGGAATGTAGATAGTATGTACACAATTATTAAATAAAAAAATGTCATGAGCGACTAAAATCACAGAAAATGACATTAGTTTATCATAATTATTATTATTTGTACGTAATATAAAAAAGACTAACTGTACCAGTTTTCTATAAAAGTTTAAACTAACACCAGTATTCATTGGCTTTATAAATATGTATCAAACTTTTAAAATACAGTCTAAGAGACCGGCATGGTTTCAATCAGAAATTGAAAAATATAATTATTTTTAGTAGATAGATACATTATTAGTTGAAAAAAGAATGCAGTTATTGCACACACCATTTTAGTCTTTAAAAATTGCGAAATCTTTATACAGCATGATTTTTTTTCCCTCTCCATTTTTACAGAATGTTCCACCCATTAATAAGCTGTTTCATACATTTTGGCCAATTAGGTATTGAACTTTTGTATTATACAGCTGATTTTGTTTTCGTGATTTCAGAGTTGGTCCCATAGTGAAAGTTGTTCATATTCTTGAGTAGAACACCCTGTCAAAATTTGGAGCCTGTAAAAAAAATCATCCAGTATTTTCATAATAATCAAAATTAAATTATATTTGGGTCATTACAACTGGCAGCCATATATAATCAGCCTAAAATGTTCCGACTGCTGGGACACAGGCCTCCTCTGTGAGAGGGAGTGGGCCGTAATGCACCACGCGGGTTCAGTGCGGGTTGGTGGATTATTATTATTTGGTTAGACACACTAGCAGCTAATTAACCTTATGCGTGTGTATCAAATAGCTTGGAGATATTTAATATGTCCAGTCGATTCTTGAAGCAGTTCAGTGTGCAGGCCGTCACATTTTCCGGGAGCCTAGATGTGGATGTCTCATGTCTTCAAATTTTTTGGCTCTAGGACATGGCCGGTTTCCTCATAATGTTTTCCTTCACCATTTTACTAGCTATACATGATTACTATTAAATGCAATAGTGACTATTGCTTTGTCAGCTTCCATACTAACCACCGTTAAGAAATTAGTTTATATGTATATTATAATGAAAAGACAGACCTTTAATGTGCGTAAAAAAATGTTACAGAATACTTGTATACACAGCCGATTTATATTTAAGGATAATGTTTTGTATATCTTAACAACTGCCTTTTAAGAATATAAGGAAAAAACAAGCTGATAATTCGTATCATACGTACACACGACATATCAAGCTATAAATTTCCAGTTTTAATTGACCTCGCATTGTATAAGCTTTTCGTACAGTGAGAAGTCAGCTTATACTGGATAAATGTTTCTTTTGAATGATGTATTATGAAAATATGTAATACTTGTTACCAATAAGGCCCACTCTCGTTCCTTGTATAAAAACTATAGCAGGTAACACACGTAGTCGACCAATGGCCGACGCGTCGGCAACACATGCCAAAATCCCAATTACTTGACCTGACTGACTGCCTAGTGTGCTACTTTTCTTATAACGTCATTTATACACTTGAGAACACCTCCCCATTCCATGACGAAGTAAAGGGGAACCTTTCCAACCATGATTCCTTTCTCCATTCCATGATTTAGTATTAGTTAAGAAGTGTTCATCGTAGTTTAAGTGTTATGATAGACGTGTGTCGTGGTGTCGCGTGCATCTAGAAGTGAAAATTTAATGACTGAGTAATAAACAATATATTAGAAGAAAGATGAAAATGCACTCGAATATTTGTAACGATTATTGCCGACAGGATGCCCTGTATCATAATATTCACAGTCAATGGTCAGAAGTGCACTTATGTTCACGGTCATTATCTCATTCTCAATTCGTCAAAAATACCTCTAATTTCCTTACATTTTTATTTTTTTGGTTGCTGAGATGAGATTGCGACGATTTTGAACGTTTTTAATTAGGTACGGGAATTATCCTCCTAGTTTTGACTGCTTCTAGAAACGCGATGCATGTCTACATTCTACAAATCCACTTTTTTTACTGTTTGTATTAAAAATAATTGTATGATTTATATTTACCATGTTATCGGTAATCTGTTTATATTTGCAACCATTTTTAATTTAGCACTTTACATAGTTTTATTAGTGTATTTTTTACGAATCTCAATACTATACCCGGTTTCTATTCTCCTGGGTGCTGTCAGCATTTTATTTACTTTTATTATTTCTGTTTTACCTGATTTTAGTTATTTGTCTTGTATAAACGAATCCTTAATCTGTAAATCGAATATAGGTACCATACATATCGAAATCTGCAACATATTTGGATCAATTTGGAAAGAGAGTAAATTTTGTGATGATTAAATAGCATAAAATGCGTCCTTGCCTTGATTCGAATATTTTTATATGAAGGCAATGTGCAGCAATTGTATGTAAATATTATAGTTTAAGTCTATGTAGTATTTCAAAAGATGTATGTGCAGATGGCAGAAAGAAAGTTGGAAGTTGTTTTTTTTTTTCTTTCTTAAGAGAAAGTTATACAATCTGATGAATTGATTTGAAAAGTCTAATGTTGCCTAGTTTGGTCTTTGACGCATCGTGTGGAATAGTTTATCAGATAGTATAACGTAATTATTATAAATGCACTATTTACAGTGAAATATCCAAGCAATAATGTATCAAAAATGTCAATCATAATGCCTTATTATCAAAAGACAATATAAGGAAATAAAAAAAATTATTGGAAATATTTTAATGAAAAATATACATTGATTTGTAATTATATAATTAATTAAGTAGTATAAGTTTTTGTGTTGTGGTAACTGAGAGTACCTATTTATTTCTTATGTTTATGTATTGTAGAGCCACATTCATCAAATATATTCGATAGCATTTAGATTTTATGACATTATGTACAAAAATGTCCCGTCCAAAATTGCCAATAAAGAAAAGAATAAATTTAAATGAATCTCATGTCTGTAAGTCAATGTGAGCATGTTACTTAAGTAGTTTCCGTCCAAATTATCAATGACTGATTTTTTTACTTTATGTATTTGTGTGTAATCATAATCTCCTAAGTTGTTACAAAGCTTCTCTGTAGAGTAGGAGAGTGGTTTATTGTCATAGATTTATTTCCAAATAAAACCTTATGAAAATATCTGTATGTTTTATTCTTATGGTCTGCTATAGAATGTAAGAAGCAGAAATATTCCCAAAACTGCCTCATAAAATGTAGATGACATTAAGGGTCCGATCACACACACCCCAACAGCATTACGTAGCAAATTTATATGAAAATTAATCATTTATTCACATGGACCACATTTTACTGTCAAAATCTATGATGTGGGTGATACCGACCACCCTCTTCCAGGCTATGTCCCAGCCACAACGCAACCAGCTACGAAACCGCAGCACTAGCGGCCGGCCATATCGCAAACAATAATCTGTGAGCAAATATCAGCCACAACATAGCCGCATCGCAACTACTGGCAACATGCAAGCACAATGCAACTGCAAGATGTTACAGTGACACTATTCACACAACCAGTTGCTGGCCCACATTTTGTGGCAGTGTGTGGTTGTGGTATGTGCCAAAGTCAAAGTCACAGGCCCCAAAGAAGCATTTTCTTATGTAAAAACCAATAAGATTGCATTTGGTGTAAAACAACAAATTTCTTATCCAGGTCCATGTTTAAATGAATGGAACTAAGGGAATAGTAGTATCAAACGGTTATCTTAATGATTCTCAATGCCAACATGCATGAGAATCAATCTCCTGTAAGGAGCCATTGTATCATTATTTCAACAGTGACACACTAGCATTCCATCATCAAGATACCTAGTCATACTACAATAAGGAAATATTTACAAACACAGTTCATTTAACAATTTATTTAATTTTTATATCACTATACAATACATATCAATAAACTTATTGATCATAAATACTTATCAATAACTGGACTAGCACAATGCTACTGCCTTTTTTTAACTTGTTTAGCTTTAGAAGCAGAGGCTTTGGCTGCACCACCACTGAACAATGAAGTAAACATCTCTGACATTTCAGGCATTTCTGACATCTTTGCCAAGTTACTTATCTGTTTCAAATCCTCCTTTGTTTCAGGGTCATTCATCATTTTAGGTAAAATCATTATGAACAGGAGAGGCAGAATCATCATGATAACCATTGGGTTGAACAGGAAATCTGTTAATCGCCATTGCTCCCTGACCTGGAAATATCTGAATTTTGACAGAGCCTTGAGTCTCAATGGGTATGGCACTTGGATAACCTGTGATGTCTGTATATAGTTCACTTTCCTGGCTCTGAACTTGCCCTTAGAGTTGATCTCTACCCTGACTGGCTCATACATGTAGTCAGGGTTTATAATTTCAACAACATATGAACCAGAGGGCACATTATGTATCACGAATGTTCCGTCTCCTCTGATGAAGCCTATGTATTCACCACCATTTACATGGATTCGTGTTTCAACTTGCCATGGTCCTAGGTCTTGATCTTCAGGTGGAAAAACTTTACCCTCGATAGAATATCTGCCGTTTCCAACTTCCTCCTCAGGAATATTGACTGCAGACAGTCCGTATGAAAATGTACAAACTGTGAGAAGGATTGAAAGGAGTTGCTTCATTTTCAAAGTAGGTACGGAGTTTTTGTTCGTTTTGATTTTAATTCCGCATTAATTAAATAGTCACAAATCGATTTCTACAAAAATATGTCCGTCAGGTGATGGAAGAGGAAACTATAACATGAGCATGACAGTAGACAAAAGTTGACAATTTGTCATATCATTGACATGACCACAGAATATATTATGGACATGTCATTTTTACTATTCTATGATTCTATGCTTAGTGCATTGGTGCATTGAGAGTCTATGGCTTGGTGCGAGACGAATGGAACCTATTAGTAAAAATGCTTCACAAAGTTTTTTTTTTTTTTTGTAAATCTATAAATATGGAATTACATTGTAAGTCTCCAGTTCTCCACTAACTTGCAAGCTAGGTATATATTGATTTTATTTTTTGGATAAACCCTTTTAAAAATCATTTCTTCGGAACCATAGACACATGTAGTCGTCGGGAAAAACCGGTTTTAAGTTATCGATTTTAAATAAACGACCAATCACTATTTTTTTGTTTGTCTATGATTTATTGTAAACAATATTGTTTGATTGAACATGTGCATTATCATGTTTATTAGTCAACTTTATTTAATTTAGACATGTTTTTTACACTGTAAAAACGAAAAACTTACGATGTCCGGATACTTGGAGATAAAGTATCCGTTCAAATCTAATTTGGGCTTAAATCCTTTCAAGGTAAGTTTCGTAAAATGTAATTTATTCATTGGGATGTATCACAACATTGTGGCATTGATTATTTTTGTTATTGTCAGTCGTGGAAAAGACAATGGTGTATTTTGAGACCGAGTCCGACGTGTTCGGGGGCCTCTCTGGCGGTGTACTGCAGCGAGGCGGGTGCTGCAGCGGGTTCGGTGGAGCTGCCGTTGGGCTGCGTGGTGAAGAGAGCGAAGTCTCGCACGCGGCCGCATGCCTTCGCCGTGTTCTCCGTAGACGAGCCGCGAAAGCCCCGCGTGTTGCTTGCAGCTCAATCGCTTCATGACACACAAGTTTGGATGGAAAAAATCCGAGCTTTGCTAAATGGGAACAAATTATTAGGTGAGTGTCTACCTTCATTAATGTTCATTTTTTTTCCATGTGGTCAAAGTCCAAACACAAATGAACTTAGTGTTTGTAGGCTTTCAAACTAATTCTCTCTATGTTGTGTTGAAATTGATTTTTTGATAATTCAATGTTTGCATGAATAGATAAATACCTCACTTAAATTAATTGAATGGAAAACGATGTTATCAAATAAAGGGGCACCTATTCCCTAAATGTGCAGCATAATTTTGACAACATTTTCTGCCAAAATGTCTTCTTTGTAAAGTTATGACTCATTGCACATTGTCTTTAATCAATACTGTGACATATAAACTTTCATGAACCACTAAACAACTTGATTTGTCTTCATATAAAAAAAAAAAATCTTATTGGAATAATTTATCACTAAACTTATATTGTGAAGTTTAGTGATAAATTATTCTAATAAGAAATTTTGTAAAAACAAACAAGTTCATAACGACATTCCTTTAGTACCCCCTTTTACACACAATACATATGAAAAAAAAAAAATCACTAAATAGAAAGAAAGAAAGAAAAATGTGTTTATTGGCATTGTAGCAAAATAAATACACCTTAAAACTATGAAAACAGAAAACAAAGATTATAATACTAGAAACATCTAGGTCTCAATACATTAGTATGTATGTGACCTAGATACACTGTACAACCTACAAATGGTTCATATGTAATCAACCCGTTCCTTATGTAAGCACAACTGGTCTAACTTCATAATTACTATGAATAATGAAGAGTTATCACTAGTTCAACATAAAAGATAAACTTTCCCACACATAAGAATACAATATTATTATTTGTATGGAAATTTATCATATTTAGACCTGACTCAACTTGGAAAGATAGATTTAACTGATTGTATGCTGTAATTACAGAAACAATTAAAAAGCCATCATCATGTCTCGTGTGGATCCACGTTCCAGCACACAAAGGGTTAAGGTGTTGTTGTGGTTGTAATACAAGTTTTAAGTTATCATTTATAATAATATTATTTTGTCTATAAGTGGCCAACTTTCACATACTTGTTGAAAGTTCCTGCTTCAATTTTAAATAAAAATATAAGAGACTGAAGCAGCTTTATTTACTTTTAGTTTAAGTTTTTGAGAAAGATAAAATGCTTGATAAAGTCATGCATCAAAATTCCAGGAAGAATGTACATTTAATTGTCAAAAACAGACATGTTTCCCAAAAAACAAAACTAATTTGCATTTATACAAACATAACAAGATGGGTTATTCCATTATCTACCCCCAAAAAAATCCACCCTAAGGTAATGCAGAAACACGTAGAAATATATGTCCAAGAATCCTTCCTAAGCCTTGTTGGATAAACTGAATTAACCCCGGTACTCAGAGTCATTACTTAAAATTAATCAATCATTAACTTTAATTGACAAGTATAAATTGGAACGCAGTCAGTAAAAAAATATGTCAGATTGAAAACATTTTTATTGACATTTGTGCCAGGATATGTTGGTTAATAAAAGCTAATGAATGATTAATTTTAAGTGAAGTCTCTGAGTGCGGCAGTTATAGGCTTAAGAGTGAATTCTTGGACATGCATTTCCGAATACACATTAGGGTGGATTTTCTGGGATGGATAAATGGAATAACTCAAGTAGATATATATATGTTTGCACATTAAATAACAGAAAATATGTTTGTTGAAGACACAACTTCTACTTTTTAGCCTAAACTTGATGAAGCAATAAGAAATAAAACAAAAACTGTTTAATTCAGACTCTTCAAATGTTCATATTTTGTTAGTTATTACATTATCTTAAATTATGTTAGTCATGTGGAGGTCAAAATATTGAAAATAAATAATAAGGGTGAAAGATAATAAAAACTGCCTTTTTTAACGATGATATTTAGTCAGTTGAAGGACACTGTACGTCTGGGGGTGTTTATGTCTCGCAAAGTGTTAAAGATCACTAAAGATATCATTTTAGAGTTTGAAATATCAATTTCATATATAATTATTTTTAACATAAGTCAACAAACCCTTAGTCATATGGAAACACACACACAATTGAACCTTTGAATTGTGTAATATATAGCTATATCTGTATTGTATGCAAATGAAGGCAAGGCAGAACACCTTAGTGGAATTAAATTAGGAGCTAAGCTAATTTTATTCTGAGATTACAGTCATCTGTTGAGTTGTAACTGAATCAGGTTAGAAATATTGTAGAAGAAAGTGCTTTTATATTTTACCTTTCAGTTGAAAATATATGGTTGAGTATGGAGTGTCTTTATTGACAGTGGTGGCCCAGTGGTATCAGTCCTGATTTACGAGTTGTAGGTCGTGAGTTTGAACCCAGGCAGGCACTTTACTCTGTGAATTTAATTTTATCACCACTGCTCTCAAAAACAGTGAAGGATAGCATCGTGTGAAAACCAGCATGTCCTAGAACTGACATCCACCAACTTGCACTTGGCGGCATGGTGGACTATTGTCCATCTCCTCTCACAGAGAGGAGGCCTGCGTCCCAGCAGTGGGAACATTGTAGGCTGATGATCGTAGGTATGTCTTTATTTAAACTTTGTATAACTTTAATCTATTGCTAGAGCCAATTGAAAGAAAAATAAGGAAAACCTAGTCAGAAACAGTCATCAAATTGTTATTTGTGAAATTTAACAACATAAACCAGTTCTGAATATTTACGTCATAAAAATAAAATAGGGACACTTTCATACATCCAAATTCATATCACATGCGCAAACTGTACGCCCCCATCCATGGCCTGAAATTTGCATCCACACCATTGACGTCACAACATTCTATGCAAATACGCATAAAACCCATTTAAAATTGTAATACCTACACACAATGATCTATTAAGGTTTAAACAGACTGAAGCGAATCATGCTCAGAACTCGCCTGCATCTATTCTTTGGCTCATATTAGTTGTATACACAACATAATCACCCAATCTTAAAATATAATTACACCAAAAAATTATAGGTACCTAAAAGGGGGTACCTTTTAGGTACCTATAATTTTTAGTAAGTAAAAAAAAAACACTTGAACAGTTCCTGAGAAATAAAACAACCGTATCTTGTGTACAAGTAAACACGATCACACAGCGTCAGCCTATACCGTTCCCACAGCTGGGACACAGGCCTCCTCTCGGTGAGAGGGAGTGGGCCGTAATCCACCGCGCGGGCCCAGTGCGGGTTGGTAGATGTCACATGTCTTCGAATTTTTAGTTCTAGGACACGTCGGTTTCCTCACGATGTTTTCGTAAGTAGTTGAATGACTGCCAGTAAATGCGCCCTCGTTACGCCTCAGTGTGGGTGTGAGCTTTAACTTTACTTCTATTGTGTACACACGCATTTAAACTGTATGTGACGAAGACATAATTTGTAACATTTCAGTACAATTGAACCGTGCCAAGGCCTTGACTAACCCATTACAGCTCGTACACTTCTAAATAGTGTGCAATCAACTTTATAATAGGACTCGCCTTGACTAAAACGATCTAACTTTAGTTGTATGAGTAAGCACTTTTTAGATAGAAAATATTCATCAGCTCATCATGTCTTGCCATGTTCATCATCATTTCAGCCCGGAATCACCCACTGCTGCATATAGGCCTCCCCTTTCTTCTGCCATACTTGCCGGTTCCGTACGTGTCTCATCCACGTGTTTCCCGCGACTTTGACTATATCATCAACCTAACGTGCTTTTGAACGCCCCTGGTTTCTTCCTTCGACACATTGCCTAAGCGCAATATGGCGTAAGATTATTCCTATTAAAGCAAACATTCTCAATGTTTGTTTACTATGAGTAAATGCTATTTTCTGATACTTAATAGAATTTATGAGAAAACTGCAAACCATATGCGTCTTCCATGGGCATTAATTATGGATCGCCCTAACTTAAAGGAAGCACAGTTCGCATCAATAATATAACAATTACATGCAGAAACCGGTCAGAACTTTTAAACTAAAATGATCCAATTTTTATGACTAAGAAGTATACAAAATAAACAAACCATGTTATTTTCAAAGATTGAAATGTTATTGGGTGACCATTATTTTACTCATTGTTGCTAAAGATAAGTCAATGACTGCATGTCAACATTCACTGGGTATTATTGACATTACTATTACATTATACCATTATATTATACTGCTTATATTGTCCTGATAATGTTTTACATTGTGTTGTATGTATGATTGTTATGTGAGATAAGTTAAATTATTCGTCAACTACGCCTCAATGTCGTTAGCTCATTGGAATAACGTACATCAGAGCATTATCATACTAATTACATTTCATTTGGCTGTTTGTTTAATGTTTCTGAGGGTATTTTTGCATTAAAATTAAAACAAAAAGAAATTATGAGAACTTTCAATGTGAGTGAGTTGTCTATCCAAATATACCTCCTTTAAATATTATAATATTTATATAATATTGTATGTTGACGATAGTTTTCTAATTCGTTCACAAGTACAAGACAAAAATCAATAACATCTAAACCTGTTATTTTGTACAGTTTTTTTTTTTAAATAAATAATTGACTTTTTATAAGTGCGCGTTATGGTTCCACCAAACACACCACACATACATGTCTTTTTAACCGACTTCAAAAAAGGAGGAGGTTCTCAATTCGGCTGTTTTTTTTTTTGTATGTTTGTTACGCGATCAGTCCGCCAATTATGAATTGATTTTGATGATTCTTTTTTGTTTCGTAGTTCATACTTCAGAGGTGGTTCCATAAAATTTTTACTGTTGATTCAGCGCTTTTTTTTATCTTGCATCAATTTTCAATGCAAAACGCCCCTCACCTTCATGCTTACTCATCTTTCAGACACGGAACCATTGCTCAAAGACTCATACTCGGTGAGCGTGGTGGCGACCGAGTTGTCACGCAAGTGCGGGCTGAGCGCCGACAACGTGGTCACTCTGTCTTCGGGCGGCGTGATAGTGGCGCGTGTGAAGCTTGCCACCTTCCTAGAGTGGAAACATATCAGGGATGTGCGCCTCGCCGACGACGATAAGAACCGAACTTGTGTTCTTAGTATTGATAGGTTGGTATACACTGGAAACAATGTAGTAACATGGTGTTGCGAGATGTTCTTTTGTTTTACGGAGCATTAGCACGTTGCCAGCAACACTGTTACATTCCACGTTTCGCGCAACACATAAACATATTGCTAAAACAATTTTGCGCAACTTTTTTCCGGTGCATCCGGTGCTTAATTTACTGTGATTGTTTATGTAGCAGAGGCGAAGCTTAACCCAAATATATGTGCTAGGAAATAAAAAAAAAAAAACTACAAGTATCGTTTTCGATACAATATGCATGAGTGATACAAATTATACGTCTAATTTCTTACTAAATATTGACTGTGTTGTGGAATACTGTGAAGCAGTCTTTGGACTCTCTTGTGACAATAGACAGTGAAAGTGACAAAAATCCATGATGTCAGAACTTTCATGTGTCAAACCTTACTTTTTCGGTACAAAAATAAGTAACGGTATGATTGATCATGATCGCTCAGACGGGCTTTAAAATTAAAAAAAAAAAAAGAAGAAACGGTTGAGAACGCATTGTATCGTTTTCGAAACTATGCATTTAAGAGTTAGCATTTCCACTGTCCGCAAAGCAGACACAATAGTTAAACAATCACCCTTTGACCCTTCAACATACAATTATTGTTGGGCGGTTTACTCTTATTCTTCCAACATATAATGTCATTACTACTTACCACAATGGCATTCTAACGTGTCCGCACTGTGCACGTACCTTTACATTGGTAGAGTTTACATTAACGACACCAGAGTTCACACCCGTAGCCTATAGTTGTCGGAAACAAAAACAGTCACCGAAGCCGAAATCGGCATGGGATGTATTATAAAGTTACTAGCTGGGGTACCCGGCTTCGCTCAGGAACCTTATAGAACATTCTGGAATGTTGTGGAATGCTCTCGAATACTCTCGAACGTTCTGGACTGTTCTAGAAATTTCTAGAGGACTCAAATACCAGTCCTTATATCTTCAAAAGCATGACCTTCGGGTAAAAACGGGAACCTTCTTCATGGACGGGAGATAGAGGGTTAGTACACCATATAACTCCCTTTATCGTACTGGGACTCATTTCTGAGTTTTAGCGGCACTCACATTGTATATTCTTTTTTATTTTTATATAATATATTTTGATTACATATACAGGTTGAATATGAAAACATGCGACAAATCGAAATGAGAGATTGTACTCATCATTGTGAACAACTTTTACTATGAGATAAAACCTGAAATCGCGAAAAAAAAATCAGCTGTTCCCTACATTTATGTTCGCATAACTCGTCAAAATGTAGGGAAAAGCTGATTTTTTCTTCGCAATTTCAGGTTTGGTCCCATGGTAAAAGTTGTTCATAATGATGAGTAGAATCTCCCATTTCGATTTGTCGCATGTTTTCAATTTCACCCTGTATAGTTCGGTGTCCGCGGTTATGTGTGCGAGAAAGAAACAGTCCTGTTACCTCAAGTACCCTATGCAGTAGTAGGTCGGTTTTATATTAAAGGACTGCTTGTTGAGATCACAGAAATCTAATTAAACAAGTGTAATAGAATAACAACTATATAAAAAGGAGGGGACATAATCGAAGGGCATCAAAAATTCGTCCGCATCGCTGTCAATAGGAAAAGTGCCCAGAAGGCTGGCAGCATTGCCACGCTGTATGATTGCCTTACTAGGTGGCAATGCTGCAAGCCTTTTGGTCACTGCTGATTTATTGGCCAAAAAACAACATAATAACACGGAAACTGAATACAGTACAAAGTTCAAACTGTACAGTTGAGACAACGAAGAGTTACGTAATCAACATAATTGTATAATAGTTAGGTGCAGCCACAATAGTTCACAAAAAAAAAAAACAAGCGTCTAACGTGAATTTGCAAAAATATTTCGTTTCATTTTTAGGGTTCCGTAGTCAACAAGGAACCCTTATAGTTTCGCTACCTCCGTTTGTCCGTCCGCAGCTTAGCTCAGATAAACTTAGTACTAGAAAGCTATAATTTGGCATGGATATACATATTAATAACGCCGACAAAGTGGTAAAATAAAATCATAAAATATGTTTATAGGGTACCTCTGTACACGTAAAGTGGGGATTTTTTTTTCTCGTCTACCCCATGGTTTGGGGTATCGTTGAATAGGTCTTTCAAAAATATTACGGGTTTGTGAAAACCCATTTTTCGATTCAGGGATCGGTTTGTGAAATATTAAGCTTTAAAGTGCTAATTTTGTATAGATTCAAGTGTAGGTATTCATCGGAGGTTCAGGCAGAGGTGGATTATATCGTACCACATTTCTCTAGTTATGTTTAAGTCCTACGTATTGAGAGGTGAACCTAATGCCAAAATACCGGGAACAAAAGTCTCCGGGTATCTCTACAACGTGTAACGTTAAATGCGCAAAACCTGAAAATAGTTTGATCAGAATAACGAGCAGAATTAATTGAACCACTTTTTAATATAGGTCACATTTTTCAAAAAATCTTCATTAAAAACGTTGCCGTGTCTATTTATTAATAGGTCAAGCAAGCCAATGTCAGCGCGGCGCAGCGGCCCGGTGACGACTCCTCCCTCGGCAAAGCGTCATTGCAGACGCAAGAAGCGATCAGAACGGCCAGTAAAACTAAAACAGCACATAAAACCTTTACAATTTTTTAAATGACTTATTTTCTCTTTGAAATAGTTCAATTGCATTAAAAATCAGTTCAGGTGTGTTTGTGCGCATTTAACGTTAGACGTTGTACTTATATGTAAATAAAAATAAAATGCTGTTCTTAAGCTGTTGTAAGCGCATTATTTGAGAACGGCTGGACCGATTTGACTATTTTTCTTTTTAAAATATGTATGTGTATGTATGTGTAATAGTCTGAATTATGTTTTTATGGAAAGAGAAATCGGAAAAGTTTCCCGGAAAATGTTAAAATTCGGGATAAACTGAATTGTTTCTACGGGATTTTGGTATGAGTTATTGTTTGGACAGGACAACGACTGTCGGGGCAGCTAGTAGTAAATAAACATATTTCGGTGGTAAAAATAAAATTGCATAACGCACAATAGTCTATAAAAGTCACACAATGCACAATGAACTGATTCCCAGAGCCGTGATGTTGAAATTTAGAAAGGCATTGACACTTTCAATTTGAATTCGTTCATTAAATGGCCATCGGGAAGCCTTCTATTTGAGTTGCGTGTTGGAACACAATAGAATAGAATAGAATACTCTTTATTATGTACACCATATAGATTACAGATATAAATATAGAAATTTTACTAAGGGTGACACAATGGGCGGTCTTATCGCTAAGAGCGATCTTTTAAAGACAACCTTTGGATGGATTGAAAAGGGAAGGAGAGACAAATATTGTAGGTAGTCTGTGGTGTACTATTTACACGATAAAATAAATACATACATAAAGTATAATATACCAATCTAAGTAAATATACAGGGTGTGGCGTAAATAATGGATAACCCTGAAACTGTCGATTGGCCAGATTATCATCTATCATTTAACCCACTTATATCACCATATGCCCATGGATGACAAAATTATTGATATTTTTAATATTTTAAATAAAAATCATACTTACTCTTACAAAATCAGCTGCCATTTCTACAATTGGTGACATTTTTTCGTTTTGTTTTTTTTATGTCACTCCTGAATATTTGTATTATCAGATCAGTATCAAGATTTTTTATTACATTCTAAGATAACATTGCAAAAAATACTTATTCTTAAATTTTAACATTTTTTCTACGGAATTACGCAATTTTGGGCCCCTGTATCGAAAAAAAAATGTACTACACTGCGGTGGCCCATTATTTTAGATAATTACCTATTTAATGCAGATTCTAAAATGGTATAATGATAACCAGTATCTTGATAAAGTACAAAGTTATTGCTGTTCGAATCTTAAAGGAGAATTTTCATACAAATTTCATTTTAAAATTAAACTACTTTAACACTGCTGTAACTAATTTTAGACTCAAAGAGAATGAGAATTTCCTTAAAATTCTGTGGGTTTGTTGACACAATAAAAGACATTAGTAATTAAACAAATTTATTGAAAAAAAAATTATAGAAAATGTTCGAAGTTGGCTCCTTCAGCTACTATGCACGCTGTACACCTTCTTATGAAGGACCGTTTCAATCGGCGCGCAAATCCTGCCGACGATATTTCGTCAGTTGCCGAACGTATTCGTTGTCGCAGCTGTTCAACTGAAGTGATTTCTTCTTTATAAACCATCTCCTTTAAGCAGCCCCAGTAAAAAAAGTCCAACGGGTTTAAATCTGGCGAGCGAGGTGGCCACAGTATTGGCCCTAGACGTCCTATCCACCTGTCTGGATAGGTTTCGTTAAGATGCTGTCGTACTCTTACCGCATAATGTGCGGGGCAACCGTCGTTTTGAAGCCACATGGTTTCACGCACTTCGGGGGGTATTACGTCCTCCAACAACACAGGCAAATCATTTTGTAAAAAATTCAAATAAGATTCTCCAGTCAGAGTCGGTGGTAGTTCAAATGGTCCAACAATTTGACCGTTTATGATACCAGTCCATAAATTAATTTTGAACTGGTGTTGTGATCGATCTTGTCTTATTAAATTAGGGTTTTCCATTTGCCAGTTATGAAGGTTGTGTAAATTTAAATATCCATTTCTCTGGCACGAGGATTCGTCAGTCCACAATATTTTGTGGAAAAAATTTTGTTCCTCTCTTATTCTTCTTACCATTGTTCTACAAAATGCTAGTCGTAATGAATAATCTCTCGGAAGTAAAGTTTGCACTCGCTGAACGTGGTACGGGTATAATTCGTGTCGTTTTAATATGCGATGTACCGTTCTGGTTGATATACCAGTACGACGAGATAACACACGAACTGATATGCTAGGATCTTCGTTCACTATGTCCAAAACTTCATCGTCATTGCTGATACGCGGTATTCCCTCACTCGCACCGCCCACACCACTGCCAGGTATTCTGCCTTCAGAGTATGCATTGTGCACTCGAATAAAAATTCGGTAATCGGGGTGGCGATTGTTTGGATATCTCTCCCGTAAAAGTGCAGCAGCTTGGCTAGCATTACCTCTACATTCACCATAAATGTAGTGCATATTGGCATATTCTAAGGGTGTGTAACGTTGAGGCATTGTCACCGAGCCGAACACTGAGAACTCCGAAAACCGAAAGCGCCGAGTCGTCAGTAACAATATCACAGGTCAACCGTCCAAATCACTGAACAAATCACAGTCCAGATGGTAATAGCAATGTTGTCGAGATCACTAAAAAAACATGGCCAATACACAGGCAAATCGAAGTCCGGTAAGAAAAGCAGTAAGTCACGAATAAACGATAATAACAGGGAGAGCGACGAGATACGGATGCGTGCGACTAAGTACGAGAACGTTAGTGCACTGAAGTGAAGGTCGCATTATCTCGTTCGGATGAATGCTATTTGCAAAAAATCATCATCTTCTCTTTCATTCTCACAATACGTCTGTCCTTTACTAGCAACTCTTTTATTTACCGAACAGGACTAGGATTCCAGGTAGTCGTCCAAAATGCGGATTATATGAGTTTTTTTTTTTTTGACCTGAATCAAGTTTCTGCACTCCCATAACACCGATAATATGATTTTAGACTGTGACATTTTTTTTTTTTGGGTCGGAAATTATCAAATAACTTCTCCCGCTCTGGGCGGAGCGGGAGGGTGTGTCAGACTTTTACTGACAAAAAGCCACCCGTGTTCCTTTAGTTGCCTGTGCCAAGGGCCACGCTAACTCTTTCGAACAATCCGCGACCCTGGCAGGCATCGGCCCTAGCGGACCCCGTCAGTTACTGCTGACATCTCTTTGATGCGCGCGTGGAAAACAACGCGCCGTCGACCTGGGCCTGGTCCTTATCGGACGGCGAACTGCCCATTGCTCGCCGTCCGCAAGCCCGCGCCTACGGTGGCCGGGAGTCGGCTCTTGACTCCCGACGCCCAGGGCGAATCCTGCGGCGACTAGGGGCGTGAGGGCGCAAAGATTGCCTCTCCCTCACGCGTTTCGCCTCCTCCTTCGCAAGCATTACTGCTTCGCAGAAGGAGGTGACGGCTTCCCATGCACTCTCGCTCCGTACCATGGCCTGGACCCGGGCCGGACGCGAGAGATCGTCACCGCCGATCGCCACCGTGAGGACGCGTGACTCTGGCAGGGCCACCATCAGGGATTTTAATTTTGAAAACGCAAAAAATTAGTCGCTAATTAGTCGAAATTAGTCGCCAAATATCAGAATTAGTCGGTCACTGGTTCAAAAGATATAAGGGTTTATAGGTGGCCCTGCTGGAGAGACTCTCCCCAGCAGGGCCAAATTTATATCTCAAAAACTAGGGCACCTAGCGAAGATCTGTTTTCTCCCATATTTAGTCGCCAATTAGTCGGAATTAGCCACCAAATATCAAAATTAGTCGGTCACTGGTTCAAAAGATATAAGGGTTTATAGGTGGCCCTGCTGGAGAGAGTCTCCCCAGCAGGACCACATTTATATCTCAAAAACTAGGACACCTAGCGAAGATCTGTTTTCTCCCATATTTAGTCGCCAATTAGTCGTTAATCGGAATCAGTCGCCAAGTTACAGATTTAGTCGGGTCTTAGTTTAGGAGATATAATGAGTTCAATTAGTAAGGTATAGTCCAAGAGCTAGATCGAAGAGTTCACGAAAAATTACCAAGAAAAAATATTTCTATTAATATGTATGTGTAATATACTTTTAGTTTTATCGGTCTAAAGTCTTTAGAAATGTCCGAGAGAGATAAATTCTCAATGAAATTCATGTTTTTATGTTTTTAATTACTAGTTTAGAGTGGCTTAAACTTCTTTGAAAACATTAAACCTTGCTCTTGGTCTATTTGGTGCCAAGATGTACAGTAACATGCAACTGTTTTACCAGTTTACAATCTTAACCTCTAATTAATGTTAGAATAATAAAAAAATATCGTACCTTTAGTAAAATGTTTAAAATACTAAAACGTTGAAAACGTATTGTCAATTGTAATCAAATTTTATTTTATAAAAATTAATTTTCAAAAAGTTCGTTTGATGTGTGTTGTGTTTGTGTGTATTTTGAGGTGATTGTGAGTGTTGCGTTGTGGGTATGGACGGGTTGAGTTTTTTATTTTATCTTAATTTAGGTTAGAATAATAAAACTTCTGTTGTCGAAATTTAAAATGATTTTTTACCTTAAAATTATTGTACTTTCAGAAAATGTTACAAATACCTATTTATTCAATATTATGAACAGATACAGTTTGTTTAACGGTTTACTCGCGCAGGCTCGCGAGGTCGCGCGCAAGCTCGAACATACGCGATCCGTAAAGAAAATACCCGAGACCGTGCGGGGATTATTCCTTTCTGTCTGCGCTGACCCTTTACGTGACGGGCAACTCGTTCTAAGCAGCTCGTCTGTACACGCGCATCTATCTCTTTCTTACTTACCGTAAATGAAACGGAGCGCAGCGATCTGTCTGCCAGCGACTAAGTGGTAAGTGCACATTGTGTTGGATAAATAATTACACATACACATACACACATTACACACACACACATACACATTACATCGTACATTATTGTAGATTTGTTTATAAGTAATGATTACAGCTTTCCTATGGTGGGTTGAAATTATAGACTAAGTTTATATGTAATTCGAAACAAACATTCCTCCATAAGACGTCATAGATACTATCTAGAAAATACATAAAGTATTTTGTACTCGCTTGTACCACTGTATGGGGAAATTGAATTCTTTAATATCTTTTTAATTACACACCGACTAAATCTGTAACTTGGCGACTGATTCCGACTAATTGGCGACTAAATATGGGAGAAAACAGATCTTCGCTAGGTGTCCTAGTTTTTGAGATATAAATGTGGCCCTGCTGGGGAGACTCTCTCCAGCAGGGCCACCTATAAACCCTTATATCTTTTGAACCAGTGACCGACTAATTCTGATATTTGGCGACTAATTCCGACTAATTGGCGACTAAATATGGGAGAAAACAGATCTTCGCTAGGTGCCCTAGTTTTTAAGATATAAATTTGGCCCTGCTGGGGAGAGTCTCTCCAGCAGGGCCACCTATAAACCCTTATATCTTTTGAACCAGTGACCGACTAATTCTGATATTTGGCGACTAATTTCGACTAATTAGCGACTAATTTTTTGCGTTTTCAAAATTAAAATCCCTGATGGTGGCCCTGCCAGAGTCAGTGACACTGAGGACGCGGCGGTGCTCCACCCAAGCCGGGCCGACCTCCACCGTGTCCTCCAGGCGATTCACACAATGGTGACACCCGGGCGTTTCCTCCCACCTTATACGGAACAGGAACCTCCCGAAGCAGCCGTGTCCGGTGAGGACCTGCATCAGGTGGAAGGTGAGGACGCCGTGGCGCCTCTCTAACCACTCTTCAAAGAGGGGACTTATCGCCGCAATTATGGCGTGCCCAGCACTGGGTTGCGACAGACGCGCTCTCCATGTCGCCATGAGATCCCGCTACGTTTTTTTGAATTACAGAAGTAAGAGAATGATTTAAGACTTAGTTGTTATTTTCAAAATTAAGACCCATATCAATTCGAACAGCAATAACTTTGTACTTTATCATGATACTGGTTATTATTATAGCATTTTAGAATCTGCATTAAATAGGTGATTATCTAAAATAATGGGCCACCGCAGTGTAGTACATTTTTTTTCGATACAGGGGCCCAAAATTGCGTAATTCCGTAGAAAAAATGTTAAAATTTAAGAATAAGTATTTTTTGCAATGTTATTTTAGAATGTAATAAAAAATCTTGATACTGATCTGATAATACAAATATTCAGGCGTGACATAAAAAAAAACAAAACGAAAAAAATCACCAATTGTAGAAATGGCAGCTGATTTTGTAAGAGTAAGTACGATTTTTATTTAAAATATTAAAAATATCAATAATTTTGTAATCCATGGGCATATGGCGATATACAGCCTTGGCCAAAAGTATTTGCCACCCTCTTCTTTCCTAAAAATTTAACTTATTTTGACTCTAACCAATTATGTTCTATATTCTTATGTCTCAGCACGCTAAACTGAATAACGTAAACAAAGCATTACATCAAAAACACACAAAAACAAGTCGTGACACGTTACAAGTGATAAACTTGAATTTTGCTTGTATGTATTCAGTGTACTGCAGACGCTCGAAGTGTGCACATTACTCAACAATCTTTGACTTATAGTGGACTACTCAAAAAAATAATATTATTTATCTGCAAAAATGCCAAAAACGTGCGAATTAAGTTTAGCTAAACGTTTGAAGATACAGTTACTTTTTGAGGAAAGAAAAAATAAAGTACGAATTTCAAAAATGGTTAACTGCCCTCACAGTACTGTGAAATACACAATAAATCGTTATAAAAAGACCAGAAGTCATGAAAACCTAAAAAGAACGGGAAAAAAACGCATTACAAGTGCGAGAGAAGACCGGCAATGGTACGCGCTTCTCTAAAAAATCGGAGAAAGACGTCTTCTGAGCTGGCTGCTGAGTTGTTCGGAAGCACTGATAAAAAAGTGTCCACCAGAACAGTAAGGAGAAGGCTCCACAATGCCGGGCTCAAAGGCTGCAAAGCAAGAAAGAAACCCTGGCTATCAGAGAATAATAAAAAAAAAGCGTTTGCAGTGGTGCATGAAACATAAAAATTTCACTTAGAAGGATTGGTCGAATATCGTGTGGTCGGACGAATGTAACTTCGAGGTATATTCATTTTATGAATATTACATTTATTTTAAAAAGTTAAAATAATAACAGCTAGGTATATTTACAAATAAATTAAGATTCGTTGTTTAAAGTTTAGTTATTATTATAATACATAATTACAGGTCTTTGGTACCGCGGGTGCGACCTATGTCAGACGTAGAGTGAGTGAAGAATACAAGCCAGAATGTGTGTTACCAACCGTAGAGCACGGAGGAGGAAGTATAATGGTATGGGATTGTATGGCGGCAAATAGAGTGGGCGAAATAGTAGTGTGTGAGGGCCGAATGGATTCAAAAAAATACATCAAAGTACTGGAAACTGC
Organism: Eremobia ochroleuca; assembly: GCA_949629135.1. Lineage (NCBI taxonomy): Eukaryota > Metazoa > Arthropoda > Insecta > Lepidoptera > Noctuidae > Eremobia > Eremobia ochroleuca. The sequence goes on along the minus strand of OX451401.1, from coordinate 2,378,091 downwards.
CCTGAAACTGTCTTTTAATAGAATGTTGGGTAATACCAACATGGACAAGATCCGTTTCCAGCAAGACAACGCGCCGTGTCACAAGTCGCGAGTGACAATGAAGTGGTTTTCAGATAATGGAGTTCAGCTCCTGGGTTGGCCTCATCAGTCACCGGACCTCAACCCGATTAAACGTCTTTGGTCAATACTGAAGCGCAAGATTAGGGAGCACTCTGTCACATCAAAGGAATCGCTAAAAAATGTTTTAATTCAGGAGTGGCGTACCATTACTCCACCAGAATGTCGACGCTTAGTGTCGAGTTTACCAAAAAGAATAACTGCTGTTCTTAAAGCAAAAGGTTTTTCTAGAAAATATTAATTTCCTATACTAAAAAATTATAATTTTCATAAACTGGTATTTTTTATTTCACTTGAACGCAATAGAATTTTAAGTTATTAGGATTTTCCATGAGTGGCAAATAATTATGGCCAAGGCTGCAAGTGGGGTAAATGGTAGATGATAATCTGGCCAATCGACAGTTTCAGGGTTATCCATTATTTACGCCACACCCTGTATAGGGGAAGTACGGACAAAATGACACGGTGTTTTGTTTTTCAATCATATTTATTTATTTAATGGCATTATAATCAGTCTCAATAGTTTATAGTCATCTTAGGTTCATTGACTATCAGTAACACAGCCTTTTAATTAAGTAGGAACTATAATAAAATATACAGGGTTACTGGTAACTCGACGTATTCCTTGCAGGACATCATAGTAGGGTTAAAATGCAACAAATTAAGCCACCAAATGTTCTACCGAAGTTCAGTAGTTTTTGAGTTAGTAAGGGTTTTAGATTTTTTGTGAAAAATCCCAGATTAAATTATTTGAAGCCAATTTGAAAATTATTCACGGGGCGGCTGTACTGAAATTGGAGTTATTATCATAGTTGACGCCGTAGCGGATCGTTTTTAATAATTAAAAGTTCAAAATGACTAAAACTTTGGTGAAGATCACTAATCAAACATTTTTTTTTTTTTGTAATTTTTGCTATTACTTCATACAAAATGTTGTCTTAGCACAAAAAAAAATACTACACCAGGTGTACAAATTATTAGTAAAATATCCTTGTCTTATCAGCTATCCAAAAAGGTATGATTGTCAATAATTTTGCGTGTGTGACAGGGAAAGATAGAAGTTTTATGGGGAGCAGGTAAAATTGATCGTATTATTCGTAGTTTTTACCTGCGTTTGAATTCCAAACACTCGGCAAGCTTTATGATTGGTCACTATTGTTCCCTCGGTACGAGACAGGGTGCGACTTCACAAAATCTGGTCGTCAGCGTTAGTTAGTTACAACTCTACGTTGCGCAAGTTCGTGTTTTGTTATCTGGCTATATCCCTGACTGTTGCCCCATATCTTGCTCTTGTGTTGCGCTGTGCGTTCATAAGTGCTGACTATGGCTGCATATTCTAATCAAGAATACGCTGACATATTGTACTGTTACGGACTTTGTGACGGTAACGCTGCTGAGGCGCGAAGATCATATCAACTGCGCTTTCCAAACCGCCGACTCCCCCACGTTAGTGTCTTCGGATCGACTTATCGGCGATTATCTGAAACTGGCAGTGTTCAAAGAAGCAGGCAAATTGACACTGGTCGTTCTCGGAGATACACGGCTGAGGACGAGGAGCTGATTCTTCAACGTTTTATTGACGAGCCCAACATATCTACAAACATCGTAGCGCGTGAGCTTGGTATGTCACAGTGGAAAGTCTGGTCTGTAGTTCACTTGTCAGGCCGACATCCATACCACTACCAACCCGTGCAGTCATTAGAAGAGGGAGATCCGCAGAGACGGCTTGAATTTTGTCGTTTCATGCTAAATGCCGATGCCGAAAGTGAAAACTTTTTGAAAAACATTCTGTGGACCGATGAGTCATGTTTTGACCGTGATGGTATCACAAATTACCACAATTTACATTACTGGGCACCGAAGGGAGAAGGAAACCCTAAGAAACTGAAACCAACCGCATCGCAGCGTAAGTTCTCGCTTAATGTTTGGATGGGTATTATCGACGATAAGTTAATAGGCCCACATATTTTACCCCGAACATTAAATGGGGAACTTTATGAAGATTTCCTAAGAAATCATTTAGCAGCACTGCTCACGGATGTACCCGAAGAAAGAAGGGCAAACATGATATACCAACATGACGGATGTCCAGCCCACTTCCGCATCACAATTCGACAATTGCTGGATGAAAACTATCCAAACCGATGGATTGGGCGCGGTGGGCCTTTTCCGTGGCCTGCACGAAGCCCTGATCTGACGCCGCTAGACTTTTACGTCTGGGGTCATATGAAAGACCTAGTTTATGTGACCCCCGTAAATTCAATTGAAGAACTAAGGGAGAGAATAACAGATGCGGTGGACCAGATGAGGACCACAATCACATCAAGAATCACAAAAACCGAAGTGAGGAAGCGAATAAGAGCATGTATTCGAAACCGAGGGCAGTACTTCGAACAAGACGTGTGAAATACATGTTATTAAAGACCACAAATTAATATTGATTAAAAATAATAATAATTTTCACGAAATTGTTTAATTTGATTTTCCGAATAAACACCTTCTTGTACTAAATCAAAAACGATTTTCATAATGCAGTCCAAGACTTTGTATTAACTTTCATACCTTTTTCGGATAGCTGATAAGACAAAGATATTTTACTAATAATTTGTGAACCTGGTGTAGTATTTTTTTTTGTGCTAAGACAACATTTTGTATGAAGTAATAGCAAAAATTACAAAAAAAAATGTTTGATTAGTGATCTTCACCAAAGTTTTAGTCATTTTGAACTTTTAATTATTAATAACGATCCGCTACGGCGTCAACTATGATAATAACTCCAATTTCGGTACAGCCGCCCCGTGAATAATTTTCAAATTGGGTTCAAATAATTTAATCTGGGATTTTTCACAAAAAATCTAAAACCCTTACTAACTCAAAAGCTACTGAACTTCGGTAGAACATTTGGTGGCTTAATTTGTTGCATTTTAACCCTACTATGATGTCCTGCAAGGAATACGTCGAGTTACCAGTAACCCTGTATAATAAGAAAAAATATAACTAATCACAACAACCATTTTGTCCATATAGTATGGACAAAACGACATATAAGGTAAGGATATAATGACATACAAATTTTTAAGAACAAAGTTCACAAATAAATCCTTTGGTCTTCTTTGGGACATCAGCACATGACGCATGAGCCCAAAGGGAACAAATCATACATCGTAACCAACCTTCGCCGGGCTTAGAACGGGAAAAGAGGTCATTGCAATAAATGCAAGCGCAGTCACTATCGTCGTCATTTGTCTCGCATGAGAAATCTTCGCTTCCTGAGCTATCATATATCAGAGCAGTTGTACGCTGCCTCGATGCTCTCAATTTCTTCTCTGATTCTCTTCTCTGATTCTCTTCTCTGAGCGTTTTTGTAAGCAGAAATATTTATTTCATCCTCATCACAAATGTTTCTTTTCATCTGTCTCTTCTTTTCTACCGGTGGATCCTTTGGTCTATTTTTAGCAATAATTTCTTGCATATTTGGAGAAGAAGTTAAAAGCCAATCATCTTTGACAGGCTTAATTTTTCTTTTTCCTTGGCCTCGGATGAACTGCCCCTGTGGTACTGGCGAAATAGTAGCAACTGGATATGTCAGTAATTGCTTCGATGGACCAGGTCTCACACCATCATCGTATGCTGCTCCAGCTACCTCAACTGTATTAGGCTCCTCTTCACATATTTCCAAACTCAGGTTCGTCACATCAGTAACAACATCTCCAATATCAGCATTGGCGGTGGCTTGCGTTGTGTTTTTTGAAGAATCTACTTTATCGTCACTATGGACAAAATGACATACCATGTCGTTTTGTCCATTTTGTATGTATGTCATTTTGTCCAAATTTACCAAAAACGAATAAAAATCATAATACCATCAAATAAATAATGATTGCAATAAAGTTAATCGAAATCACTGGGTACTAGCATAGTTCATCGATTTGAATACAAATAATTACAAATAACAACAAATAACTCACCAGAAAACAGGAGAAAACCATCTGTAAAATAAACTTTTGAAGGCGAGATACACGTTTGAACTGGTTACTGCGACGCAACTGTGAGAATAGCGCTCAACGTCTGACAGGATTGTAAATATGGCTGCCGTCACGTGATACGGTCGCGGAAACGTAGCTAAAACCCGCCAATTGTGAAATAAGTGGACTATGTCATTTTGTCCATACATGTCATTTTGTCCGTATTTCCCTACATATAACAATAAACATGAAACAGGAGTAAAGAAAATATAATGGTGCTGTTTAAGGAGAGAGGAAGTGATTTTTTATCATAATTTTAAAAGTGGACAAAGATTGAGCACGCCTTACCGACACAATTAACTTTTTTATTAGAAATCTATCAAATATCATTCTGATAGTTTAATATTCCTGAGTAAATAGCCAAGTCGGACGTATTCTGCATACAGCCAGGGCCATCTTTTCCACTGACCACTCTGCGCAAGTGCCCAGGGCCCCGCGATCCATGCAGCCAGAGGCTGTGAAAAGAAAAATTAAGTAAATCCCAGACAGAGTGCTAGCCTGCATTCTCCACTGAAGCCAAGCTCCAGACGGCCCCCCGCATTCAGCAATGGTTGCAAAGCCTTCAATTGGTAATGCTTTTACTTTCGACTACAACATCTTTAATCTGCATTCTCGACTTATTTTCCAAAAATGTAAACAAATATGCGTTTATGAAAAAATTTCTTTAATTCTACAAAATAAAGTTCAGTTTACGCTACAACTTCAAACATTTTTATAACTTTTTCAATAGTGCTAGTCACTCTGAAATCAACTGAATTCACATTAAAATAAAGTTGATACTTGTTTAACTTGAAATAACATCAATTTAAAACAAGTTTAAATAGACTTTAGGTAGTCTCATAATGCAATTAACTACAGTACTATAATGACCATTTGTTTTTGAAACGAATGATTAGTAAACAACTACATACAACTGTTTATCAACACATTGACGTCAAATTTATTCGACTGACTAAGCCAGATGTGTTCTAGGAAAATACAATATTATTGTTTTTCCTGAGTTTTACACTTTTTCCAAGTAAGCACGTTCAGTAATGTTTTGTATCAAGTCGGGTGTCCTTGGTAAACTTCAGAAACTAATGAAAATTATAAAAAGATATAAGAATAATAAGAAAATTATTTATATAATGTATGTACAGACGCCAGCACATCAAGCTACTACAATCTGTCAAATTTCTTTAATAGATTTTCAACTTTATCGCCAAAGCATAAGGTTCAAGGTTGATTGATAAAATTTGACAGTTTCGGGTAGCTTGATGTGCTGGCGTCTGTACTTTTTCTTTAGTAATTTGTTATGTTTAATTGTCAACAGCATTTCATACTTCATTCACATTTGAATGGCTTAGTAACACATTCATAGAAAGCTTTCATTGCGTGATTTTATTTTGCATTTTACCACAAAATACTAACATCAGGCTGCGGCCAAATTTACGTGATATAAGAAGTTCTTTAGGCCTCAGCCATAGCCCGGTTGTCCATCGAGAACGTTAACGGGGCGTCAACGAGAAACGAGATTATTCGAACCGAACGTGAGGCCCCCGGCGTGTGAGCTGACACTACGCCATAGTAAATGTATGTCTCGCTACTTCGGCGCCGTCATTTCGTTCTCATTGACGTCCCGTTGACAGTGGCGGTCGACAAACGTTTTTAGGCCCCGTTCAATGCCTCGAGCGATCCGACTTACGTCAAGCGGCACACGCGTGTGCATCGTCAGTTTCTTTCCGTCGCCGTCGCTCCGCAAGTCACGTTCCACGCTCTTAAAAACTTCGTTCATTTGTTTTCTCCGCAGACGCTGTCGTGGCCACGGTGTTCTAATGTCTAAAAGAGACTACTTTTTTGTCGCAGTATTCACGATCATTTCCTCCCCCAGTGAGTTCAGCAACGGCTCTGGCGAGCTGAAGTTCGCGTCCCCGCTAGCCGGCTCGCTGGCGCGCGCGCTCCGGGCGGCGCTGAGCGGCGGCGGCGTGCGAGCGGGACACAAGCTCAGCAAGAGTGAGGGAGACCTGCGCTCTCCTAAGTGTAGCGACACTGATATGGGTACGACACTGTACAACTATACTGTTAACATTTGACCTCTGAGACACGCCATTCTATCCAAGCAGAGAGAGAGGAGCAACTAACTAGAATTGACAAGAAAAGTTTTTAAGAGAGCAGGAAGATGATGGATTCTGGATGAAAGGTGATATTAAATCTGGTGATTGTTACAGGTGATGTCCGTCGCAGTAGTTGGTACAGTGGCCCCTCAGAAGTATCTCTGGATGATATCGATCTCGTCATGTCTAAGGTGAAACCTTTGATAAATAATAATTCAAGCTTGTGATGTCCTAGACGCATCCAGACTGGAAGCTGACCCCTACATAGTTGAGAAAAGACTAGGCAGATTGATATTGCAGTGCAGTTGGGACCCTTTCCTTTTCCTTCCATTAGAAAAAAAAAACATGATTGTTTATTAAACTGAGTTGAATTTTGTCGGGTCATTTAAGATGCAAATGATAGACATGGGGGCAAGTCTTTATCATTTGCATCTTACACCCAATGCAAGTCTATGAAAAGGGTTTGTAAAAGAAACACACAAGCAGGCGTGAATTTGTGTTACTTTTTTGTGCTAATAATTGTTTCCTATTTATCATCAGGAGTCTAAGCACATCCCGGCGGGTCAGCTGTCTCGCTACAGTGGCGCGGGACAGCTCTTGTCTACGGCTGCGCTCGCGCAACCCTTCAACACGCAGTCTGTCACCTCCTTCGATGATAGGTATGCACTACATTCTGTATTACAGACTTTAATTAATTTAACATTAATCTTTTTTAAATCGTTTGTGTCTTTATATTGGTACTTGTTTCATTTTGAGTATAAGTCTTGACATTCTGACAATATTGAATCATAAAAGTCGACGTTTCGTTCATAACACTCTAAATTATATTTTGTTTAGTTATCCGACTCTGCCTTACTGCTGGGCAAATTCTCCACGTCCCTTTCATAAGTTACCTCGAACCAGCGCTTGCCCTAAATTGCTTAGACAAATAAATATGTGACAAAAATCACTGCAACTAAAATATTTTTGTTTGTACAGCGTATCAGACCGTCGATCGTTGCTGTCAGTCGCGTCGGGCATCTACGAGGAGATCCCCGACCTGCCCGAGGGCGCCAGCACCAACACGCTGTGCAGCTACACGTCTTGTGATGTGCCCGACGGGGTTTTAAAGGTAAATTATTCCATCTGATTATCAATACATATAATAAAATAGTAACGAAGTCATACTGTACATTGAATATTTTTGGAAAATAAGTAATTGTTACGAGGTGTGGGAAAGTGATGCCAAAAATATAGTTTTTAGAATTTTTGTCCGTTTGTCTGGATGTATGTTCCGGATTGGCGCATAAACTACTGAACGGATTTGGATGAAATTTGGCACACGACACGAGCGGCACGTTGTCGAAAGCTGCATTTGCCTCTGCCGTTGACGTGTGCCACTCGTGCTTATGAATACTAAGCGGTCACATAGAGCGCTTCTTTTATAGTATGTATTGCTAGCATATTGTGTGTCATACGCGGCAGGTGCTGGGCGCGTCGCTGTGCGAGGAGCCGGCGTACGAGCGCGAGGAGCCGACGTACGAGCGCGAGGAGCCGACGTACGAGTGCGTGGGCGACTGCGTGTACGCCACCATGCGCCGGCGCCGGCCGCCGCCCTTGCCGCCCAGGCATCCCTTCAGGTGCGTACCTACTCTTACAAACTTACTTTTGTAACATATTAACTCAAATGGGATTTTACATAGACGCGGGAGTAAAACTCATCAGTCACATTTTGGAATCTTGGGAGAAGTCTCGGGACGCAATTGGCATTTTCTGTGTCCTCTCAAAAGCGTTTGAATGAATCGACCACAAATCCACAATACACTGATCTGTAAAATATACCATTACGGAATTCGTGGACAAGCTGCTGATCTTGTTCTTTCCTATCTATTAAAGAGGCAGCAAAAAGTAAACGTTCACGGGGCGACGTCCTAGGGGTCTCTAGTTAAGAGGCGTGTCTCAAGGTTCAATTCTTGGCCCTTTCCTATTTCTAGTTCATATTAATGACCTTCCTTACACGATGGCTAATTTATCGCATATAATTTTATTCGCGGATGACACTTGCCTTATTTTTAAAATATATAGAAAAGATACGGATGTCATACATGTCTGTTGACCATTTTTTATTTTTATTAAGTACCTGGTACTTGTTGACAGGCCTACGCTGCCCTCCCATACCTATTAATTCTGTAATTTGAAAACACTGTAAAAGCCAATTATTTTTAAAAGAGTAACCGTGGTGTTTCTTGCCGGATCTTCCATAGGAAACAACCAATTGGAACCGTGCACCTAGCTTCTGACGTTTCGAAAGTACCCATGTAGGTTTATGTGAAATTAATTATTTTGATTGATTGAATCGTTGAATAACGCTTTGTGAAAGATGTGACATAAAATGCGTGTGTAGCTTTATCTCCAGGATATCCATCTTTCATTGGGCCCAAGTCGCTTACACTGTGCGCCATTTCAGAACGTGTAACATAGAACCACTTTCATTGCAGCACACTAAAAGCAGGCGAGACCTGGGGCCACCGCTCCAAGACTCCTCGCGAAGGCAACGTGACACGTCACTCGTCGCTGGGCTCTCTGCCCCGCTGCAGCAACACGCTTCCGCTCGCACACGCGCACACCAACACGCTGCCCAAGAGACAACCCTTCAGCGTGTTCAGGTATAAATATAGCTACATGAAGATAGGCTAATGCAAGTCTCATCATCATCACCCACAGCCCAACTTACCCAATATATTAGATACCAAAACTGTCGCCCATTACTGGTTTTTCTATACTAAACCTCAACGTACCCAGCAGGTGCGGTCATAAAACGTGGAAGCAACACGTTATGAAAATTGGTGTAGAGTTTTTATTTTCCCGTGCTAATTCGCCTCCTCGCAGTCGAACTTTTGACTGGAGGATAGGATTCTACCAGGGAAATTATTAATTATTCTACTAAGAGCTGATGTTTCAATAGTCAGATAGGTTTTATCACAGGAATAAATATTGCGGTTTCGCTGTTTTTGAATAGAAAATATGTCAATTAACTGTCATGATTATTCTTCAGATAAATCTTATCCGACTATTGAAAAATCTGTTCAAAATTAATTAATATTTTACCAGAGTAGGATTTCCTACTTGATACTTACCTGACACTCACTTTTATTTGCGTGCTCCATTTAGCTTGGAAACGCAATTCGGTATGTAAAGAAAAAAAATCCTACGCTGATTCCAAAACCATTTCGAACTTTAGGTTTCTTAACCTTATTTTTTTTATGTTAATGCTTAAAATTATAAGATGCACTTTATTTTAACACATGATACCACTTGACTTTTATTTGACCTCCAAATGACATCAAAAGGTAGGCAGATTGGGAATACTTTCGGTGCCTCTATGATAAAAAAATCAAGACAATAATGTCAAATTTAGGAATGACTATAATAATAATCTTGGAATCGATTCAAATCAAACGTTGAAAATCAATTCACACAACAAATATAAATCACGAAGCCTGAATGATCGTTAATCAATATAAGGATAGCTTAAAGAAAATCCATTCTCTTTAAATAGTAATCATTATAAAATCATTCAAACTACTATGATGTTGGAAACTTACAAATTAATATAACTACTATAGCTACTTGTTGATTGGTTTGATAATAGTTTTGAAAGAAATCATTCAAAGACCACAAGGTACATAGTAGATACCTAGATACTATCCGTCTTCACTCGACAAAAGTACTAAACTCGTATTTCTAACGACTAGTAAGAACAGATTAGTAATATACAACTTCAGAATAGAATACTCTTTATTGTGTAAATATAAATAAAATTAGTGGCTATAATCGATTAACTGTAATCGAGTTACTAATTTCAGAATTAATCAGTTTAAAGTCTTCTTCCTGCCCTTGTCCCATTTTATTTGGGGTCGGCGCAACACGTTTTCTTCTTCCATTCTTCCCTGTTAGACGCCATGGCATCATTTACTCCTTTCTCTTTCATATCATTCCTCACACCATCCATCCATCTTTTCTTTGGCCTTCCTCTCCCTCTCCATCCATCTACATTCATATTCATCACTCTTTTCGTTACATGCGTTTCATCCCTCCTCATCACATGTCCATACCAAGACAAACGACTTCCTTTCAATTTTTCTGTAACAGGCGCCACTTTTAAACTTCCTCTAATATACTCATTCCTTACTTTATCCATTCTTGTCACTCCACACATCCATCTCAACATTCTCATCTCCGCTACATGCAATCGTTTTTCATCCATCTTTTTCACAGCCCAGCATTCTGATCCATACAGTACGACAGGCCTAATTACGGACTTGTATATTTTCCCCTTTAACTTGAGGGGCATCCGTGGGTCACAAGTTGTTCCAGTGACCTGTCGCCATTTCATCCATCCTGAGTTGATCCGGCGCGATACGTCCCGGTCTACTTCGCCATCCCCTTGGACAAGCGACCCGAGGTACCGGAAGTCGGAGCACATCGGTATGGGCGTTCCGGCAAGAGTTATAGGCACAGGACTGGAGAGGCCGCCGAAATCGCAGAACAAGTATTCCGTTTTGGATCTACTCAATTTCAGGCCAACATTCTCCAGTCTTTGCCACCACATCTGCAATCTGCTCTGGACCTCTAAGCCGCTCTCGGCCACCAGCACAATGTCATCGGCAAACAGCATACACCAGGGAGCCTCTTCCTGAATGTCCGACGTGAGCGCGTCCATTATCACCAGGAAGAGGTAAGGGCTGAGAGCCGACCCTTGGTGCAAGCTGACAGCCACATTGAAGGTGCCGGTAGTGCCCGCGGTAGACCGAACTTGGGTACGGCATCGACTGTACATCGCACGGATCAACTGCACATACTTCCCAGGCACGCCTTTCTCCTTAAGAGCCCACCACAGAACCTCACGGGGTACCCGGTCGTATGCCTTTTCGAGGTCGACGAATACCATGTGCAAGTTTTTATGTGCACCTCTGTATTTCTCGCACAGCTGGCGGATAGCGAAAATGGCATCCGTCGTTCCTCGACCAGGCATAAAACCGAATTGGTTCGGTGATACTTGGCTCTCTTCTCTCAGTCGCCTTTCAATTACTTTCTCCCAAACTTTCATACTATGTGACATTAGCTTTATTCCTCTATAATTGTTGCACTCCAGCACATCTCCTTTGTTTTTAAAAATAGGCACCAGCGAACTGTTACACCATTCGTCAGGTATGGCTTCTTCCAGCAACAGTTTATTGAAGAATAAAGCTAACCACGTCCACCCGTCCATCCGCAATAACTTCCACACTTCGACCGGTATTCCGTCCGGCCCTAATGCCTTACCATTCTTCATTCCATTTACTGCACTCCTAACTTCATCCACACTAACCATTCTCACTAGTCCCTCATTCACTGGTTTATTTTCCAGCACACCACTCCAGTCATTTTCCTCATTCATCAGTCTTTCAAAGTAACCCTTCCATCTATCCTTAATTTTCTCATTCTCCAAAACAACCATTCCAGCTTCGTCTTTTACACATTTTACTTGGCAGACATCCTTCGCCTTTCTCTCTCTAGCTCTAGCAAGCCGGTATAGGTGTTTTTGACCTGCTGGACTATCTAGTGAGTCATAGAGCTTGTTCTGGGCGTTTGCTCTCGCTATGGCCACAGCTCTCTTGGCTTTTTTCTTGAGAGCATCATACTCACTCTTCTTTACAGCTTTCAAACTAGCATTCTCATTTCCAACACTGCCATTCTTTGAACTTCTTCTTCTTTCCTTTCAGCACATTCTGTATCTCTGTCGACCACCACCATGTATCCCTGTCAATTGTGCCCCTGCCTTTCGTCTCTCCCAAAATCCCTATTGCTGCACTCCTTATACACCGAGCCATCTCATTCCAACATTCATTTACACTTTTATCATTCATATCACCCATCTCTATCATTTTATCCACCACTCGTTCTATTAATTCCTTTGCACAATCAGGCTTCTCTAGCATATGCCATTTTATTTTAGGAGGAGGTCGCTCTTTTTGTTTAAGAAGCCTTATTTGTATGGCTACTTCCATAACCAGGAGTCTGTGCTGCGAGACCAAGTCTTCTCCCGGTATGACTTTGCAGTCCTTGATGTGCTTTAGGTTGCTGCGTCTGACGAGGAAGTAGTCGATTTGCGTGTTATGCATACTACTTTTGTATGTTATAAGGTGTCCATCGGCTTTTTGGAACCAAGTGTTGGCCACTGCCAGATCAAATGCAGTAGCCGATTGCAATAGAACTTCCCCCTCATTGTTGAGATTACCAAATCCCCATCCCCCGTGAACTCTTTCATAAATTCCTCTCATTCTTCCCACATGTCCATTAAAATCACCTCCAACTATCAATTCCTCTTGCACCGGGATAGTCATTAAAACTGTATCAAAATCCTCCCAAAACTTCTCTTTCACCCTTTCTTCACATCCTACCTGTGGAGCATACACACTAATCACGTTCAAGACTATATTTTCTAACATAATTTTCACAACTATTAACCTATCATTAATCCTTTTTACATCCATCACATTTTCTTTCAAATTAATATCCAATACTATTCCCACGCCATTCCTTTTTCCGTCACTTCCACAATAGAAAAACTTGTATCCCTCACCGATTTCTCTCGCTTTTGTACCCTTCCACTTAGTTTCTTGCAAACACGCCACATTTATTCTTCTTCTTTTCAGCACACCCGCTAACTCTCTTGCTCTTCCAGTTATTGTCCCAACATTCCAGCTAGCATACCTCAATCTCACTTCCCGAGCTTGCTTCTTACGTCGCACCCGCCCGGGGTGGTGCAACAACCCTTGTCCACTTCCCGCGGGGGCTGGGTGCTGCCCCCGCGCGTCGCCTGCGGGGTACGCCCTAGTCCTATCGCACATCTCATTTACTCCTATCATGTTGCAAAAGATTTGGCTTTGGTTTTACAGTCGGCCGCCTGCCTGACACTAACCCTCCTTGGGAATGCTGTTGTCGGTGAATTACCCGTCACCATTCGGGAGCCCAAGGTGCTTTGTCGCATGCACTGGGTTTTTAAGCTCTCTTAGTTAAAATTAATCAGTTTAAAGTAATGAGTAAATATTTTTTCGATTTTTCGATCATTCCCACCTCTAAAACTGTCAAGTGTCATGCTTGAAGTTTCTGATGTCAAGCAAAAAACGTCAAATTTAGGATTTTTATTATTGTGTTATACGTGGCAAAGATATTGAACTCTTCAGCCTTTTCCAAGTAGAATTTAGAAAATTTATTTAAAATTAATGACTGCTTGGAAACCAAAATATTGAAATTAGTTGCTTAAAATAACTAAATCTATACATTAAAAATATATAAAAAAATCCCAAAAAAAAAAAAAAACTACATACCGAATTGTTGAATGTATAGACAGATATTTAAATTTATTATTTTGTTTACCTACAGAAAACGTCTCAAAAGCGATTCCCGCATCAGTGGCTCACAGAAATCCGAAACATCAAAAGAAAACAAAGACGTCGAAACTAAAAAGAAGAAGTTTGACTTCACGCCCACACGGGACATATTCAAGAGCTTCAAGGTCAGTCGCAAGATGAAGAACCTCAAGATCGCTACAGGGAACTTGTCCAAGGGCGAGACAAAGAGCTGCGAGTTCCTCGACGACACCGAACACGTGCAGCCTAACCGCTGTTCGAAGTCAGTAGAGTGTCTTGAAAATGACTTTGACTTCGAAGCGGACCTCTCAATAGAATTCACAGAGGATAACGTAGCCGCTCTCTCGCTCCCACAACAAATCGTTGACCTACTCCTAGGTCACGAGCAAATGAGCAAAGTACGCCTAAAAGATGAGATCGAAAACGACTACATGCCAATGTCGCCGATCATACCGCCTCCCCCCATGGAACACCACTACATAGTCATGTCGCCAAGGACCAATATCGCTTGAACTAGTCGTCTACACTATAAGTTAGTTAAGCCGTAAGTATGGACATGTTGACAGTATTCATATTGTATATGTTTTGTAATCATATGTGGATATGGTTTAACCAAAGACCATTCTCAAAGGGATTGTATTTTGATATTAGTCTGCTGTTCACGATTTGCGCATAGTTTTCATATCGTATTTAACATCAGTAATAAATTGAAATTTAATTTAATACTCAGTGTAGATAAAATCATGTGCAAATGCGTGAAAAAGTAGAACTGTGTCATTTATGGTGGATATCGATATCGCCCGGGCAATGCCGGTGAAACCTACTTGACTCTATTTATTGACCAGGTTCAAAATTTAATTTATCGATATTGTTCATGCGTTGTATTTTTTTGTTCTTTTTACAAAATATCACAATATTGATATTGCTCCGATAATGCTCACATTGCTTACATATCAACTTTGCCCGTAATAGGCATGACAGTAGGTGATTTTCCGATAGTTTAGTGATGGTCGATAGATTTATCGATAACTGATATAAAAGACTTTTTGTCGAACTGATTCGTGAGACATATCGACTCACTTTAAAGACTTCGTAGTTTGTCTTATAAATCTTAAGACAATACCTTCATACTTTTAAAACATACGTAAAAGGCACATGATAGTTATGTCATGAATTTTTTCATGTCGCATAAAAATACTTGACAAAATGTGATACCATGTCACAACGATGCGAGAGGACAGCAGCTAAATAAAAAAAAAAAATTATGGCCTTTTACTAAAATGATTTCTAGTAATAATAAAAGCTCTCTAAACATGGAAATCATGAAACCTCTGCATATTTTTGTTACATATTTTCAGAAATATACAGTTTACTTTATTTGGATTTTGGTTTTTAAGGGTGCCTATATTTTTTTACAAACCGGGAATAGTTTTGTAACGGTTTATACACACTTACGGAATAAAAAGGTAAGAGGGAAACCTTACTATCGATCAGTTTGATAATAAGATGACATGGACTGTCAGTTTGACAGCATCACTGTCAGTCAGACTTTTTGTTTTGCGAGTGTACAGTCGCCGTCAGAAATATTGTAACAGACAAGGTGACCAAATACTTCTGAACAATATAAAATGTCAATAAGTTTCATCATTCATTACTTCATTAATATCTGAGCAGATGCTTGTCAATAATTTGTGTACACACAACTAACCAAAAATATCTTTATTGACATGTAAAAGTGTTTGTACAAACCTACTTACAGAAAATAAATCATTTATCATTTATCATTTATCTGAACACTTTCAACATCAAGTGTATCTACGCAGACAAGCACTGAGCTTACCTAATTCGTTATTGTGTGATATAAAGGGCTAACCAAAAGAAACACTAACTAGGTATCCGTGGTATAAATACGATGAAAAGGGAATAGAAATTGTATAGAAAATCATTTGTATAGGATACAACTGATATGTTAAGGTCAAACTATTGAAAGAAAATAGATCTTGGTTTTGTACGAAATTAAAATACTGTTTGTGTATGTGAGTTTAAATGTTTGTAAACGCACCCACAATACAGGAGAAATTCCTAGTGTGCGGCAACGTTTACAAAAAAAAAAAAAAAATGGTCGTAAATATTTTTTTATTTGTGAAAACATAGATAAAATAGTATTTTGTGTAACCTCCTTCTGGATTTAATACATCCTGTAACCGTTTTTGCATGGAACCAACGCCCTTCTCACAAAAATTTCGTCCTCTGAAAGATTCCCAAACATGACTTGCATGTCGTCTTGATGCTTCCTTTGATTCCATTACCATTTTACCCCATAAGTTTTTAATGGGATTGAGGTGTGGACTTTTTGGCGGTAGTTTGATTAAAGTAAGTTCTCTCTGTTCATTAATCCATGCTTGTACAGTACGAGCATTATGACCATTATTCAGTTCTTGTCTTGAATGAATGTTATATGTTCATCTTCATAAAATACTTTAGGAGTTGGAAGAAAAGTATTTTTAAGAAGATCCATATAATTAATTTAATTGATTCGTCCACTTATTTCTACAAGCTCACCAGGGCAATTTTTGCACATTCACCTCCATCGTAATACGACCACTCTGACGACTAGGCAATTTTTTATTTTTTTATTGAAAATAACTTTATCAAAATTGTAATATAAATATGTTGGCCGCTAATTGCAGCCACTGGATTTTGTCCCTTGGTGTGAAAATTGGATTTCTTGCCGGTACTCTATTTTGTAAACCTTCTTCTTTTAATCGTCTTCTTATGGTGCTACTGGATACTTGAAAACTGTGTAGTATTAAGTGTTCAGATTTTTTTGGTTAGTTGTGTGTCTAGAAATTACTGACAAGCATCTGCTCAGATATTAACCTTTTGAACGCCAATCACTTGTGTAATACGAACTTGTATACAAGTGATTGGCGTTCAAAAGGTTAATGAAGTAATGAATGCTCAGATACCAATGGTAAAATGTAGTGTGTTATTGACATTTTACATTGTTCAGAAGTTTTTTCTCACCTTGAATTTGGTCACCTTGTCTGTTACAATATATCTGACGGAGGCTGTACATAAAAAATACTAATGAATAAATAATTTGAATTCGTTACCTCAAAATAAACTTCCGTATAAAGAAGGCCTCATGAAATGCGTAACAGAAAATGTAACTATTTTTGATAATGACAGGTAAACTGCCTCTTTTGGTTCGAAAAAATATACGTATTTAATATTAAATTTCATTGAATCCATACTGTGTTATAAAAAAAAAACCGCGTAAGTTAGAACTAAAAAACAAAGAAATCGTCCTAATTCCGGCTGCTTTAGATGAAAAAACTAATAAGTCGGCGATGCATGAGAAAGTTATGTGGCGTAAGGGTCTTTACTTCGATCCCTCATGTCTCGACCTCGTCCGCTTTTAGACGTAGATCTTTGACAGACCTTGGGGTAGTCAACCCGAAAGTCTGACAACCAGTCTTACCAAGAGCCTCCATAATCCAGTTACTAGGTAACAGGATATGTTACCTAGTAACTGGGTTATGGAGGTCAGATAGACAGTCACTCCATGTAAAATACTAGTATTTAGCTGAATCTGGTAAGACTCCAACATAGCTGGGAAAAGGCTAGGCAGGTGGTGAGATAAACTTTAAACTTCATCTTACATTAACACTCACGATTAAAATTATCTTGTAGTACCAAAAAAAGTGTCCTTCACCTTTAAAAACTTCATGAAAATTAATTTTGAGAACGCACCATAGTACTACACACTATGAAAATTTCAAGTGTCTACTTATTTCGGTCCAAAAGATACAGCCCTGTGGCATATGGACGGACAGACGGAGCCTTAGTAATACCCAAAGGGACGGAACCCTAAAAAATGAGTAGTAGTTAACTTTTGATGACTGTATCATGGACTCGGAACTTGAATAAAGACACAACCTAGATGAAAGACGCTGTAATTATTTTATTACATTATATTACGAAGGTAATATAACAATTAACTAGTTATCATATATCTTTGACTTTGATCATTGTTTGTATATGTTGGTTCGTCGAATACTGCCAAAATGTAGGTTTAAGATAGGTAAGTGTTAGGAGCGGCTTGAGAGCGACAGAACTTTTTTCACGAAAGAGGATTGAAGATTGTTATATGGAGCCTGGCATACCTACCTGTCCGCTATTTTGTTTTGTTTTTTTTTTAATATGGCGGCTGTGCGTTAAACCTATATAAATCGATAGCTGACATCAATGCAAACAGAAAACATACTGGACCAAACCCCGTAAAGCGGCACGTTTCCGAGATATTAACGATCAAATCAATATCGATTATATAGGTTACAGGCGTGGCAGCCATTTTGAAAAAAAAAAATCGAATGGCGGACAGGTAGATATACTACGGACCTTCAAAGCCCTTTGTAGCCACAATGTTTGCCCGCACACGTACCACCGGTGGTACGCGCAGGCGTGAACGTGTTAAATACTGTGGAGTATTTGGGGAATAAAATTCACGTAGTGTTATTATTAAAATAAATTATTGATGAGGACTTGAGTCTTCAAGATACGTAATTTTATGGCAAGGGTTGCCTGTGTGCAATTTGTAACGTGTTTCAAAAATGTTCCAGTATAATAGTAAAGAGTTTGTTTATTTCTTAAAGGGATGAGGCAGATTTTAAAGCTCGTGTATAGGATGGTCGCTATGGAAACCTCCAAAGACTGGGTTTACCGGAGGTTGTGCATAAACATCTAATCGAAAAACTCTTGAGGCAGCTATTGCAAACAAAACAATTTTTGTTAGTATTTATTTTTAAGGCTTCACCTCAAATACTTCTGACGTGATTCTGGCACACATTTTGGCCATATACTAGTAGGCTCCGTACTCACTGACGTGGCTTGCTTAGCGCCTAGAGACGTAACATACTTCTTTTTATACACGCTAGGCGACTAGCAAAGGCGCCAAGCGCGCAGTGCGGCCGATTGCGAAACATTCTAGTGCGTTCGTTTCACTTTCCTGCTCGCAAGTTGACTCCCTAGGCTCGAGGCCCTAAGCAAGCCAGCTGTCAGTACGTCGTACGTAGCCTTATACCACTCGATTCAAATAATACTCAAGCCGCGGGAACCAAGGTGTAGGTAAATAATATCGTTCGGTCATCAAAACGAAAGACTGAGGCACAAGACTAGCGTATTTTGGAGAAATTTTACTTCATAGGGTCAGTATTATCGTATGTGAAGCGTTGACGCGAGCGTTTGTACGGTATTTATTATAAGGGCATTGTTCACGACACTTAGGAGCCGAACGTACTGATTTAAAAGACTCTGATAGTTTTAAGTCGATTATTTATTTGTATATTTCATCGTAAGCAAGGATTCTCATAATAATAAGTAAAAGATTCAGTAATAATAAAATAATACCTGTATTCTTGAAACAATAAGCAGAAGTGTAGTGCACCCACATTTCTCCAGTTCAAGTCCCATGCAATAGGGGCGACCCCATTGCATGATTTAAAAGTCGACTTTTATTTCGGAACTTTGAACTGCCACAGTTGAGATTTTATTTTTATTCATAAAACATTTGTAGAATCAGCACTTGCTTTTAATAGTGTCTGTATGGTCTTTCGTGTTGCAATTTAAATTTAATTTTGAATAAGTGTAGCAAAATTAGCATTTACTAGAATCTCTTGTCGCGATAGACCTATTAACTGTATGGTATTAGAAATTATAATAGAACTGCCAAATTCCGTCCAGTGCGTTGGAGAAAAACTACACCATTAGTCCAAAATTCGGTATTTTTAATTTAATTTATGAGACTGCTACAATAATTTGTTTAAAGAACTTGGTCACCTCAGTGTCGTGGAACGAATGCCTCGCTTTTATGTGTATACGGCTTAATTTGCTATATGTTGTGATATTTAATGCTAATAACTTGTTAAAACTTTTCTATAAGCTTGAAGGCTTTTGTTGATTATACCTATTTCTATATAAGGCGTTGCCGCCAAATGTTTCATGCGCAGCGCCAATTTTTTGTCAAATGTTTGTGTATTTAGTCAAAAAGCAGTATTCAGCTGATCTTTATTAATGTTTAGCTTAAAATTTTATAGCTTATTTCGTTGGCGTCATCCACAATTCGATAGGATTAGGTATTAGAAGATTAAGGATGTGATATAAAGATTTATGGCTATTATTGCTACGTTTTGAGAAATTGCTATATTCGACAGATTTTGCAAATCGTTTCGTTTTGTGAAATTACCAAATTGTGACAACAAATAGCTTGATACGCTGTCATCTGTTTTTCAAAGCGTGTTGATTATAGTTCAAACTTTGTATGAAGAAGGCTCAGATCTTTTTATATTTTCGCATGAGGTGATAGATCCTAAAACAAAGTGTCAAGAAGGCACTATAAGGCCTTTTGTACACACGTTGTTCTTGACGTAAAAAACTATTTTATTTGTTTTATTTGTTTATTAAAAACTATTTTATTTGTTTATTCGCCGTGTGTAGGCACGGTCGTCAGTGTTGTATGGATCACTTTGGAAGCTTGTTGACAGACACGTTTTTTCTACGGCGCGGTTTATATGCCGTACCGTAAAGAAACCTTGCAGTGTACAAAGGGCCTTATAGTGTTATGCCGGGACCAAAAGATGTTCAATCCTAGCTTTGATGTTGAAGCATAATAACTGTACAAAATGCTGTATGTTGGATAAAGTCTAGGTCTAGTGATATCGAAGTGCGCAACAGCTCATATAATTTTGTGCACAAATTTCTATGTAAAATAAAACCGACCAACTTTTAAAGTTCACTTAATGAAAAGGTTTTCATGCTTTGATTGAAGATTTTTCAGGACCGAAGCGTCTTGAGAACAGGCCAACAGGGTGGATAAGGGTGATTATTTAGAAAAATTTACTCAGAATTGTGGGTGACCGCCATAGCCTAATTTAGTATAGTGGGTCGCGTTCATATCAACACGCACGGACCAATTTTGCATCTAGCTGTAGTCGTACTTAAACTTATTACATTACACTTACTAATAAAAATGAATGAACATTAACATTTCAGCACACAGCACTACTTAGGGCTGATTTTTAGGGCTTTTTTTTTTAGGCCACTTTCACATGGCGTCATTCAGTACGATATTTTGCTGTATAATTTTGGGATCACATGGTAGTTTCAAACTGAATTTATTTTTGACTGTGTGAACAGTAGGATGTTGACGTGTGATCTCAACTTTTTATCGTAAAATATAGTACAGGACAGCATCGTGTGAACGACCGCTCAGATATCTTGTATCCGTAGAATAAAATTGACGTCTGACAGTTCTAGTATGGAAAAACTGCCAAAAATTCAAACTTTATTCTCAGTATAAGACTTATTCCAGGAACAAAACATTGGTAAAATTCGCCCTTAGTAATTTTTCTGAATGATGTTTAATGTTGATGGAATTCTAAAAATATACAGAAAAGTTGTGAGACTGAATCGTGACAGAAATCAATCTAAGAAAGCATTCTTAAATAATTCGATTTTTTTTTAATAGCGAAATACCTATGCAAGGTCATACTGGGAAATTCTGCGAATTTATTTTATTTGACCTTGTATACGTACCGATTAAATGGCCTATCATGACATTCAACTAATTACTTGATTTTTGTCAGAGCCTCTTGGCTGATTTCTAACGATCTCTAAGATGTAGCATTTTTATTTAGTATCGATGTTACTCGTTTGTCGTGCGATTTTGATTGATTTAATTTTAATAAATTAAGTAGCCTACACGCGTTTGCTTATTTTTATAATTATAAAAAGTATTCTAATTTTGTTGTTCTGTTTCGCCAATTATGAATAGAGAATGTTTATTCCTCCGCTTTGCTTGATCATATTTTGTTACCATTTTTCTTGATTTTTTGAGTTTTCCTTTTTTTTTGTTTTCGGTTGATTCTTAGAGTTCTTGTTATGTAAATGCAATAGAATGTTGTAGGTCTATCATAGTATGTATCATGTTTGACATAATTGTAGTCAATATTGGAAGATCTTGTGTCGTTGCAGACTGGAGAGAAGTAAAAAATAGCACATTACGATACGTGTGACTTAAGTAGTCCAGTGCGGACTTAGGTCACACAGTGCTATAAACTTATTTTATAGTACTGTGTGACTTAGGCATTTTCAGGTATTCTTAGCCTAAGGTAGAAAAAATAAGAAAACGATATCAAAATAAATGTTTATTATTTTATATACTCTCCTTTAATCTTCTCTATACACTTTACATCGCTTGATTAAAGCTTCTAACCCGTTGAAAAAATAGTCTGGAGCTTTCCCTTCAAAATGACCCAAAACTGCGGACTGCACTTCTTTGTCGGTTTTAAACGTTTGTCCTCGAAGGTCCTTCTTCAATTTTGCAAACAGAAAATAGTCGCACGGAGCCAGATCAGGGCTGTAAGGCGGGTGGTCGAGCTCTTGGAACCCGCACTCGTGAACAGCAGCGGTATGGACGGGCACGTTGTCGTGCAGTAGCAAAATTCCGTGAGACATTTTTCAGGGACGTTTTTCAATTATTGTTTGACAAAGTTGTCTCAACAGGCTGGCATAATACTCAGCATTAATTACTTTATTACGGTCTACAAAATCAATCATTAAGATCCCTTCGGAATCCCAAAATATGGTTGCCATGATCTTTGGGGTGCTCTTAGAGACACGTGCCTTTTTAGGAGCCGGCTCACCCTGTTTACGCAATTCCATCGACTCCCTTTTCGTAGGATCATGGTATAGGAAGGACCATTGTTTCGTCCCCAGTAACAATGGACTCAATAACTTCCTGCTCTTTTCAGTCACATAATTCCAAAAAGTCCTGACAGCATTCTACCCGTCTTTGTTTCTGAACAGCGCTAAGGATTTTCAGCACCCACCTTGCAGAACCTTTTTTCATATAGAGGTGATCATGGAGGATGCGATAAACTGATGTTATAGATAGCCCTGACTGTGCTGCTATTTCTTTTAATTGAAGGCGCCTCTCGCTCAGAACAATTTCATCCACTAATGCGTTATTTTCTTGAGGGACCTCCTTCACGGAGATCATCTTCGAGTCGCTCTCTTCCCCAACGAAAGAGCTCAGCCCAATTTTTGACCGTCACATATGGAGGCGCAGACTCTTCGTACACAGCATCCATACGCTCCTTCATTTGCAGCGGCACTGTACCATCTTTTGTCAAGAATTTAATTACCGCTCGATGTTCAATTGTCTCTATGCTGACTTCTATTTTGATATGACCTTGTTTTATATCTGAAGCAATGGTTTGTCACACAAGATTTGTTAATAAATTGACTAAAATAGAACGCTACTCTTAATGTACAAAACGATTTTATTCTAAAGTTAACACTAATGTATTAGGCTAAGAATACATAAAAACGCCTCCGATAACCCGCATTTAAGTCACGCTTTTTTTCTGTATAAGTGGTATACGAGACGTGTGATTTAAGTAGTCTATTAATGCACACGTATCTTAATGTACTATTTTAAAAACCTTAGGTGATTTTGTCTAAAGTACTGTTTTGGGCCTACTTCCAATTTGATGTTAATTTGTAACCACGGCAGCTATTTGCTTGATTATCTGGTGTTACTTCTATTGATCAAGTTTTAGGAATAAGAACGCAAGAGCTCTAAACGTAGAATGTATAAAATCATTGTTGATTGTGGAAAAGACAGTATTTTTTTATTTGTATATTAGACAGCTAGTTCGGAATTCGGTAATGGACCAAATTGTTTAATTTTTTTTTCGCGTTTATTTATTGTACTGCGAAGTGTCGTTAAGTAATATTGCATTGTGTTATGCAAATAAAGTTTGTATGTGCAACTTGTGCTTTATTTTTCTTCTTCTTAGATTTGTTTACCAACAAACCTACCAACTACAGTCCGCGCGCGAGCTCCGAGGAATCGGTGGCTGAGGAAGCGGGCGGGTGTGTGCCGCGCCCGACCGTCGCTCCATCCCCCGCACTCTCCCAGTACTAGTGTCGACCTTGACGCGAGAACACGCTTATCGAGTCATTTTTAATTTTGCGATAGTATGTAGTGTTATTTTCTACTATAAATAGTACTACACTTATAATTATGTTGTTTTGTGTCACGATGCAATGCGATTACCGCCTTATATGTGCGACTTGAACCCAATAGAGCTCGCATGGGCAAAAGTTAAAAGGCTCGTGAGGGAACACAACATTACTTCAGATTTTTCTCTGACGAGACTGAAGGAGATCACCGAAAAAGCTATCACGCATGTCACAAAAGAAGATTGGTGTGGATATGATAAACATGTTTTAGCATTAGAGGAACATTACTGTCAAAGGGATGGCTTAATGGAGAATGTTGTCGACTCATTTATTATTGAAGTGCGTGAGGAGAGTTTATTTTCATCATTTTTTTTTATTTCAAGTACATAATACCCTCATAAAATGATTTCATGAAGTACACTCGCGCGGACGCTCAAGATGTATTAGTATCGACAGTGCAATATCGACTAAATCACAACTCTGGCTCATTACGTCAACATTCCTTATCATTCCTCGGAGCTCGCGCGCGGACTGTAGGTACCGTACGTATTATCACGCGGGGTATAGGGGCGCGGGGGTAGGACGAGAACGGGGACCGGGAGAGGTGAGAGGTGCGAGGTGCCGGCGGTGGGCGCTCGTAGCGTGATACACAAGAGGCGAAATTGCACTAGACAGTTAAGACGAAGGTTGAGCTGACGAATCCTGGAATGGAGACAGCGCTCCGGCAAGCGTAGTGTGGGATACCGCCCAGCTAGATGGACCGACGACCTAAAGAAGGTGGCTGAGACAGACTGAATGCAGTAGGCGACGGACAGGGTGTGTGGCGCAGTCTGGGAGAGGCCTATGTCCAGCAATGGACTGCGATGCGGCTTCAAAACTATGTAAATCAATCATCTTAGCCTGTTGACTGATTTACATAGTTTTGAAGCCGATACAGCATCCTATACTGGAATCGTTTTTCTCGCCAGATAGTTTTGGTGTGCCTTCGATGTCACATATTTTTGCTGTCACTTGTATGTCCACAAAATCACTTATATCTGCAGTCATATTTCATGGATAGATCATGAAATCATGATTTATGCTCGTGACTGTACCTGTTTAGACGAGCGGAAATATTCAATGTACTCATCGCGACAGAAATGAGAAGAAGCATCAGTGGCGTGCCTAGTGGTTAAACTTAGGGCAAGCCAACATACTTAAAAAAAAAAAAACTAAGTACCTACCTACCGTATCGCCTGTCACAAGTTGTGCCTACCGACTGATTCGTTTTAGTTCTTACTAATATTCTTATTTCATAATTGTAAGTTTTTGCTATTAGCAATTAAAATGAAATGTTTTTTAATAGCACCATTTTTTTCTTCACTATCACTACATAGTATAAAACAAAGTCGCTTCCCTGTCTGTCTGTCCCTATATATGCTTAGATCTTTAAAATCCCGCAACGGATTTTGATGCGGTTTTTTTTAATAGATAGAGTGATTCAAGAGGAAGGTTTATATGTATAATACATGCATAATATAGTAGAGAAACACTGATAATTTTAGAGGTTTCTAATATCATGTCGTAAATAAACACATTTTTTTGCGCTTACATTGTAAACGCTGGCTGAACCATTCGAGATAGATCAAAATAATGTACTACAGTATTGTACACCTTAAAAAGTTCTACAAAAAAGTCCGCGATGGTATATGTCTATCTCTTAGGGATAACCCACAATAACCATTATTTATCCTTAACTTTTTACGAGAAATAATGGCTTATTTAAGAAGCAATTTTAGGCAATACAGCATTAATCCTTATCCAATTAAGTACCTTAAAAACATTGTGCATTTCATATAGATCATTATGGCCCTTAACAGCATGTAATTTAAATGAATATTTTCGAAGATATTACAGTTTTAAAATGCGGGCGTTACAGGCCGGGCAGTCGGCCGGTGGCGCTTGAAACTACCCAACGGATTTTCAACTTTATCGCTAAAGCATAAGATTCAAAGTTGATTGGGAAGTTTTTACAGTTTCGGGTAGCTTGATGTGCTGGCGTCTGTACTACAGTATTGTACACCTTAAAAAGGTCTACAAAAAAATCCACAATGGTATATGTCTATCTCTTAGGGATAACCCACAATAACGATTTTTTATCCTATACTTTTTACGAGAAATAATGGCTCTAAAATTATCCGTGTTTCTCTACTATATTATGCATGTATTATACATATAAACCTTCCTCTTGAATCACTCTTATCTATAAAAAAAAAAGCGCATCAAAATCCGTAGCGTAGTTTTCAAGATCTAAGCATACATAGAGACAGGCAGACAGCGGGAAGCGACTTTGTTTTATACTATGTAGTGATCAGCATTGCACCCGTGCGAAGCCGGGGCGGGTCGCTAGTATATTATAAATTATATACTCAAAGTATTGGTAATCCTTTACAAAATCGCAACTTTTTCATTTTCG
The DNA here is from genome assembly GCA_949629135.1 of Eremobia ochroleuca. Lineage (NCBI taxonomy): Eukaryota > Metazoa > Arthropoda > Insecta > Lepidoptera > Noctuidae > Eremobia > Eremobia ochroleuca. The sequence continues at coordinate 2,351,978 of OX451401.1, read as the reverse complement.
TGTAAAATATGATAAGACGTATAAGAGCCATCTATTAACATTATTGGCACAACAGAGCTCAGAGTTAGTTCATATTTCACTCGCTCGCAACAGTCGCTATAGGCAAAATATTACATTGTTTACGATGTTGATAATATTTATAATTATAATTACTCACAATGTGAACAGCCATAACTCTTCAATTTTCGTTTCTTTATCACAGACAGATGACAAACAGCACACACACGCACACGGAAGGCATGGTAAAAATTACTAGACAGATTTACTTTACCTTCAGTAGCTTTGATAAAAGCCGTTTTTTGTCAATTCATTTAGAGAACATGATCCTGGCGCCTGCTTTAATTTTTACAATTAATTAAGCGGCCTTTACAAAATATAAAAATTATATATTCTACGTGATTCTAACTCAAAACGGCGTAATCAGTCGGCGTCAAAATTTGGTGAACGTTTTAATTTCTACCAACAGCTGTTTTTCTATTGCAATTTTCGATAATTCGGAAAGCCGTTCTTGTTCTTGAGTACTTATTTCTTAATTAAATATGTGTGAATACTTATTTAACACGTTCCGCGAAACAACTTGTCGCAGGAATGGTCACAATTAAATGAGCTATCTTTAAAAGTTCCGGAAAGGCACCCTGAAGGCAATTTTCGACTAAAATGCCTATTACGTAATTTAGATTTCTGAGAAATAGGTACTCAAAAAGTAGGTTTAGGTGAAGTAATGAGATTATATTCGTCTGTAAAACTTGAAAGTATTTACCTTTCCGAATAAAGATTGCACATACTTTAATCCATCACAAGGCACATTTGCAAGCGTTTCCGAATTCATTTTAATGTCAAGAAACTTTTTAATCACTTCAAAACAAAGATAATCACCGCAAAAATAATCACAACACTTCATTTCACAGAAAATGTCAAAGCAAAAAATGCACCAGTAACCGCTCGAAACGAACTTGAACTAATTTGAAATTGTATGATTCCATTCCAATTCCATAGATCGAGCTTTGCACAGCGACGCGCTTATTCATACTATTTACACACACACGCTTCGCTATACGTTCCATTCATAAAAAATCAGAAGCCAGGCTTAAAAATCAGTACAATTTGGAAAATAAGTACATACTGATGTAATCAACAACGTGAACAATTTGTATACAAATAGTGAGAGGTCCAGAAGCCTCATAAGAAGCCAGCTGGTGCGAGCGAGACGGGACGATGTTTATTGTTGCGTTCTCGCAATAGCGGTATTGGAGAGGTTTGGCAACGGTGCTCGTTATGAAAACTGTGCGGGATTTAAATATTATTCTTCGAGTATGTAAACCTGGCAACCTTGCATCGAACGTATAGCAGGCGGCCGCCTGCCGGGGCGCGCAGTTTTTATTATTCTTATCAATTCTTGCGACATGATTGGTTAATTTACAAGTTTACTTGTGTAGTTTTATTTTTTTTAATTTTTTATTGTTAGGCTCACGTTTGACTGAAAGCCGGGCTTTTCGGCTTTAATGAAAGGAACGCCCCTGAGAAGCATTACCCATGATTATCTGTAATGGAGTTATGTCTGCGAGCCGAAGCAAAGGATGGTTTCGGGGAGGCTCCAGAACTACATAAAACAAAAGGTAAATTATCAAATACTTTATTTTTCAGCCAAGAACCAAAATACATAATATCACAATTTATACATTTCTAGCGTAATTGCTCTTGCACTAATTACTTAGCAGCCATTTTCGCTAAATAAGGCATTATTTGCATAAAAAGAAATAATAACTTATTAAACAAACAGTAAAAAAAGAATTCAGTAAAATATATTATTTATAGACATAAATTAAAGCCAATTTGGATAACACTGATTAACCCTTAATTGCATGATTTTTACTTTTTAAGCAAATTAAATTTATTTTGACGTAACATTAGCTCTATACCTAGTAAGGAAAAAATATTTAAAAAAATATATTAATAAAAATACTTTTTTTTTTCTAATGACCTGGTGGAAATTTACATCTTTATGTACCTACTTAATCAGAACGAATCTACTGGGAACAAAATGAATTGAATATCTCTAACAATTGGGGAATCCCCGTGCTCTGTGGAAACGAAAATATGGCATTGGATTGGTTGATGGAAATTTCCATCACGATGCAGTTAAGGGTTAAAGATATAAAAATAAATTGATCTTATACTATATAAAAATATAAAAGAACGAATAAGTACATAATTACCCTATTTATTTTGACATACTTTGTGTTATATTGCATTTAAAGGCATTCATGTACAAAACGGCCGAAGAATCACGGCCGGTATAAACATAGATTCGAGTTCCGAACTTTCGCGCATGTCCTCTCACTCACACTCGCCTCATGTCACCATTTAACATACACACATGTATACTATAAATGCAGTTCCAGTAAAATAAATATATATCTACAAAAACAATAAGGTTCGGGGCGAAGACAGTTTCGTGAAAATAAGGAATCACATTTCGGTGCGCAGCCCAGTTGACGAACGTCACGCGGCTCATGTCAAAAAAAGGTGCGCGTCATAAGCTGTGTCCAGATATTTTCTTTTGTCCGTACCATACCTCCGTTTCGTATCAGCGTCGCGATCGAAGAACGCTAGTTTGGACGCCCGTTCGGTAGGGTATCAAGACGCCGTACCACCGTACCGTACCGTGAGTCGTTTCCGCCAGAAGCTTGGAAATAGTTTCGCGGTATAACCATTTTTCTCCTAAAATATGTTAATGCACAGCCTTCTGCGCAGTTCTCAATACTCAATATCTTTATTGCTTTACCATAATGTGTACTTAGGTGGTATACATATAATTTAGATCATTATGGACCCTGTAGGGCACAGCAAGATGATAGAGTTCGGACTGGCCATGATCCATTAGCCGTAGTGAATCATTGTGGTATTTTTATAATTACATGTTGTGATGCAAGGAACTGTATCCATTATGCCTACATGTATTAATATTACTTATTTTAAAGGTGAAATAATTGAATTGCGATGATATTTTTTAACATTTATTATACCACTATGTGGCCTAAATCCGCACTTCAGTCATGTTTTTCTGTGACTAAAGTAGTCCATTTTTACACAGAAAAGCGTGACTTATGTGCGGGTTTAGGTCACACGAGCTATCAAATAGTATTCGATCCGTGTGACTGAAGTCGTATATTAATGCACGGTGTTTAGCGCCCTCGCTCCGCTTATGAATAACGGACTACTTAAGTCACACGTATCGTAATGTACTATTTGATCACATTCATTGTTTTTTTGTTTTCACTGTGAAATCACTAATAAACAACACAAATTATTGCATTGTATTAAAAAAAATGTCTTAGTATCTATCAACTTTGCTTCTAACTGCACTCTGATGCATAGATGTGTACAAACTCTATATTATACAAAATGTTAGTGTGCGTTGAGATCTATCGTATGATAGATGTGGCCACAAATACGTTTTCAGTGATAATCGTAGCCACTTTTCAGTAGACATTTTTATATTTATTATTATATATACATTTATTTAAAAATATGTATATATATCGTATCATTAAATATTTACTTCGTCAAGCTTTTGCCTAACATTAGGACGAAGTAAGCACAAAATAAATTTAGATTCCTTGAAATGTTAGAATTAATTATAATAATACTTTCTTTTTTTTTTTATAAAATCAAATACTGTGTAAGTTTTCCAATTTAACGTTCGATTTGTGACTACAAAGAGTTATTTATTTATTTTTTGTAGTTTTTTTTTTTTTTTTTAACTAAATATATTAAATAACTACCTTAAATAACATAAAACATTATCATTATTTTTGTATTCATTCAGAGAGCATGAAAATAAATCGATCCTGTCAGCCGCGTCATTCAGTGCGTGCAAGGCGCGCGTCAGTGGCGCTTTGATGAGCTAATTGCTTCGTGCATGTGGCATTGCTAGTAACCGTGGCTTCCAGCGCCGTGAAACGATAGCTAAATACATAATAATATTTGTAAGATTCTAAACATCGATATGTCAAAATAATCATAATTTTCACTTCACAATCATAGGGTTTATTAGATCTTTCTTGAGTGATAAATTAAATGTCTGATCATATTCCTTACATCCCTCAGATTTACTTTAGTTGCAGATCAGCGTGAAAAGAAAAAAAAATACGTTAAAAATACTTGACATAAATATTATAATGATTTATAAAATTCATAAGAGAGCTGTACACACACATCTCTAGTTGAACTGGGTAGAACCACTTAGATTGATCACTTACACTACTCGCATACACCCCATAATTGGTCAAATAAAATTAATTCATAATGATAATTGAATCTCTCGCCGATATCTCGCTATTGATCTTATTATAGTAAATTAAATGCGGTTTTAGGACACTTTCTTTTTATATTAATAGCCACCACTATCTGTTATTCAAAATATACAGAGTTAAAAACCTACATGAAATTAAAACATAGTAAGCCGACGTACGCACGGACTTAAAAATATCGCGGCTGGCTTTTATCCCGCACTGGATTTTCAACTGTCGATGTTGAGTCAAGCATTGAGAATTAAACAGAGCGCATCTCAGCGCGTCAAAAAACGATACTGTTAGATTATCAACTCTCAGCGCTAAGCAGTCTGTTGAGAATCCAGTGTGCGAATAAATCCCGCCACGGTATTTTTTCGTCCGTGCGAACTTCGGCTAACAGGTAAGAAGGTAATCTACATCTTTTTTAAGAATAACTAAGATCGAGGCCAAGAGCAGACCCGATTAGGCAATAGAAAACAAACTGCATCTATACAAAAGTTCATAACATATTTCTTACTGTATATTATAAATTATTTGTCTTGAGAAGCTTACACACTATTATACAGTTTATAAAATTTGTTCTTGATTGTGGCTCCATTAATAAAATCATAATCGGGGCTTATTAAACTTATACTAGATACTAATTGTTACCAAATAAGCCTCTAAACTAAATGCAACGTCTTGCGTGCAAACGAATACTATTTGTTCTTGTCCATTACAAACTATTGACTATTCATGTATGAGATTATAAAATTAACCTATTTATTGATAGTGTAAACGGTCCCTTTAAAAATGATTTTATAGTACTGTGTGACCTAAACCTGCACTTAAGTTACGCTGTTCTGTGACTTAAGAAGTCCATTTTTACACAGAAAAGTGTGACTAAGTGCGGATTTAGGTCACACGAGCTATAAAATAGTATACGATACGTGTGACTTAAGTAGTATATTAATGCACGGCGTTTAGCACCCTCGCTACCATAATGGACGAATTAAGTCACACGTATCGTAATGTACTATTTTTGATCTGAATCCTTACCTATACAGGCAGATTTTATCTATCGGGGACAGTTGCCAGTAGTTAAATTATTCATTTATATTAGCAATTTTCAATAAACATTTAAAAGCGTTTACGCCATACGGCATTTCATACAAACTTTCAAGCCCTTGTTTTTCGAAATAAATGAACCGACTTTAGCGAAACTTCGTACGCATAAGCAGGATACAAAGGTCTAAAAAGGTAGTTAAGAACATTTTCGAAAAATAGTGTTACAGCCAAATTAGACCGATTTAAAATTTTTCATAGAAACAGATTTCCAGTTATCTTTTTTTAAATAAGACATTTCGAAAATGTTCTTTACTAGCTTTTTAGACCTTTGTATCCTGCTTATGCGTACGAAGTTTCGCTAAAATCGGTTCATTCATTTCGAAAAACAAGGGCTTGAAAGTTTGTATGAAATGCCGTACGGCGTAAACGCTCTTGAGAAAGGTTCTAGGATTTATCTATTTCCATTACATATTGTACAGCTGCTTTTTTTAAAAGAGCTATATTAGACACGAATTTAAAATGTAATGTGTGTGGAGTGCACAAACACACCAATTGCATTTAACTATCATTACAAATTTCCATTCAATTTATTCAGTTTATAGGTATCTCGGAAGCTACAAATTACAGTATCCAAACAGTGCGTAGGTATACAATAACATTGCTTTAACACTTAATGAGAAATACTTGGTCATAAGTCATCAAAATTGATACGTGTATAGTTGCACAATCCATGGTTTATCAAGAAATTAAATAAAAATATGATTAAGATATGATTTTTTTTTATACACTTGTTTCTGGATTTAAGGGATGCGTTAGGTAGCCCGCAAAGTACAAATTTTCTCACGTTTTTTTTTTGTAATTTTCAGATCAGTGTCGGTAACAAGTATGTATTTACCGAATTATAATCATTAAATCATAAATACAACCCTGATTGATATTTCATGAAATAGTCATTCAATGGGATTATAATCATATGAACTTCGAGGGTTTTGCTGATGATTTTAATTCCGCAAAATCATATTTGTTACGCTCTCGAATCATATTTTGTTCAACATACAACCTGCAGTGCGATTCTGTAACCATATCACCGTGAAAACTCAGGTGAAGTGAGCGTGTAGCGAGCTGTCAGTGTCATCCCACCTAATACTAGGGATTGACCAAGCATATATTTACAATCATAATCGAGATTTTAATAATAACAAACAGTCGATGCGTATTTTCATCAGTTTAGTAGCTGTGAAACTTTTATTTTAATTTTTGTTCGTGCGTCACGCGCTCTTAGCTCAGGCTTTATAAGAACTAGATTACAAAAAAAAAAAAAAAAACAAAAAAAAACCACATTGAGATTACCACTGACTTCCTGTTTGACTATTTTATTTTAAAACCCCACAAAATAGTAATGTTTTGACATCTAAAATACTAGCTTTGAAATGATATAAAATTATCAATAGAATTAGCTTAAAAATACTATTAAAATCTCGATTATGATTCAGAATCAGAATCAGTATGCTTTATTTGTAAACATAGGTCAAATTACAATAGTGTGCGAGATGTTACAGATAGGTAGATCCTCTATGTTTTGCCCAGAGGGGTACAAATATATTAAATTGACATTGCCGATTTTTTTATAAATAATCATGAAGTGGTAAAATTATGTAAACTTTCACATTAGTAATAACATCAATATTAATAGGTACATGCATAAAAATGTAAAATAAAATTGTAAATGTCTGCTTGGTCAATCCCTAACATCAGCGGGATAACACTGACAGCTCACTCCACGCAAGTTTTCATGGTGAAATTTTTACAGAATCGACAGGCTGACACTGACACACAAATTGCAAAAACCTAACTTCCCCTTAAGGACTATTCATATATTTCTGCTAAAATCATTCCTTTATGTAATAAGCCTTTATTAATATAGAAAATCAATATTGTTTTGGATTGTACAACCAAAACCTGGCGTGTAATTTCATAACGTATAAAACAAACCAGATTTCGTCATCATTTTGTATCAGATTATTTCCCACTCACTATCTAAATGGTCGTCGGGGGACAAAAGTGACCTATCTTTGAACCCGTTATGTTTCGTGTCCAATTTCAGTTCTATATTCTCTAGGTTCCATGTATTAGGTAGTTGGACTACTTTGGGTATCAAGTCCATGGGATTTGGGTCTTTTATGGATTTTTTTACGGGTTTCTGAACAGGTTTAGTTACGATTGTTGTTACCTCGGGTGGGGGGAGTATATCGACGTGCCTGAAGGTGGGCGCGGGCTCCGGGGGGGTATGCGAGTCGAGCTTGGGGCTGTCTATGCTGAGGGACGACAAGTTCAACATCTTGGCGAGTATCTTCTCCTTTTCTTCTATTTGCTTTTCCAGTAGTTCGTCGTTCTGTTGTGGGATTGCTCTGGAAATGAAATGCAGGATGGTTAATACAAGAATGTTGTGTAAAACATTTCAGGGTTCAGTAATTGTGAACCTTAGAAGAGACATTTTTAATAAACGAGAAGCAGCTCCGCTAATTTTATGTTATTCTAAGAAAAGTACATTTTTTTTTTTAATTTTTTTTAATGTAGTAAAATAAAGGCTAACAAATGAAAAAGAAAACTTAAGAATGAACTCCGAATATGCTTGCTATATCGATTCCGACACTTTACTTGTGTCATTCAGTAAATGGTTATTTTCTATTCCTTTATTTCCACTGCTTGAATTTATGGGAGTTATAAAGCTATACCAGTAAATTGTTACTCACCCATAAACGCTGATATTCATGACACAAGGGCTGGTATAGCTCACATTCTCAGGCGCCTTCCTGACCGGGGTAGCCATCCTAGGAGTACTACCCCCCGACCCCCCATCCCTTCTCCGACTCCTTCTGCTACTATGAATCAGATCCCCATCGTACTTCTTCTCTATTATACTGTTATACAACTTTAATTTCCTCTGCAATTCTTCTGTTTTAACCCTCCTAATCTCTTCCGCATCGCTAGAGACATCTCGAAACTCGTTCACAATCGATTCGAGAACATTCTCGGATATATCGAGGGGTAAATGTTTGATGGGGGGTAGTTCAAAGCATTCCTCTGCGCTTGCGACGGTGCCGGTCTCTATGAGTTCGTTCTTTGTGAACATGGAGATGGGCTGTTCTAGAACGCTGGAGATGTATGGCACCGTCTGGTCTATGTGTGTGAAGTCGCGCACTGAGTTCACGGCTTGCTGAATGGATGACGTAAGCGACTTCGTCATCATGTTCATCGGTTCTTCTGTTGGGAAAAGATACTTGTTTTGATAAGATTCTATCATTACTTCGATAAGATTTATGTTTATTTTCAATTTTAAAAAATCGTCATAAATAAAAATACATATACAGCGTGTAACGGAAGGGGGGTATCAACCCTGAAGGAGGTGAATGTGCTCATGAAATTCAACAACTTTCCCCAAAGAATATAGGTCGAAATATGAAAAAAAAATTTGCCCCTCCCATAGTAAATCAATCAGCTGGTAGTCGGTTTTGTAAGGGAGGGCCAAATTTTTTTTTCATATTTCGACCTATGTTCATTGGAAAAAGTTGTTGAGTTTCATGAGCACATTCACCTCCTTCAGGGTTGATACCCCCCTTCCGTTACACGCTGTATACATTAGGAACGCATGATGTTAGAGTATTCAATTTATATGGATCTTTGTTACCTACAAATTAAGTTCTCTATCAGCGCTGTGTTATGGCTTCCAAACCAGCAACACACGCGAAACTGAGGTCTTGAACAACTATTGCGTATTATGTACTTTTGAGCTATGTGAAATGCAGCAAATTACACCGTAAGCAGATGGGTATCATTAAGTACTTCTAGCTCACGAAGCGATGCGCGCTTTACCGACTCAGCATTATTTTAGTTTGATGTGCAGTAAAATTACTTTCTTATTTAGCGGGAATCGAACCCACAATCATGATGAATCGTCATTTTGGATTTTGGATTATTTTCATCATGATGACAGGAAATAATCTCGTATCCATCTAAGATTTTTTTTTTCAGAATACCGTATAAAAATTGATATGTTTGTTATTTACTTACTGAATTAAACATAAGCATACAAAGTTAGCATAATTTCATGTAGCAGTGTTAATAGCAAACTCGAGCAGCTAGACAAGCAGACAAACAAAACCATTGCTTGTATACATAAATATACAGATACAAAAGCGAAAGGTGATTGGATACAAAATAAAAATGCGAATGTATGTTGTGCATATGTATATTTATATATAAGTCAATGGCCATGCTGACATCGAAACAACGCATGTACCTAAGGATACATTTGCTTGCAAAAATATATCTGTATAAAACCAATAGCAATACATGCATAATTTTAAAGAAAAAAATATAAATGAGTTAAAAAAGAAAACATTTACAATACTGAGAAAGTGCAATAAAACTATTCGTGTATTATTTAAATAATAAAAAAAACTAGCACACACACAAAATAAAAGAAATAGTTTTTAAATGATATTTTTTTTTAACTTTGTTTTTGCGAGCATTTGTACCAAAAATACTTAAATAAACAAAAGTCGTTGTCAGTCATCTCACTACAGCGGGTAACTAGATACAGGTATTCTACTTATAATTTCTACCCTGTAAATACATATTTTTTTAACAAGCTCAAATGGTACACCCTGTATACAAAGCTTTAAATAAGCAACAGATCTAATCTAAATTATTTTACACGTTAGCACGGACGTAAAAATATCGCGGCGAGATTATATCGCTCACTGGTTTTTCAAATCTCGGCGCTAAGTAGTGCGTTGAAAATCCAGAAGGTACACAAAAAAAAATCGCCGTGGGAAAAACACGCTCGTGCAAACCTGGGCTAAGAGAGATACAGAAATGAATGTGTAGTTTTAAAACAAAACAAATTAATATTTTATGATCTTACAAAGAACACATATAACATAAGAGCACGCCTGTGGTTAGGCAGAGCTGTAACTACAGGATACCTATATTTGGTCAGTTATGTCATAATTAAAGTCAAAAACGCAAAATTTTGCGTTTATTTCTGCATCTTTCCTAACTTCTAGTACAATAGAAATACTAAATAAAACAAGTGATACATAACGTCAACTTCACGAGCACCATAAGGGTGCGAACACATACAAGCATTTCAGTTACACCGATGTGTGCACACCCTAATACACAGTTTGTGAGGACAACGTCACAATATTGACGTAACGTCATTGACAATTACACAGTGTATAATAGGAATGTGGGTATATAAGTACATTTTGTCAGTTTAAGTACGTGATGATATGTCTTAACATATTAGGTAAAAGTATTTTGCACTAGAATAAATACTTTTTAGAATCCTAATGTAAGATGAAAAACCTATATTATTTGTAGATCATCAATGGTAGTAATTTTATTTCCAAAAATAAAAATATATAAGTACAGTGATCTCTTGTGCACTCAACAACTGAAGTAAATGTTAGGGTTGAATTTTCAACTGTCAGATAACTTTTATCTGAAGAATAAATATGGTGGTTTGACATATTTTTAATACAAAAGCTGTCAAACTGTTGTAATGGGTCCCAAGATACGGGCTGTGCCTAGTTTGGGACCAACGCTACCTCCATATTCTATTTTGAATGTTGAAATAAACAATTTTTACTTTTACAACAATTGTTGTTCTTCACCTATGTCATCTGAACACCGCTCGTCGTCTCGTTGTACTATAGAGGACGCGCGATTTTGTGCTGCGCGTTATCGCAACAATGTAGCGGTAGAATTAGGCTATTACCATCTTTATCTCGCAGATTACACAAAAAAGAGAAGAATAGCTATCATTCAGCTCTGTGCTTTTCTCATGCTGTCTTGAAGTAAAAGACAGTAATAGTCTTATTTAATTTTAGTTGGCGAAAAAGAGAATCGGCAAGCTATACATATCTAGTATAACCTGACTTCTCATTGTACGAAAAGCCTATACAATGCGAGGTCAGGTTAAATTGGAATGTATAGCTTGATGTGTCGCCATGTGTACTCATCATTATGAACAACTCTACATTTTGTAGGTACGCAAACATGAATATTTTACTATATTATGGGCAGCTGTATTTTTGTGCGGTTTCAGTGTTGGACCCATTTTCACGTTTTCAGTTATTTCATAAAATTACACTATGTATAAGATCCTACCTACTTGTAGCACATATTACAATAATCTATATATTATTGTCTATTTTACATAATTAATAAAGATGTATGAAATACATTGGTCGCGATTTGGTATGATTAAGGCACTTCGAACTATTTAATTATTATCTGTTACATATTATTCTTATTTCTATGTTATTTATAATCTCACAACTATATTTAACTCACAACTATATTTTTTTACAACCGAACTTCCATTCTGGTTGTCATTTTATACAAAATTGTAATCATGTTTGGCCCGGCATGATTCGACACATCCGGGCGGCGAAGGCGAATATAATAAGTAGATTTATGTTGCGAAAAACGCCGCTCGGCTTAGCTCGAATTGTGCCGACCCGAACATGGATAAGCGACGGTAAATGCCGATCGGCACGACCCGAGTAAAAGCCGCATATGTATTGTAATTGCTTCGGGTCGGTTTTTTTTGTAGAACAAATACTACCGAACCTCATGTGCCGACCCGAAAATGTGTGTTGCACCCCTTGATATGACACATAGAATTTTAGAAAGACTGTCATACAGGTATGAGTGAAAGGGACGACGCTCTACAAAACCTAACATTTTCCAAAACACTATGTGCCATACGCCGCACTATGTGCCGCGTGCTGTTTAAAGTTTTCCAAGAAAATCTTGCTTGAATAACAACCTTTGATCTCTTTAGTTTCTAAACAAGATCCCTACATATTTCTAAAAATATAATTTCTTCTAACTGTTTAAATTAGCACAGATTGTGTTAAATTAAATTAGAATTAAATTAAAATGAACGTTATCTCCACCAACTAAGGTACAAAGCCGTGATTCATGTTTATATTTTGTTTTATTCAATATTTAAGTAAAAGTCGGTATTTAAACCATCTATGATGTCATTAAAATTAAATTAAGGTACTTTTTCATTAAAAAAAAAAAACAAAGCTACTGGGAAGTTGGTCTTTGTCCATAAAGACACGTTTACCCCCTTAAATTGGACACCAACTATAAACTTTAGGCATCGATGTCATTTTGAAAATGATATTTTTACATGTTAATATGATGGCACTATACTTATTTATGGCGTTTATAATGATTTTGTCAGTACAAGAGTTACTTTATTTATGATGATAATTTTAAAGGCACTTTCATTGACTAAGAGCTGATTTTTCCAACGCCAGATAATTTTATCGGAGGAATAATTTTGAATTTTTGACAGTTCTTCCATACAAAATCTGTCAGACGTCAATTTTATTCCACGAATAAACATTATCCATCGATTGAAAAATCACCTATGAATAGAAAAAAAAGTTTTTGTTTTTATTATAACGAAGGAGTTTCTAGTAAAATATGAAATCGTCTACCTTTTATTATTTATTGTTCGATAAAGGTTACTCATTGCCTCTTTCATCTGCCTAGCCTTGTCCCAACTATGTTGGGGTCGGGTTCGGACTCATTGCCTCTTTATAGGGCATATTATTATATCAGAAAAACTTGGTCAAAGAAGAAGGTTCAAAATTAAACCATGTCCTACTGCAAAGAAAACTATCTCAAAATAATGATAAGATTGAGTAAAAAACGAGGTATACTTCCGAATGCCCTCCATACAGTCTAACATAAAAAAGTGCTATGACAATTCGTTCAGGGACTGCCGCTGAACGAATTTTCATAGTATTTTTTTATATATTAGACTGTAAGGATGGCGTTCGCAAGTATGCCATCTCTTTATACTCATTTTTATCATTATTTTAAGGTACTTCTCTTTGCTGTAGGACGCGGGCAAAATTTTGAATGGACCGTGATCCTTCTTCTTTAAGTACAGACCATCAAACTGAACAACTTTCTTTGTGGAACCAACCTCGTAATCAAAGGAAAAAAATATCAACTGCCCCATAGAGAAAGTTGTTGAAATTGATGGCCTGTCTTTTAATTTGACCACATCTTTGATAGGTGCTGTACAGGGTTAAATCAAATTAGTTAGCGAAACCTCGCAGACATGAAGGGTATCGATATCTAAACACAATAAAACAAAAACAGAAAAAAACTGATTTTCACAACTCATTTTTCAATTTTATTCATTCACACATTAACAGCGTGTTTCTGCGTGAGATAAAAATACTGTAACTAAACTACCAGCGGTCATCGAGCAGAATAAGGGATCATTCTTTTTGATTTGATATACCGTTCACGTCTGCGGAGTTTCGCTAGATATTTTTCATTTGATCTTGTATTATAAGTTTCGTGAGACGTTCATGTTTAAACCTGCCCCTTTTCAAATGTTCGTGTTAACATCAAGTATAACTGATACAGCACAATATATAAATGCATGCTTGATATAGGACGGAAATATGTTCATAATACTTTTGTAGTTCACAACATTGTCTTGAACACATTACATACATAATAACAACCGATTTAATACTAACATACCTGTCGACTTTTATCGTCATTTTATTAATATTAGTCATAAGTTTACAGAGTGTAACCGACAGGCTAACAAATATGTGATAAAACCGCCCATGAATATGTATAGTCGCCGCACTAAACTAGAAACAATTTGAGATTGACAGTGCCTTTATATTTTAGCCGTAAGGGCGGTTTTCGTAGTGCAACTGTTACCACTGATGTGCGGTTGACTTTCCCTACATTAGTATATTACGCACGGCGTTTCCGAGCAATAATGAACTACGTAAGTCACACCTATCGTATACTATTTTATAGATCGTGTGACCTAAATCCGCACTTAAAGTCACGCTTTTCTGTGTAAAAATAGACTACGAAGTCATAGAAAAGTGTAACTTATGTGCGAGTTTAGGTCACACAGTGCTATAAAATAAATTTCGCTATATAGCATCGAATTTTACCGGTAGAATGTAGGGTCGGTGTTGCCATTTTATAAATGATGGGTAGTCAAACTTTTGAACGCCCTCAACTTTTGGGCAAGATGTCTGCTTTGATAAAATACTATTCCACTGTCTGTTACACTTTGTATAACTTAAGCAACGTTCAACTTCCACTTATTAATGAAATCACATAGAGGAGTCGACAGGCAATGAACAACACTTTTGAGTTATGCTTGGCAAAGTACTGGAGGGAATAAGGACATTAGAATACAAAATGAGGTTTATTTCTATTCAGTAGTTTATAAATATGATGTTTGTATAGGTATTGCAATAATAATCATGTGCTGTATAGATTTGTAGAAATTTCAAGAATATGCGATTAAAATAAGAATTTAACTGTGCTTAATTTCATCGTGCGAGGAGGACATATATATTTATTTATTTAATACTTCAAGCACATAACAATGTACAGAGGCGGACTTAATGCCATAGGCATTTTGTACCAGTCAACCTCGGGATTTCTTGAAAATTCAATATCGTACTCGTGTCGTCTCTCTCTCTCACATTTTATGAATACGTCTACCACGAATGTGGCGATTTGAGAATGTTGGAGAGTAGTTAGTCACAAAAGGTTCTTATTTTAACCGAATATAACGCATTTCTTCGTGCGTACTATAGGGTAGAGAAACTAAGCAAGCTTGAACGATAGATCTCAAATATAATTCGGCTGGAGTGTATTTCTTGCCCTATTCAGCATATTTTAGATTTAACGACTACTTTTCCACACGCTCGAACTTGTTTATTTCTAAAATAGTCTTAAATAAGTCAATAATCTCATATCTACTGTGATCTATTAATGACTAAAGTCCATATTTTAGAACGATACTCAAGCATACATTTTGTTTAAAAGATTTCATCCAATCTCTACTCAAGTAATTATTCAATTGCATCAGTATCGTTCTAGCAAACATGCCTTGTAAACTAAAAACAGTCCGTATTCTAACAAATAAAAATGAACCTGCATTCAATAGCGAATCATTAAGTTTTTAAACGTGCTCAAATAAGTACAACATTACATTCATGTAGAGCATTCAAACTGAAAGGGACATGCGACAGGGTAAATTAACGCGACCAAAAAACAGGAAATAAGAAGATGAATACCATCACAGATTAGGTAACAAATGGAGTGTAATTAATCCACTACACTACAGTAAACTCTTTGTAATTAATCCTTCATACTAGTTCACTCTATTTGAGAAGAGTAGTATTAAGGGAAGTTTCTTTATTGTAGAGAAGCAAGTTTTTCTAACCGAAGAGACAGCTGGGCTTCTGGGGAGTTTGTTGCGCCACTTCTTCTTCCCAGCAATAACACTAAGAACTGATGAAGGGCGGGCGTTTTGGGGGACTGTCTTATGTAATTTTGACGTTCGAAAAGTGCTGATTCTCGGCCTAATCTCAATAAATGACTTTTGATTTTGATTACGAGTTTTAAATCAATCAAATACAATTTTAGCTTGACATAGTCTATTAAAAATAAAAAGCGGGAACATTTGTCAATAATGTCTCATATTTGCTAAATTCAACATTAACTCTCTTATAAAATTTTGAATACCCAATCAGAACTTAATTTTCTTACTATCTGTGTCAGTCCTAACTAACTTTTGTAATCAACAAAAATAAATGGCTGACATTTATTTTTGTTGATTACAAAAGTTAGTTGACATTTCTCCACTTCAGCTTCATTTTTTTTTATTTCAAATCATAATGTGATATCATACCACATTATGATTTGAAATAAAAAAAAAACGTTATAGCAGTTCAATCATTTGGATCGCTAGAATTTTAAATCATGGAAAAATGTCAACTGACTTTTGGAGGCGATTGTAAGTTCATGTTTAAATTCGTCCATCGTGCCTCACCCAGTCTACATGCTCTACATTCTAGCCAACTAGTGAAGTTTGCTGAACAGACCTGCAGCCAGCGCGGCGGGCTCGGGCGCATGCGCGAGACGGACCAGTGAGCGCGGGCCCTCCAGGACGAATACCTCGTCCTTGTTCACTGATACTGACAGGATCCTGCGAGGAAGATTTATTTATTTGGTACAGTTAGGAAGTAATTTAAAACAATAATAATAAAGAACTGCTGGTATGTACAGTCACCAGAAGAGATATGTAACCAGGGTTGTCGGATAAAGTTGAAGTTTAGTAAGAAACCGATGGAGGTTTTTGAATGAAATTTAATTTGATAATTAAACTGTTCGTAATCTATTAATTAAATGAAATTCTATTTGAAAACATCCATCGGTTTCTTACTAAAGTTCAACTATATCTGACGACTCTGGTTACTTATCTCCTTTGGTGACCGTAGGTACATGAACAGGTATACGCAGCATTCACCAAAAGAAAACAACATAATCATCTATGCACGCGAATTTGTTCGCGTAAATATCAGATTTCATGGGTTTCAATTTTTTTGCGCGGAACCCTAGGTAATACGGGCCGGTGTCCGCAACTCCACGTCAATGCGCGTATTTCGCGCGGAATCCTAATAGTTTTTTTTTTTTACATAAAACAGACAGCCAAAACAATTAAAAATTGTTTTTGTTATAAATAACGTACATACTTTCATATGTATTTAGTAAAAAGCTGTTATTTTGACATTACAAACAGACACATCAATTTTATTTACACGTATAGATAATCGTGTAAGCTGTGAGCGAGCGCGGGTCCAGTATATACAGCACGTGTTCGTTGTGCGCCACTAGGAAGTGTTCCCTGAACACGTGGAGCGGGCCCAGGTTGTACTAGAGTCACAAGTGTTACTAGCTAGGCTCACCTTCTCAGGTCGTCGACGACGGCCACAGCAGTGAGCGAGCGCGGGTCCAGTATGTACAGCATGTGTTCGTTGTGCGCCACGAGGAAGTGTTCCCTGAACACGTGGAGTGGGCCCAGATTGTACTCGTGTTGGGTGTGAGAGTGTTTGTGCTGGCTCGGGTTTAGAAGTTCTGCTATTGTAAGGGGGTTTGATATCGCTTCCTGGAATTGGAAATCAAAGCATTTTTTTTTTTTTTAAATTAAGAAGTTGTTGATTGCATTCATGTTAATCACAGTATGATGAGAGGTCTTTTACATTTTTACTTAAATAAGGACCTTTCGTATGCAACATTAAAATGATGCAGAAAATTCGCTAAATGTAATTTATTCAGAATGACAACATTATGTAAAAAAAATGTTTTTGGTTGACTACTGGCAATAATGCTCTTGATCTTCACACGTTTATTTACGGAGTAAGTACTTATTAAGAGTTCAATAAATTAAGTTTAAAATGGACCTTCTTGGATGTAACTACGCAAGAATTAGCACGTACCTTGAACAATAAGGTCTGCAGCACGTTGCCCTGCGCGTCCGCGCGCCACAGGCGCAGCCCCGGGCGCGCGCAGTAGGCCGCGGCCGGCCCGCCGCGCGCGTACGAGTGCTGGAACACTGCTCCTAGCGCGCATAGGCTAAGAACAATATAAAGAAACTGAGAAAATTGCTCTTTAATGCTTCGTACACACGCAGCAACTTTAGTGATTTCAAAATATCATGTCAACGATAAATCGGAAGGCTAATTCCCGTAATTACAAACTATCAAAATGTAGTCGCAATCTCATCTCAGCGACAATCAATGTCAAAAACTTGTCAAAAATGTATGTATTTTAGAGGTATTTTTGACAGATTGAGACTGAGATAGACCAGGCTGTGAACGTTCTTAAAATTATGAGAATCGCCCCTCTGTTGTCAAAATATTTGTTTTGACCACAGAGATTGTTTTTTTTTTTTTTATAGTCATATAATTTTTATCTGAGGAATAAGTATTGTAGTTTGACAGATTTTATACAGAAAATATGACAAACTGTCATATTTATTCTTCAGATTATCTGACTATTGAAAAATGAGCCCCCAAAAAAGGAAAAAAATATAGAAACAGGTTAAGAATTGGCTACCAGTGGATGAGCCAAATGACTGTCAATATCCGTGAGGATATCGTTGTTCATCCACGTCGCATCCAGATTAACCTCTGGTATGTCGGAGCGTAGACCTACGCGCCAATTTTTTGTATCCGTTAACTGTCGGAACGTATATCTACGACAGACCAGAGGTTAATGGACGTGCAAGTAAAGTCAGGGAAATGGAAAGTTGGTAGTCAATTTGACTAACACTTTTACACGTCAATCATATTTTGAAAACTAGTAGAGGTCGGCGTTTCCTATCTGACTACTCTGAGAAGAAAGGCCGAAACAAACTCAGAGATCACAGTCTCTTTTAAAGTCCAGACATAGTCTTGGTTAGATAAGCTTAACAATTAATTAATTTCGCTGAAAAAATAGAAGACAATTTTAGGGAGGAAAAAATCTCAAAAAAATCTTGGGAAAACCTTTGGTTTACTAAGAAAGCGGTATCGTCAACCAACATCCATAAAATGACGGCTATCAAGAAAATCCGTTGACATCACGGAGTCAAAACACGCTTTTTTATGGACAGTCTTTAAATGACGGCAAGGCTTTCTTAGGGAACCCTTTTTTTTTTTCTCTTGGTGGAAAATCCTCATGGATGTCCGCCGCCCTGGGGCGGGCGGCGGTGTCTGTCAGACTTTTACTGACTAAAAACCACCCCGGTGTTCCCTCTCTCACCTACGCCGGGGGTCGCGGGGACGAACGATACTTCCGCAACCCCCGGCTGGTGCTGGCCCGCTCCTGCGGGCCTCCTCGTGTCAGGGGGGGAGTGAGGTGTTAAACTCCCCCCGCGACGTCAAAGAGGGGCGCGCGTGGAACATTACGCGCCGCCGCCTCGGGTCCTGATGTGTGGAGGGCGACGGACGTCCTCAAATCCGTCACCCCTGGTTCTTAGGGAACCCTAGCTTAACTGTGGATGATGATCAAAGGGCGAGACGAATGTTGCTTTTTACATTTCAATATTGTCAGGGCCTGCACCCGCTGGCGGCACAGCATGGCACGGCAGGGAATCCTTTGGCATCAGTACATGCAAGCGCATACTGACGGCAGCGATGTCGCAGTATCCTTAGGCATGCCGCGTAATCTTAATATAATTGCATATAGGAAGCATTCCGAATTCTCGAGGGGTGCCAAGGCATTAGCATTACGAGGGCTGCCGAGGCATTCCGAACACTGCCGACACGACATGCCTAAGCATACCGCAGCTTTATTTTCGTGCCTACGATTATTATCATTGAAATTTCAATGTTACTGTCATACTATTTAGTTATGTTCCTATACGTCGCATAAATATGCCTTGCCGTGACGTGCCATCCGAAGGCGCGAGCCTTAAGTATTAACTCCACTTTTCTATATTTTTTTTTAATAATCGTACCTTCATTCTCGCTTACCAAATCGACAATTAACTGAAAAAAATCTCATTTGGAACTGGGTACTTAGACAACCCGTGTCCAGAAGTGGACATTAAACGACACGGCGCTCAGGTTGGCAATAAGAGAGTATCTGTATGTATAGACGCCAGCACATCAACCTACCCGAAACTGTCAGATTTTCCCAATCAACTTTGAACCTTATGCTTTAGCGATAAAGTTGAAAATCTATTAAAGAAATCTGACAGATTGTAGTAGCTTGATGTGCTGGCGTCTGTACGTCTGTCTGTCACAAGTTACGGGCTCACCTCTTGCGCTCCTTCTTGCCCAGCTGGTTGATGTGCCAGCGCGCGTCGCGTCGCTCGCACACGATACTGCGGTACACACTGGAAACCAGAAGTGTGTTCTGATAGTAGCTCATCTGAACTATCTCGTGTTCTTCATTCACTATCTCCATTGATTTGCAGAGATGCTGCGGGAGGAGTACAGAAATAAGTATCGATTTGAGCTTTAGAAGATCATCTGTAAGGCCTTAACACATCTATGATAGTAATAAAGCAGAAGAGTTTGTTTGTTTGAACGCGCTAATCTCTGGAACAACCAGTCGGATTTGAAAAAAATGTTTTTGCATTTGACAGCCCAATTCTTCAAGGCTATAGGCTATTTAACATCACGTTACGACCCTAAAAAGCAACAAGAAAAAGACAGCAAGAAATAATAGCGCGGGCGGAAAATGTAGCTGTTATTTTAGTATATTGTGGTCTTACGACTTCCACGCGAACAAAGTCCCAGGCAGAAGCTAAGTAGTATTCTACAGCGTGCTTTTTTTACCGGCTCCAAATTTATACAGGATGTTCCACATATGAATAACTTTTACTATGGAACCAACTCTGAGATCACGAAAAACGAAATCAGCTGTTTCATACATTTTGGTCAAGTAGATATTGAACTTTTGTATTAAACAGCTTATTTTGTTTCCGTGATCTCAGAGTTGGTCCCATAGTGAAAGTTGTTCATATTCATGAGTAGAACACCCTGTAAAAATTTGGAGCCTGAAAAAAAAATCATCCAATATAGCTGTTGGAGTATTTCTTTTCTAATAATTTTTCTAAGCAAAATACGCGCTTCGACGTGGAGTTGCGGACACCGGCCCGTTTCACATACCTTACCTAATTCTACTGTCTTACATATGTACGCACATTACATAAGGTGAATTTGTTCACAGAGTCAACAATTTTTATCAACTCGAAACTTAACAACAACCAAATTAAAAATACACGAAAAATAGTACATTACGACACATGTGACTGTAGTTGTAAAACAGCGGTAGACAACGGATATTTGTCCAAAGTTGCCGATAACGACGTATAAACTACCGGTCGTTTATCCGACTGCAAGCTAAAAAGGTTGACTATGTTTTTGGGACTAAATTATTTTATTTGTACGTAACTTTAAATTGGTTTTTTACGATAGTGAAATGTTGTTTATTGCCTACAAGGACTCGATTTTTTTTATTGGATTAAAATTAAGAATTCTGTCGCCCCATAATACTTACAAGTTCCAAGCAAACTCAAACTCATTATTTCAAATAAACCCACTACAGGCACTTTTGAATTGTCAAGGGATCGGTAGGTACCTATGGAGAAGAACGGACAAGAAACTCCACGGACACTTTTAAATCATAAAATTATTACAAAATATTGGTTACACCATTCATATTGAATTATATTATACATGTGAGAACGATGTAGAAAGATGTGCACGTTAAAAGCGTCCGTACTACAAAAGATATAAAAAAAAAAAAAAACAATACAGAAATGAAAATACATTAAAATGAGCTCGAGATAGGTACCTAAACTGCCTACACTAGGTAGGTAACACGGGCTGGTGTCCGCAACTCCACGTCAATGCGCGTATTTTGCGTACGGGCCTACACTACCTACCCAATTATGTACTCAATTCGGAAGTTATCGTTTCAAAATAAAGGAAGCTACGCTAAATGAAATATCTCATAAAACTTACTGTTACTTTATATTAAAATAAAGAATCTATAATTAATAAAAAAAAAAAACACAATTGATTACTGTAAAGTGGGTCTATCTATAACTAAGAACACAATTACTGATTCCTTTCGTTAGGTTCGGGTTCCACTCTAACCGGATGCAGTGGAATACCAGCATTTATCATGGAGTGACTGCCTATCTGACCTTTATAAACCAATTAAGCCATTTACTGGGTAACATAATACCCCTTGGCAAGACTGGTTGTCAGAGTTTAGCCCTACAAATCACAGCCAGGACCAACTCTACGACCTTTCCAAGGGACGGAGGGGTCTCGATTATGTAGTGGATGGTCAACTATCCAAGGACTGTATTTTGTTATCTTAGTAAGACCTACAAAAAACTGTTGACAACGGAACATAATTTTTTTACATCAACAAGAAATTCGTAACAAAAGTTCGCTCGTGAAGTCGTAACTCACTATAGACATACTTCACTACATAGTATAAAACAAAGTCGCTTCCTGTCTGTCTGTCCCTATATATACTTAGATCTTTAAAACTACGCAACGGATTTTGATGCGGTTTTTTTTTAATAGATAGAGTGGTTCAAGAGGAAGGTTTATATGTATAATGCATCACTACATAGTATAAAACAAAGTCGCTTCCCGCTGTCTGTCCCTATGCATGCTTAAATCTTTAAAACTACGCAACGGATTTTGATGAGGTCTTTTTTAATAGATAGAGTAATTCAAGAGGAAGGTTTATATGCATAATATAGTAGAGAAACACTGATCATTTTAGGGGTTTCTAATGTGATGTCGTAAATAAACACATTTTTTTGCGCTCACATTGCAAACGCTGGCTTAACCCTACGAGATAGATCAAAATAATGTACTACAGTATTGTACACCTTAAAAAGGTCTACAAAAAAGTCCGCGATGGCATTATGTCTATCTTTTAGGGATAACCCACAATAACCATTTTTTATCCTATACTTTTTAAGAGAAATAATGGCTCTAAAATTATCAGTGTTTCTCTACTATATTATGCATGTATTATACATATAAACCTTCCTCTTGAATCACTCTTATCTATAAAAAAAAACCGCATCAAAATCCGTAGCGTAGTTTTCATGATCTAAGCATACAAAGAGACAGACAGACAGCGGGAAGCATAGAGAATATAACCACTAGAGAGCGTATGGGCCGATTTCTTCGAAGCACACGACTCACTACTGCGGGCCGGGGGATGAGGAAGAACGCGCGGCTGCAATTGGTCAGTTCAAGGTCAAGTTGCATCGTTAGGGCTGCTTTACTTCATTAAGAGAAAATAGTCGATATCGATAAAATGGATTTTAACATTATAATAAATACTAAATCAAAATCATAGAAATAATATTTAATCAAAATCAATCAATTACAAAAAAAAATCCCGGAAATGGACTGATCGGCCCCGGTCGGGGACAGAAAGAACTAAAAAATCCCGGATTATACAAAAAAAAAAAAAACCGACGAACTGACAACCGAGGAGGTTCTCAGTTCGTCGGTATTTCTTTTTTGAAGTCGGTTAATAGTAGATAGTTATTTTATTAAAGTATGTGAATTGAATAAAAAATGTATTCATTTTATTTTTCTCGATATCAACTTTGAGCTATTAAAGATAACAGCACTATTTTTTACGATAAACATACAAAAGGAAAGAAAGGGATAGAAGCATTAGAATTGTCTAATACAAGAACGAGACTTTTCCAAAAGACATCAACGCGCGACTCAAAAAGTGTGCTCGTTTACCCAGCCACCATTTTAAATAGACCCCTGCAGTGGCTTATAATCTGATTAAATCAAAAATATTTTTTCGTAATGTTTATGTACCGATGAAAATTTATGTCATCCTTTTTGTAACTAGATGTCTAAGAATGTTTCCCACACCACTTCACCGCGCATGAAGGCATTTTGATGCGTTATAATTGCATAAACGTAAAAAAAAAATATATTAATTTAGCGTGCACGCAGGTCTAACACTTGGACACAACTAAAATTGCTACTAGTACCGTAGCCTGTACATAGGCGACAAAATACTAATAGTTTTCGTGCGTCGGGGCACTGTATACGCAGTCAAGTGGTTATAATAGTCTTTGGCGGGAAGCGAATTTGTTTTATACTATGTAGTGATCAGCATTGCACCCGTGCGAAGCCGGGGCGGGCCGCTAGTTATTAATAAAAACGAAACGAGTTACGACTTTCTAAAACAAGATCAATAACACGTAACTACATACAAGGATCTTTTAATACCGGTTTTGTTCGTAAAAGAGCAACCTTTTTTCAACAACTCTGAGCGTATTAAGTGTTATAGCGATAATAAACGATTTGGTCAGTTTACAAAATCCAAACATACCAATCTGTCAAATATTTGCTGACGACGACATTCAGCAAATATTTGACACATTTGAATGGTGCTAACACGAACGCGGTACCGATACTCTAATTGGCCGGTTGGGGGGCATTATTGCCAGTTGCCATAAGTTCAAGATAATAAAGTCTTGGTCTGTTAGCATAATAAACTTACCATATAGAAGTCGATCTCAGTCATAATGATGACGCCATTCTTGTCACCAGAGAACAGTCTCATGCCGTTTTTGGACCACTCTATAGCTGTGATCTTACTCTTGTGTAGTTCTCCTATCGTATATCTGAAAATAAAGCACAATTTCGCATGTTAAATTGTCTCCACTCCTCCATTGAAAATCTCCTTTTAAGTTTTATTTTTTTTGCGTGGAACCCTAATTCTTTATTCTAAAATAAAAGTGGTTAGTACCCTTTATAACATCAGCTATCTGCCACTGAAAATCCCGTCAAAATCGGTCCAGCCGTTTCGGAGATTAGCCGGAACCAACAGAGAGAACGATAGAAAAAAAAATAAGTACCGTAACTTTCATATGTATTTAGTAAAATTCGCTTTAAGTTGTTATTTTGACATTAGAAACGTTCACTTCAATTTTATTTACTTGTAGGTATATGTATGTATACATGTATATGTCGCAGCCAACTGGTTAAATTAGCCATTTAGTTAATCGCCTTTGGAAGTAGTGCTCGCCTCACTTCGCTCTCTGGGCTCGCACGCGGTTGATCACAGTTCTAACCCAACCTAACCCATTGCGTGCCCTGGCTTAGTTACTGCGACCAATTCGGCTCGCGCGTCATTGGTTACAGTTCCAACCTAAACTATAATTGAATATCATTCAGGTCGTTAGTTGAACGACCGCCGTTTAGTTAAAAGGCTAGGCGGTTAACTAAACAGCTAGTTTAATGAGTTGGCTGCGACATATACATAGATAATATCAGTGTTATTATGATATTGTTATTTAGTTTTGTTAAGTTGTGGTTTCACTGAGGTCAGGATTATATGACCACAACAGAATATAAGATCATCAATGCTATCCTAGCATTTGCAATATTAGTTATTCTGTGGTTTAGTAAAGTAGACAACATTTTCGATGAAAGCCCACTCTTTTTAAAAACATTCTATTACCTCTGGGGGGTCTTACGAAACTCCTGTATTTCAGTTCGGTAAGCTCCTTCGATTTAATGTTATTTCGCGCGACCTTTAAGGAGTAGGTTCACTAATGGTTTATACAATGTGATTAAAATGTTTATAAACAAAGTACCTAGTTTATTTCTATTAATAAGTCCATGGTTATATTATACTTCTATCATAATTATTTTAGATTAATTTAGCTTAGAATACTGATAACATTTATCATAACAAGATCACCAGTTATAAAGTGATTTCTTATTTAATTTTGGTTGTGGCAATTTTGGTTTTGTAAGATAACATGATCACCTAGCTCATACAGCCTATTACGGTGGTTTAGATGAAAGAGGCAATAAACTAACTAAAAAAAAAAATGCTTGACCAAAGAGAAATCCTTGGTGTATATTTCAGACTAGCTGCACCCTGCGGTTTCACTCGTATAAGTCTCGATCCCATGGGAATATCGGAATAAAAGTATCCTATGTCCTAATCCAGGTCATAGGATACCTGCCCTTGTGCTAAATTTCATCCAAATCCGTTATGTTTAAGTGTGAAAGCGTAACAAACATAAAAAAAATCAAATCTTTTCACTTTCTCACCTTTCAACTTTGGGCTCCACTTTAGGTTTAAAGGTGTCCGGCACATTTTCAGGGTGCTCCTTAGGTATTTGGAACACAGTGACTTGACCAGCTGCATTGCCAGCCCCCACCATGTAGTCAACTGTACTCACTATCTTTACATATGTAATAGGAGATGTTGATGCCTGAAATATAATCCCAGATGTAAATATTATTTTTTATTTAGGTAAATAATTATGTTGATGTTGAGCTCAGTGCTCTTTATAGTGAGGATCCGGCCTAAGCCAGAACGAAGTTACAGCACATGTAATGCGATGGGATCAGGGCAACAAGAAATTTCATGCGGAGGAAGTCACGAGCAGAAGCTAGTTAATCACATAATTTATTTTGTTGTAAAATTTACATAAAATTCATGCATAATTGAAGTTCAAGTAACAATGTTGAAAGCATTTCAGATAACAATATTATCTATACAATTAAACCATGTTCACAAAGAAATCAAAATAATCTTATCTTTTAGTTAATTTTCTTTATCTTGTTGACTCATTATGTTTACACAGCAAGTTTGTTCTACTGAGTTTAGAGAAATGAGTTAAAAATTTCTTTGTGTTTATCTTATTTCTTTTTGTTCAATATTTACTTGACAAAATGAATATAATTACCCTGAAAATTGGTTATGAACATAGTAAAAATGTTGAAGTTACCATTTTGTGAAGATGTAAACATGTTGTTTATATAGTATGACAACCGTTTGACTATACTGAAGGGCGGGCATTTTGGGGGACAGTCTTTTTAATTTTGACATTCGAAAAGTGCAGATTCTCAGCCTAATTTGAATAAATGACTTTTGATTTTTTGATACTGTTATTATTGATTTTATGTAATTATAACTTGTTGTCTTTAAAATATTTGTTGCCAGTTCATGGCGAGATATACAATAGATTTTAATACTCTTATTCAGATCATTATTGCAGTATGTTTTGGGGTGACTACCATGATGATGAATAGAGTAGTATGGAAGAAAGATATATGTTGCACCAACCCCAAATAAATTAAGTTAAGGACAGGGGGAATGATAATGAATGCTGACCATACCATGTTTTAAAGCAAATAAAAATATTATATTCTACCTAATGAGTAAGTCAACTATGACTTACTCATTAGGTAGAATATAATATTTATTTATTTAAGTACTGAGTTAGCACTAGCTAACTCAGTACTTGCCAGAAGCCTGCATTGATTTTACATAGAATATTCATTAAAGGAATTAATGTTTATTAAATTACTTTAGCAGTGCAGGTTGCCAATTGATTCCATTTTCAGTAGTCAAATAGAGGTACTATGCTGGCATTAATTTATTTTATTGTGTTTAATAGACATCACTAAATTGGACCCAGGGATATAAAATGTACGTAATAATAACACTTTATAGTATGTCATTTTTCTAGATTCTCTTAAAAACCCTCAGGATTATTTAAAATTGTATTTACAAAAAAATTTGGTCAGTGGGTTGTCTTAAGGGTTTGCTCTAGGAATATTCTGCAGAATAAAATGAAACATATTATTGCTTTTGTCTACCTATAACTAGCACCAATTATTATTTAAAATGATCAGCATGCTTAGAAACTGCGCCTGGTACTAGATACTCGCAAGGGTACGATCAATGAGTTGCGTGGGGAAACCCCGTCCCTGACATACTGCACTAAGAGAGAGTCTTACCTCGCATCGCAGTCTCTGAATGTTTCCCTTCTTCCGATCGTACCAGTACACCAACCCGACGTTCGTGCCCAAAGCTATGTACTCGCTGACCGCGTCCACGCATGTTAGGCACAGCTCGTTAGAAAATATACCAGTCTGTATCCTAGGCGGAATTAAATTTAAAATATGCGAACAAGGGGCCCATTCCCTGACGAAACCTTCTTCTGCGCCACCCGACACTTCCATTTTAATGAGTAAAATATCACTTCTTACTTATGATATATTTTGAAAATTGCAATTATGTAAGCACGTAGGCATGACAATTTTATAATAAATAATTTAATACGAGCGAAAAATATAAAAACGAAAGTGTCCTGTGTTTGACTTATTTTGACATATGGAAAGATTTTTTTTTTTAAATAATTTTCATTCATGACCATGATAGATACAAGTCTTTCAGTCGACTACATAGATGGGTTGGAAGGAAAAGAAAGGATTACAAACTCGAGGAAGTTTTTCGGTTTTTATGATCCGACAGCCCAACTCTAGATTACCGATTACGGTTGACCAACTTTATAAACCTAACTGTACACTTGTCATTTTCTTGTCACATTTGGTCCGTAGTGCAAAGCCGTCTCGCCACGCATTTTGGAAAATAATTCATCCGAAATGGCAGAATCAGCGACGGAGATCCCTATAAACATTGAAGAAGCTG
Source organism: Eremobia ochroleuca (assembly GCA_949629135.1). Classification (NCBI taxonomy): domain Eukaryota; kingdom Metazoa; phylum Arthropoda; class Insecta; order Lepidoptera; family Noctuidae; genus Eremobia; species Eremobia ochroleuca. The sequence continues at coordinate 2,323,743 of OX451401.1, read as the reverse complement.
TCAGGGAAACTGTAAAAAATGTTACAGAAAAGCCGCCGACGAGTATTGAAGGCATCGCGATTGCATACTTGAGTTTAGTGATTATGGCTGTATTACCTATATTCTTTGGGGCTTTTCGGTCGGTGAAATACCTGAAAGAGCAAAAGGTAAGTCCAAACAGAGTTTTCAAATGCTAGAATGCTATTTTATCACATACTTATTGAATTTTGTTGGACCCAATGAGATAGATACACGTTATACATCGTGGCATATGTTGCATGTCAAATCTTATACAGAGGAGAACTTAGAACCTTTCTGCAAAAAAGTTCAATCATAACGTGACGTTCTCTGTTCTAATTAAAGCTTGGCCCCATCAGTGATCGTCCTCGTCACTGATAATGTAGTAATTAACTTTAGGTGCAATCAGTGTTCGGATTTTGATTTTACGCATGTTTTCTGACATAATACTGAGTCTTGAGATGAGGTTTCAAAATGATAAGGAAAATCCTGATAATTTATTCACTACTTATTCAATAGATACTTTATCATCATCAAGTTTTTCATATAAGATTTTATTCATGATTTTATCTCTGGCCAAAATGACAACATATTTGTATATTTTCATAATATAAATATCCACTAATGTGTAACAAAAAAAAAAATCATTAACTATGAATTTGTAATACCTTGTTTGATTACAGTAATACAGTCTAAATATCGCACCTTCGGTGGAACAAAGTCTCAACAGCAAATTTTTTAATTTTACATGAGAAGACTTAATTTTTTTTTTCGCATTTATTTCCTCATTTCTGGATTACTATTTATAGTAAGTTTGAAATCTTTATAAAATTAATAGTTTATATTGTTGGCTACAGTTTTACATTAAAAATCTTAAATTGAATTATCAAAAAATCCTAATAAAAGACAACAAAATATGTGTCCTGAATTGTGACTTTGGTGCACCGAAGGTGCGATATGAGTTAGCCAGATAGCAAGAACGGAAAATCAATTAATAAAATGTAAAAGATATGTGACCAGTTAAAAATTGAAGTTTATCAAAACATTAATAATTAAAATTAAAAAACATTTGTCAACAGGAAAAAATGTATAAGAAACACATATATAGTAATAATAATTTATGTTATGCACAAACTATGTACTACATTTGAAGTGGCCATGAGATTATGCAAATCAATTTAAATATGTTGGTCTGAAAATTGTGATAGATTGTAATAAGTTTTGGTTCAAGCAAATAGTAATTTGAAATTGTTTTTTTCTGGTTTCCTTAGTAGAATCGTGACTGGCTTAAAGTAGAAGGCTAGCCTGTGAAATTCAGATTTTCTTAGGTTTTTTTTTTGCAATACTCTGTGCTAATTACCAGACCTATTAATATCCCATTCCTCTTAACACTCGTGGATTTCCCATTAATTAAAACACTTCAAAAATTTATATTATTACATAACATCAAGCTATAACATAGCAATTCATAACAGTGGTTATTGTGTTCATCCCATAATAAAATGTTTATTATTGGTATCAACAAGTTATCTAAGTAGGTACCTATCTGCAATAAAATATTTGCACTTATTGGACGTTGGTATTGCATTTTCCTAATGTTCAATAGAAGTTCCCAATCGAATTAGCATAAAAAATATTATTAAAATCTCTATTGTGATTCTAAAAATGTATTCTTGGTCAATCCCTAGTATTTGGTGGGATAACACTGACAGCTTACTCCACGCTCACTTTGTCTAAGTTTTCACGGTGAGATGGTTACAGAATCGCACTGCTGAACTGAACTTTATTGGTGAGCACATAAAGTTCAGTTTGGGCTACAACTACACAAAAATACCTATTTGTTTACATGTTTGGAATCTAAATTGTGAACACTGCATAGGTATGGCCTGAAATGCAACACAAATCAAAAGCAATATGTATATTAAAATGAAAAGTGATATCATTTCACTCTTTTTAGAGGACCATTTTATTTCAATATTCAATTGGAATATAATAATAACTAACTTACCAGACAGACATCCTCATGACCGACCCGACAGACATCCTTTACTCCCAGAAGAAAAAAGAAGGAAAAAAATTCAGCTTTTTTAAAATTTTCCAGGAAAGTTTTACAATTTCAATTTACAGTCACATTAATTTTGTGTCAATTTAGATATTGTGAGAGCGCGTTTATTTCACCACGAATTTATTCGGGCGAGAGCCGCCAGCCGCCGCAAGAAAGTTCTCTCTAAATGCAGCCAAAAAGTAGCAGTATTAATCGATTTTTTTCGCTGACCGTACCATGGTACAATAGAAAGAGAGAGAGAAAGTCGCATGGCTTTTTCAGCGTGACCATTTCTACCAGTCAACTCTGACCACAAGCCGCGTTAAGGAACTTTGTTCCAAAAATGGTGTTCTTTTCTAATAATAATAATTTTTGTTTTCTTGTCGTTAGGAATCAGGCGAGCGTACCGAGACGATGTCAAACAAGGACGCACTGATGTTCCCCCTGATCGCCTCCGCCGCACTTTTCGGCCTGTACATCTTCTTCCAGTTCTTTTCCAAAGAGTACATCAACCTGCTTCTCACAGGATATTTCTTCTTCCTCGGAGTTCTTGCCTTGAGCCATCTTCTTAGGTAAGACCTTTCATAATTGTAGGGCTTGAGTGTAAATATTATTATGAATCTAACAGTCTAACTGCACTTATGCCCTTAGGTTAGTATACCCGAGTTGTTTTAGCATGGCAATAGCGGTCCCTAATATCTCTCTGTAGGATCCCAAACAATAAACTAAGTATGGTTTATCGTTACTGAAATATGTTGAAGATCACGGTAGATATTGATTCAGGATGTTAAAAGACTTTATTACAGTTTTTTTTAATAAAGAATGCTTTCTTTATTTAAAAAACTCCTACCTGGGTGAATGACCGCTGTTGCCACGCTAAAGCGACTCGGATATAGTAGTAGTAAGCTATAAAGTTAGAGACAGCATAAAGAATCTTTGTACATTCTGCCATTCTGGCAGATTTTGAATAATAATTTTACTTGCCATTGTAGATTTGGATTTACTTCACTGGCTATTAAGTCTACTAGGGCACAAGCTTTTCTAAGAATTCATAGTTAAAATATTGTGCTGCTGTGGAGTTTGTTGCGTCACTTCTTTCCACTAGGCAAGTGTCTTATGTAATTTTGACGTTCGAAAAGTGCTGATTCTCAGTCTAATTTGAATAAATCATAGATATAAAGTTTGTCATTTAAAGTTTTTCTAATGTAATGTTTTTTTTTTTCTCCTCCCAGCCCAGTAATCTCGTTCATGGTGCCAGCATCGGTCCCCAACGTGTCGTACCACATCCACTTCACACGCGGTGAGGCCGACACGCGCTCCGACATCATCAACTACAAGTTCACCTCCTACGACATTATCTGCATCATTATCTCGCTCGGCATGGGAGGCTGGTATCTGCTTAAGAAGGTGAGAACCGATCTTTTGTACATTTTGTTGAAGTATGAATGTCTAAAAGACTATTTTACTTTTAATTTTCCAATGTAAATATGAACTGAAGGGATGGTCCATTTGCTAGAAGATCGTGCAAGTTAGGCGACCACATTAGCCCAGGTAGGTACAGGCGTATTTTTATTGCGGCAATTTTTTTTCGCGCACTCGGTATTCAACTCTCGGTATTAAACCGAGCATTGAGAATCCAACAGCGCGTCCCAGTGCGTCAAAAAACACTGTTGGATTTTCAACTCTCGGCGCTAAACAGAGCGTTGAAAAAACCAGTGCGCGAAAACAATCGTCGCGATAAAAAAAAAAGACTGTGCAAACCTGGGCTTACAGTGAAATATCTATCTGTGCATTTTATAGTGGAACACCACTATAAAATGCAAACGGTCCTTTCAGCAACTGCTGAACAGAAAGTTTTGACAAGAGTGTGGCAAATTCCTATACCTACATAAGCTGAAGTATAGACAACCGTGTAATTGGTTTATCACCCAACCAGCCAAGGTTGAATGTCGCCAGTTAGATATTTTCAACCTTAGTGAATTTTGTATTTACTGGGATTTTTTGTAAAAAATGCTAATATTATAAGGTCGACAATACCTACTCTATTTTGTCGCCTTCACAAGACGATAAAGGTGCCTCCTAACTAGCACGACGTGACGTGTTGAGACATCGCAATTTCTTATTGAGTTGATACAAGTTTTGGAACATTCCACTTAACCTCACATTTCCAATGTCCATCCAGCACTGGATAGCCAACAACCTCTTCGGTATCGCGTTCGCCGTCAACGGCGTGGAACTTCTGCACCTCAACAACGTGGTGACCGGCTGCATCCTGCTGTGTGGACTCTTCATCTACGACATCTTCTGGGTTTTCGGCACCAATGTCATGGTCACCGTCGCCAAGTCATTCGAAGCTCCCATCAAACGTGAGTGGTGTATTTTTTACTGTTATAGATAATGTGAATCTTGAATGATAATATAGCTGCACGGGTTGATCAAAGGTTAAGCTACAGTTGCCGCGGTAGGTTCGTGGATGGGTGACCATCCATTACATATCGAGACCCCTCCGTGCCTCAGAAAGCAAATTAAACCGTTGGTCCCGGCTGTCATTCGTAGATCTTTGACAGTCGTTACGGGTAGTCAGAAGCCCGAAAGTCTGACAAGCAGTCTTACCAGAGGGTTACCAGTAACTGGACTGTGGAGGTCGAGAGGCAGTCGCTTCAAGCCTTCCAATTTATGTGATTTTAGCCTAACTTTAATGCCTACTTATAAAGTTTAGTTTCCACTAAAACTTCAATATTTTCAGGAAATTTTCAATAGTTGATTTTACACATTCTAAAATCAACCTAATTTGTACCTATTTAAAGTTGTTATTTGGTTAAGTGAAAAGAACGTAAATATGAGACAAGGATTCGAAACTATTTTATTCCGTGTATTTTATCCAGTCGTGTTATGCTGCTTAAGTAGGACAACAGTTAACTTACGAAACGAAGCGCTTACGCAAAACGATTCATTACAACGCGAGATGTTTACAGACAACGTTATGGAAACCGTCGCCATTTATGTCAACGGTCCTATCAAAACGTGAGTGCAAGTACAAATGAAAGAAATATAACGCAGAATAGTTTTTAACACTAGCACCGTGTCTATTTGTCTATGCCTATGTTTGTCTATGTCATTTGTTGCCTTTCACTATGTTCTTTATATTAATATGATTTGCGACCATAACACATCGTTCGTTTGGATGAACAGAGTATTAACTCAAAATTTACGATTATTAACCTAAAAATACAGTTCTACTAAAAAACATGCGATCTTTCTAATGAACATGGTTGCATAACGAAATGACGCGAGATTGGGGGGGGTGCGGGGTAGTATCTTCGTCCTTTTCGCGCTTTATTGCTCACCCGTTTGAACAACACTGTCATATTCAGTCTTACTCGCGAAGTTATGGTGAGAGCACGTCGCTCATTTGTAGTACACAGTATTAAAATTGAAAAACGCTGTATTCAGTCAAAGGTGAGTTCTGTTTGAATACTATTACTTTGTGAAATAGAGCAATATGTTCAAGATAATACCTTCTTTGCGATAAGTTGTTGCGTTTGGTTATTAACGGATGTTTCTAGACTAAAGAACTAATTTGAGATACTACTATGTTCACAAAAAGTTTTTTGAATTTAGTGTAATTCTTTCTCGATGAAAAAGTATTAATCGTGAATAATGTCATGTAAATTTAAAATAATTTTGATTTTTAGGGTTTGATTTGGTAATGATTCTTTATTATTTAGAATAAAATAAAAAATAGTAGTATTAAAACTAAAAAGTGTTATATTCAACATAATTTGTGGTGTATTTGTTTGAATTAATTATGGAAAGGAATTTTTTCTATAAAACTATTTAAAAGTTTTAATTTTACAGAATGATTTCGCAAAGATTAAAGGTAATCAGAAATGCTGTCAAACAACCTGACCCAGAATCCATTTCAATTTCTGATGATGGGACCTTGGATATGTCTTCTCGAGGTATTGTTTTTAAATGTTATACCTATATTTAAGTAAATATTTAATATACTTAGATGTAAGGATGTTTCCTATAGAGATTATCAATATTAAATTTGCTTGTTTAGATATAAATATGTAGTGGTTTAATTTGAATTAATTTACATTATTATTTTTAGCGATTAATCAAGAATCTCCTTTAAAAGAACCTGTCTCAGTGCCCGAAGATAGTCCTGGAGAACCATCAGCTTCAACTTCTGCTTGCAATGACACATTTAAAGAGTTATCAACTGGTAAATAGTGAAGTTTTAAATAAGTACCTATTTCATATTTGTTATGTTAATTACTGTTTGGTTTTCCAGAGACAAATCAACGTACCTATGTTCAAGAGGAGATTGAAAAACCCGGAAACGACTCTGATTCGTCATCATCATCCTCCTCCAGAATAGTCGAAAATCTCGAAAACCATGGTAAAGTTGCTGAAAGTACACAAAATCTGATAATTCTAGAAACATTGTACAACAACCTACATTCTTAAATATATTTCTTGCAGAACCATGTTTTCCCGGAGTCAACTCCGATGACAGCGTTAAAGATCCCAATTATGAATCTTCTTCTACTTCGAGCGATTCGAATTCTTCTACTTCTAGCGATTCGGATTCTTCATCTAGTGACTCCGAATCTTCAAGTATGCCAACAACGACTCCGGCAGAGTTACATCCAACTCTGTCACTTAATGAGGTGCAAGGTACAAATTCATTAACTGATGTTACAAATACAGGCTCTTTAAGCAGTGACAATAGAAGAAACCTTACTCGGAAAAGGCAAAGAAACGAACATAACTGGTTACGTATAAAGGCAAAAAGACTAAGAAATTCCGGGAAATCTTATATCACAAGAACAAAAAAAGTCAAGCCAGAAAAGAAAATGGGACCAGCATGCACCGAAAAATGTCGCCAAAAATGCTCATTTAAAATATCTGAAGAGGTGAGAACTAACATTTTCCAAAACTTTTACAAGTTATGTGATGTAAATCGTCAAAGACAATTTATTGCTAATAGCATCGATGTTGTAAATCCTAAATACCGCTATACAAACGCTGCAAACCCTCGCCAAAACAATTATTCATACCATTTCTACGTTGACGAAAGCAGAATTCGCGTTTGTAAATTATTTTTCAAGTCAACATTAAGCATTAACGATAAAGTTATTAAAACTGCACTGCTAAAGAAAGATAATAATATTAATAATGTGGTAATAGAAGATTTGAGGGGTAAGCATGGAAATCACCTAAAAATTCCAGAAACAATAAAATTAGAAATACGTGATCATATTAAATCTATACCTACTATAGAAAGTCATTACTGTCGTAGTACTACATCAAAAAGTTATATTGACGGCGGGAGATCGTTGGCTGAATATCATCGTGACTATGTAGATAATTGCAAAACTCTTAATAAACCGTTTGGAAACTATTTAGCCTATTATAGTATTTTTAACAATGAATTTAATATTGGTTTTCACTCACCAAAAAAAGATTTATGCGAGACTTGTGTGGCTTTTAATAACGCAATAGGTGACGCAAAAGAAAACTTACGAGGTGAGTATGACCACCATCATGCTGAAAAAGAACTTTCAAGGCGCGAAAAGGATGCAGACAAAAACGGACAGGGTAACGTAATTGTGGCGGTATACGATTTGCAAGCCGTCTTGCCTTGCCCCCGAGGTGACGTATCTACCTTCTTCTACTTATCTAAATTAAACGTTTTGAATTTTACTATTTACAATTTAAAAACTAAACAGGTAGAATGTTATGCATGGCATGAAGGCGATGGACACAGAGGTGTGAATGAAATTGCAACTTGTGTCTGGAAGTACCTAGAAAAACTGGCTAGCAATGCATCAGAGCCGTTCCACGTTGTATTTTATAGTGATAATTGCTGCGGACAGCAAAAAAACAAATTTATGTTACATACTTATCTGTATGCTTTGACAAAATTTCCTGTAATTTTATCAGTAACTCACAAATTTTTAATAAAAGGGCATAGTCAAAATGAGGGAGATACGACCCACTCTCTTATTGAAAGAAAAATAAAGGCATCACTTAAATCTGGTCCAATTTATTCAGCAGACCAATATTATTCTTTGATACGTACTGCCAAAGTAAGTGGCCAGCCCTTTGTTTTGAACGAATTGGCATTTAATTGTTTTTTTGATATTAAAGCCATGTCTAACAAGTTAGGTAAGACATTACCACCGAAAAATACCGACAATGAGCCTGTCAAAATAACAGAAATGAAGGTCATTAAAGTATCAGCAGAAAACAAAGACTCATTTTTTTATAAAACATCATACTTTGATACTGATTTCAAAGAGGTAAAATTGTTTTCGGCAAATCGTCGAAGTAAACCAGTTCTAGAGAATATTGCTCTTGGACAACTTTACAGTGAAAAAATTAAAATATCGGAACAAAAAAAGAATGGGTTTATTAATTTAATTGAAAAAAATCTAATTCCTCAGTACTATAGAAGCTTTTATGAAAACCTTTAACTTAATTGTTTGGAAACTGTTTACTTGTTTATGATTGTTACCAATCTTTCAATTTTATTTAGAAGTACTCTTTATGTTTTTAAGTCTGATTTCCTCTTTAGTATAAGATTTTGTGAAGATTACCTAAGATTTAATTAAGTATGATTATTTTTATTCTGATTCCTTTAATCCTAGTCGAATTAAAACATAGTTGACTTTGACTTGATTCTTTTGAAACTGTTTACTTGTTTATGATTGTTACCTATCTTTCAATTTAATTTAGAAGTACTCTTTATGTTTTTTAAGTCTGATTTTCTCTTTTAGTATAGGATTTTGTGAAGATTACCTAAGATTTCATTATGATTACTTTTATTCTAGTTCCTTTAATCCTAGTCGAATTTACATGAGCATCTGATTAGTAAAGTAAGTGAATTGTTGCATTTAATTATAAACAAAGTTTATTATAAGTACCTATTCCTCACAAAGACTGGTGATTTTTTTTAATAAATACACATTTAATTATTAAAATTGTGTTTTTATTTTGTATTATTTTAAAAACCTATTCTTGGTATTTGTGGAACATGGTAGTATTATGAATGTTCCTCAGACATAACTAAATGAATTAACAAATTATAAAAAATAGGATGGCATAACAATTATAAACATTATGTCAAAATAATGTCTTAACAAAATAATCGAAAGATCGAACATAGACCCTCAAAATTTGATTTCAAGAAAATTTAATTTTCTAGTTAATACTTTGGTTTAAAAATATTTTTTGTGTAAAAAGGTATTATTATGTTCTTGTCTGTAGAATTTCAATTTTTTCTCATTAATAGAAAATTTGAGGAATTCATCAAATGAACAAAAACGTTATCAATAAAGTAAGCTTGAAAAATATATAGGTGAGGTTAACAAAGTATTTATAGAAATGGAAATATATTGATTTGCAAACTTCAAATCGCTCTCCTGAAAAATATGCTTTTTTGAGTTAATACCCTGTTCATCTGGACCAACGAGTCATGTGTATTTACAGAAATTATAATATTTAAAATCATCAAATTTTATGAAATACTCACTTCAATAGGGTAATTTGAACTCGAGAGTGTTATTGATGATTTAAATGATTATAATTCTGTAAATACTTTTTTTTTTCAACATACAACCTGTTATTATGATATTCACATGCATACCATAATGTTTATTAAGATGTTACATAGAGCTTCAAGCTAAAGTACAGTTATGGACCCTGTTAGGGCACAGCAACATGGTATTAACCTAAAATTAAAATTTAAACAATAAAATTAGAATAAAATAACAACAATTCTTACAAAATTATGTAACACTGACCTGCAAATTGCAAAAACGTAAGAAATTTTAAATTACGCGGGCTATTCCGGCGTTTTCTTCTTAATTTCTACGTGGTAACAGAGCCCTAAAATCTGAGAAACCAGTCTTGCCAAGAGGTATCGTGTTGCTTAGTAACTGAGTAGTGGACGTCGGATAGGCAGTCTCTCCATGGAAAAAATACTGGTATTCAGCTGCATCCGGTTGGACTGGCAGCCGACCCCAAGTGAGTTGAGAAAAAGCTAGGCAGATGATGGTATAGTATTTTTATCCAAGTGTATAACCAAGTGTACACACACGCTGTGAATGTGTGCGTGAAGACGAGTAGCGTCAGCACGTAACACACACTTGCAACTTCGCCACTGTCTTGGACGGTACCGAGAGCTCCTCTTACACACACATTCACAACGTGTTTGTACACTTGGTAACCACAAGTAACGCGCGCGTCGCTTCATGAGATAAAAATACTATAGCAGAGCGTGGTAAGAATATAACAACTACGTTACTAGTGAAGAATAGATGGCGAAATGTGGGTGTACTCTGAGTTACGAAATGTGGATGTCCTCTTGAGTTACGCCTCAGCCTAACACTTTGGGGACAACAGGCGTGATGTCCTGCCTTGACAGGGTCAAATATGTTTATATGTTTAATCTCAAAAAAATATGTAGTCTAAAGATTTTCACAACCTGGAAATATAGACAGTACAGAGGGGCAATAGCAACACTCGTCATTTGAAGAAAATTCGCAGTGTTATCTCAGACTCAATCTGTCAGGTATCCTATACCTGTGATTTCCCAATTTACATTTTTTCTCGCTAAGTTGAGATCGCGATTATATTTTGAACGTTTTTAATTAGGGGAATTGGCCTTCTGTACTGTAGCGGGACGATCTGTGGAACTGAGTAAAACCCGAAGATGGAAAACCAGTTGATGCAGCGAACGATGTAAACTAGTAGTGCTGTAGCTAAATCCACATTGAGGAAAAGGTGAGGAATTGAAGACCACCTGAGACGTATGGAAAATACAAGAAACAAAAAACAGGAAATAGTCGGGGTTTTTAGCAATGAATGTTTGTTTGTCTATGTCAATTGTCGCTTATGTTTTTTCTTAATATAGGTAACTCACTATTTTCCTGAACATTATTTATTAGCTTAAATTCTTACTTTTAGAGCTCTCTGTGAAGATGCTTGTCTGATCCAATGGATATCTGTAATACCAGAGGCAACGGAGACGGCAATGTTTCTGGTATTGACCACTTACGCGAGCCGTACGCTTATAAGCCACCTCTTCCATTTTCCACCTTTTTCCAATGTATCGTCAAGGGTATCAGTGGCGAAAGGTTCAGCCTTCGAAGCAAGAGTGAATAGGCATCTTCTGGGTTTGTTCGTTCTATCATACACCTCATCCATCCCTTTTCGCCAGGCGAGATCGAGGGCAAGAACTGGCCCATTTCGCAATAAAAAAAAAGAAACACGATTTCTTTCAGTTACAGGTAAAAATGGCAATTACCAATGTAAACATTTTTCCACAAAATTTTCAACGGCTTCCTTTATATAAACTTTTACCTTTCGCCATTGGTGGGCACAAAATAACGTTTTCTTTTTAGTTCGGTTGCGTAAAACTTCTTCTAGACGAGTTTCACAGGATTCCTTACGAAGGGAAATTTGAAAGTCGATAAAACATCCCATAAAAGTAAATTAGAACGCACCACGTCATTGGTAACTCGCCGAGAAATGAAACGACCCTTTGTGTGATTCAGGTAGAATTTTATTGTGTGATTCAGTTAGAATTTTATTGTTAAGTATTTGAGTTATTTGACTTTGTTATGCTCTCCATTGGAAAGTAGAAAGTTTTTCATCAGAAATCCTTTGAAATACCCCCAAAACAAACAATGACATTATTTAATGTCACAAGGAGAGTATTGAAGACCATTTTTGCGTTGCCAAACATGCCGAGGGTAAAAATTGCACATAAATTGCAGCCCGTTTGATTTCAGTCTCACGCCACACGCTTCACCGTTTACATCGCCACAAATTATCTTTACCACATTTTTGTTAGAACTGCGCCCAATACTACGGCGAATTTCACTATTGAAATTGAATTCGATTTCAAATGTGTACCAGTATTTTATTGTTATAATATAAAATAATGTAGGTCCGGTGTGCGGCCGGCCTTATTTTAATTGGCACACATCGCATGCTAGATAAATAAGGCTGCGTTTCCACTGAAGTGGAGCTGAGCGGAGCCGAGCGGAGACGTGCAGGAATCGTCCAATCACAGATGAGACGAGTGACGCGATGAGGATTTCAACTATTGTGATTGGTGGATTCCTGCACATCTCCGCTCCGCTCAGCCCAGCTCCGCTTCCGTGGAAACGCACCCTTAGAACTGTGGTTGGTTTTTCGATTACTGATACTTTGAAACAACTCTTGTCTATGGTGCAACATAAACTCGTACGAGGATCTGTCGGCGCGTAACCCAAATGGGAACTGACGCCGCCATCTTGACTTTTCACTAGAATAGGGATAATGACTAATATTAGAAATGTTCAAACAAGTAATGAAGCTACACGCTTTAAAAGTTTTTGATGGGGGATTATGTCCATCCTTGTCGCGCGGTACTGACAGTGTATGGCGCTAGTATGAAGCTACATAGTCGTGACGTCCCTAGCAGTAGACGACTAGCAGTTATTTTAAAACGCGACGTTTTTTAAACGCACTTGGCAATTTTTTAAGATTTTAGACTTTTTGTAGTATTGTTTGCACTATTTGCAAACAAATGTTTTTTTTTTTGTTTATTTAAAATAAAAAAAAATCTCATCATATATATTGTATTTCACAAATTTTTACTAATAGCGCCCCCTTATCAATATAGTTCAAGTGTTGACTAGTCAGCTTAACTCACAATCAATACAAAAAACATCGTTTTCCACAGTGGTATTCCCGCAAGACCTGCTAGTGAACGGATTGGACGCGAGGAACTTCGCCATGTTAGGTCTGGGCGACATCGTGGTCCCCGGCATCTTCATCGCGTTGCTGCTGCGTTTCGACAAGAGTCTTAAGCGTAACAGCGAGTTCTACTTCAGGTATATTTGTTATACAATATTAGTTTTAGTATATGTGAAACCCGAAACACGTGTCTAGTATTTTTATGTAAATAATCTATGTACAAAATTTCAAAACCTTATCATGAAAAATCACAAAGTTATAAGCTTGTTATGTTACCTGGATGTCCGTACAAAAATATGCTCAAACCACGCGGGGCCCCGCGCCTCCAGCCCGTTGTGTGTCCGTGCCTAGTGCTGCTATGACCGGCCGTGACCTGTGTTGTGCGCATATGAATGCGGATATGTACTTAGTGTAGCTCGGTGTCCAACTTGTAAGCTTTTTTAAATATTTTTGGGACAAAATATAACATGGTTAAAAAATTATTGGAATTGATTCAGTTACTTATTCTGAACAAACTATATTCAGGTTTGCAATATACTAAAAATACTGTTGTATATTGTTATCAAGAGAAGACATTCTGTTTTTATTTGACGTTTCAAATGTACACGTATTTAAGAAAATATTAGGTTATTCCGTTTTTCCACCTCAAAAAATCCGACGTAAGGTGGATACGCGGAAACGCATGTCCGGATATCCACCGTAAGCCTATAAATTCTGTTTGTCTAACTAGGCGTAGGGTGGATTATCGGACATCGGTGTTTCCGAGTCTCCACCATAGGTTGGATTTTTTGAGGTGGAAAAACTCCTTTTACCAATACAATGTGTGTTCAGGGCGACATTCACGGCGTACGTAGTGGGTCTGCTGGCCACTATCTTCGTGATGCACATGTTCAAGCACGCGCAGCCCGCGCTGCTGTACCTGGTGCCGGCGTGCCTCGCCACGCCGCTGTCGCTGGCGCTGCTGCGCGGAGATATCAACGCGCTCTTCAAGTTAGTATGGACTTCTGTTGGTCAATGGTCAAAAGCAATGGTGATCCATTACTCTCATAAACGGTGAAGGAAAACATCAAATAAATTCGTGAGGAAACCGGCATGTCTTAGGACCAAAAATTCAGAGACATGTGACATCTGCCAACCCGCACTGGGCCCGCGTGGTGGATTACGGCCCGTTCCCTCTCACAGAGAGGAGGCCTGTGTCCCAGCAGTGGAAATGTTATAGGCTGGTAAGGATGACAGGTGTTATTGGGCTTACACTATGTTAAATTCATTAAACCATTTTATAATTCCTGTGCGAATCCCAATAAATATTTTTTTCTCTTTTTGTCAACTACCCGTTATTTCCTATCTAACATAATAAATGTGGTATCCACAGCTACGAGGACCAGCCTGCGATAGTAGAGGCAGCAGTAGAAGACACGAGCAAGTCAAAAAAGACTGAATAGACACACAATGCCAACGTCCAGAGCACAAACTACAGCACACCGGTACCGTTTAAGTACATTCATATTTTATAAGAGGTGTTACACATGTTCGGGTTGGTACATTCGATTCGGCTTTCCTTCGGTTCGTGCCGATCGCAACTTCTAATTAAATAATTTTCGGGTCGACTCAGCACAATTCGGGCCGAGCGGCTTTTTTTTTCCCTACATATATTTGTCCACCCCGCTGTGCCGAATCATGGCGAGTCGAACATGTGTGTAGCTGCGCCCGCGCTGTTGTGGCGGGCCTGGCTCGTGACGTCACTTGCCAGTATGGCCAGCTGTGACCACGTTTGACTGGCACGGACCGTTTTAAAATCGTGTCCCCTTTGGCCGGGTACTACTGTTCTTCTTTTCTTCCGTTTGAGCTAAAAATTTATTGTTTCTTAAGTAAGTATTTTCCATTTATTTTAGGAAGTTCTGTTTGTTTTATAAAAATTACAGTGGCTTTAGTTTCGAAAGTTGATATTTAATCTTACTCTTATAAATTACTTTATAAAATAATAGATTTTCCTGCTCAATTTTGTTACTTGACGATTAAAAATCTTTCTCAAGACACGGCACGGTTTGTAAACGGTCCTGCATCTTGTGATGTCCTGTATGAAAATGTTCGTAAATGTTGCTGTTGTAAAAAATAAAAGGGTAATTTAATTAGACTTCCGTCGTTATCTTCCATCAGTGTTTCTTATGGTAGAAAATAAAAATTCTACCGTTTAAAATTTGCAGACGATGACGTCAGGTTGACTGATTTAAAACTAGTAATTATGATTAGGACTAGCGCGTCACAAATCTTGAAAATTACCGCGATTTTAAAGGAAGAATGAAAACAATCGTTGATTAGTTTTCAAGTATACAATTTTACTGCATTTATATTTTCAAGGAGTTGTTTTGGACAAAAATTATGTAAAGAACAAACGCAATGTCTCGATTAAGTGTTGAGCTATTGGGTCATTGTGGTGGGTAGCCATGACACTACTTTAGACAAGTAATTGTTAAAACCGCGAACATTCCAGCGAACACCTGGCCTCATCGTCCCTCTGTATTCAAACCTTTAGATATAATAGATGTGTAATATAATAATAAATTGTTTAAATTATAGCAACACTGCGACAAAATTTATATATTTTTATGTTGAATAAGATAATTTTATACTATTTTTCGTTAAGGACGCTATCACATTTTGAACTCGCTCAAGTTTAGGTATCTAAATCGCAACAAAACAACATTATGTGCACGCACACATTGAACCCATTGTCCGCTCCATTTTATACGTACCTTAACTAATCTTGGTACTTGAAGGTGTTCTTTTTTTATTTTACTGGTATTTACGACTACTTTTAAGTTCGCAATCGAATTTGGTAACTGTTATTAGTACTTACTATCTGCGTGGTAATCATACTTTTAGTATTGTTGAAGTTCATCAGTCTTTACGTACATTACTTAGGTACCCAAAAAACGGCCTTAACATTTTGGTATTACAAGGAAAAGAAACCTCTACGATTATCCCCCAGTCCGCTGTTAGTTTGAAAAGATGTAACTGGGTCACATAAAGATACCTGATAGTCTCGGAAACAAATAACGCTAGCTTAATGAAATAATTCGTGTTTAATATGCTTTATGTATGTATTCATTGTATCGTGTAAATGGTACACCACAGACTACCTAAAGTATTTGTCCCTCCTTCCCTTTTCAATCCATCCAATGGTTGTCTTTTAAATCGCTCTTAGCGATAAGACCGGGCGGTCTTATCGCTAAGAGCGACTGTGTCACCATTTGTAAAATTTCTATATTTATGTCTGTAATTTATATGGTGTACATAATAAAGAGTATTCTATTCTAATCAAATGTTCCTTGAATTTTAGGCGATTATTGTGATGGTAAAAACGTATTTGTGTGAAAATTTTGTATGTGACTATTTCACTGTTATGAAGCCATTCTGCAGATTTGGAACCAAAATATCTTCACAGTTGTGACTCCTTTTCATTAGAATGGTACCTGAAAAGCACTGTTATTCGTGGAAAAATGTGATAGCGTCCTTAAGGTATTTTTTTATGGATAAATCATTTTATATGTTTTTGTTTTCTCGTCAAACTTATTAAATGTTTTTTTTATTTTTATTAACATATCTACCATGCCTAGTTGATTCAAAAGTTACCGATGCATGTTATGTACAATACATATATAATATAAACGTGGTATGATGATATTTTTACTTTCGCCTTGTTACAAAGATGAAATTTATTAGAAGCTGCCAACACTAAACGAATTTCTGAAGACCGAGTAAATGTACTGTGCGTTGTGCGCCTACCTTTATCTTAGGGAGTGCACAAACCCTAGCAAATGTTTTAAAACAATTTTACCCTCTGTTCGCAAGAGTCCAACTACAATTATAAGTAAATACAGTTTTCGTAATTTTGCGGGATAGGGCCCAAATTAGTTTGCACTTTTAATATACATTCCGCCAGTGCTTGCTCAACCAAGTTGCTCTTCTCATCAGGTTCACACAGGTGTAAACTTTCACGCGAAACAGTGTCTTCCTCTTCACATATTGTTATTGTTGCTCTGCAAGCTCTTTTGTGACAAATCCAAATAGTTGACCCACTTTTTGTTCGTTTTTGAATAATAACGGTTACCTTTCAATAAAAGTATTTTCCGATCTCTCCCGGTATATTGATTTGAAAAAACACCTTCGTGGGAAACGATTTTCCAACGATGAAGAGCTCAAGGCGGCAATAAATGCGTATTTTTCAGAGAAAGAGGAAAGTTATTTTTTACAGGGTATTGAAAAGTTTATTTCGAGATTTAATAAATGCATTGTAGTAATGGGTCATTACATTGAAAAATAAAAATTATTGTAATTAAATTTACTTCTTTCTCGCTTGTCGGGCAGTGCAACATAATATGATGAATTCTTAAAAATATGCATAATTATAGACTTAGATTTAGACATTTTTAGACTACATTTCACGGAAACCTTTCGTGGACCATGCAATGATAATCGTGATTTTTCAAGTAATTTTTTTAGTAGAAATAAGTATGTATTTAACAATAATCTATATTTATCAGACACCTTTTCACAACTATACAACATGTTTTAATAACATACATAGAAGACACAATACGAGTTACCCTTTCAATTAATAAGCATTTGATTTGTGATTTGTTAATTAAACTCATGACGTGTATAGTTAGTGAACATTTTGAATGTAACTTTATAATGTAATTGATGGTAATGTGGAACACTGAACTGTAATAAAAAATCAGATCAGTCGACTGGGTTTTATTTCTCGACCAATCTTTCTGATGTTACTTTCGAAGAACTTGTCCAGAAAGAGCGAATTCGCCGCGAAGTGTCACTGACTCTGGCAGGGCCACCATCACGGATTTTAATTTTGAAAACGCAAAAAATTAGTCGCTAATTAGTCGAAATTAGTCGCCAAATATCAGAATTAGTCGGTCACTGGTTCAAAAGATATAAGGGTTTATAGGTGGCCCTGCTGTAGAGACTCTCCCCAGCAGGGCCAAATTTATATCTCAAAAACTAGGGCACCTAGCGAAGATCTGTTTTCTCCCATATTTAGTCGCCAATTAGTCGGAATTAGTCGCCAAATATCAGAATTAGTCGGTCACTGGTTCAAAAGATATACGGGTTTATAGGTGGCCCTGCTGGAGAGAGTCTCCCCAGCAGGGCCACATTTATATCTCAAAAACTAGGACACCTAGCGAAGATCTGTTTTCTCCCATATTTAGTCGCCAATTAGTTGGAATCAGTCGCCAAGTTACAGATTTAGTCGGTGTGTAATTAAAAAGATATTAAAGAATTCAATTTCCCCATACAGTGGTACAAGCGAGTACAAAATACTTTATGTATTTTCTAGATAGTATCTATGACGTCTTATGGAGGAATGTTTGTTCCGAATTAAATAAATATAAACTTAGTCTATAATTTCAACCCACCATAGGAAAGCTGTATTCATTACTTATAAACAAATCTACAATAATGTATGATGTAATGTGTATGTGTGTGTGTGTAATGTGTGTATGTGTAATTATTTATCCAACACAATGTGCACTTACCACTTAGTCGCTGGCAGATAGATCGCTGCGCTCCGTTTCATTTACGGTAAGTAAGAAAGAGATAGATGCGCGTGTACAGACGAGCTGCTTAGAACGAGTTGCCCGTCACGTGAAGGGTCAGCGCAGACAGAGAGGAATAATCCCCGCACGGTCTCGGGTATTTTCTTTACGGATCGCGTATGTTCGAGCTTGCGCGCGACCTCGCGAGCCTGCGCGAGTAAACCGTTAAACAAACTGTATCTGTTCATAATATTGAATAAATAGGTATTTGTAACATTTTCTGAAAGTACAATAATTTTAAGGTAATAAATCATTTTATATTTAAAGTACTACTAATGCATGGAAGAGCGGAGTCCCCTAATACAGGCTTTATACGCTTAAAAGGAGGCTCCAATCACCACTGATATAACACGAAAACTTGTTGATTCCAATAAACCTTTTTTCATTTCTTTTTTTTTTTTCATA
>OX451401.1:2277558-2304721 GCA_949629135.1 Eremobia ochroleuca | reverse complement strand
ATGAGCAGGCTGATCGAACTACCGGACAAAATTATTAAGTTAGAAGAAAAAAAAAACAAGAAAATAACAAGTTGGCGGGAAATATGTGCCACATCCACGCAAAACGGCCATCACTGCTACGACCGATGCGAGACAGAGCCCCAGCGCCAACGACACAATTTGGCTTCAGGAAAGGTCTGGGTACAGCTGATAGTGCTGGAACCCTCACATCAGAGATCCGACTGGCCCATAGCAGGAATGAGTCTGTGATAGCCGTTTTCTTTGATATTTCAGCCGATTATGATTCTGCTCTCCTTCCAGTTCTCAGGCAGAAGATGCAAGAGCTGAGAATCCATAGAGGATTCGTCAAATCATATGCAGCATTTTTTCAGAACGTCGTGTTATATCAGGTTCCCGGGGAGAACTCTGAGCCGAGGTCGGTTTGTAGAGGTCTACCTCAGGGATCCGTGCTTAGCCCCCCCCCCTTAACTACACATACTTATACTTCTGATCTTCCTTCTTCTTTAAATTTTAACTATAATATCCTTCAGTATGTTGACGATATTGCATTATAGCTCTATGGCACTTCCATCCAGGATGCCGCTCAGTTCTGTAACATATCTTTATCCTCGTTAAGCCAATGACTTTTAGATCACGGGTTATCTTTAAGTGCTCCAAAAAGATCAGCAGTTGTCTTCACTCGCAAACGCCTTATCCCCCAAGTCAACATTAATATTGACGGCCAAGCTATTCCAATCTAGGAGAAGGCCAGGTTCCTGGAGGTTATCCTGGATTCCAAATTGTCTGGAGTGGATCACATTAGTAATACGGTTAAAAATGTGAGCGCTCGGTCTCGGTCTTAAGGCTTTGGCAGGTGTCTGGTGGGGTGCTGAATGCGGTCATGATGATGGTACTCTGGACCACATCTTTTTCGCTTGTCCTTTAAATTCCCAATCCTTTGACTTGTATCATAAGCTTTCCAAAATGAAAATCCCTCTTCCTACTAACTTCCATTCCCTCTTGACTAACTTTCCTCCTAAACTTATCCAAATCTCGTCAGCTTTTTTAAACTTAAATGAAATCAAATTGTAGTTTGGTGTGTAGGAATAATAACTTTGTAAATATATTGTAGATTTGTGATGTTTTAAATGTGTATCATATATATATATATATATATGATAAATAGATAAAAATATATATATATATATATATATACAATGTGTAACGGAAAGGGGGTATCAACCCTGAAGGAGGTGAATGTGCTCATGAAACTCAACAACTTTCCCCAAAGAACATAGGTCGAAATATGAAAAAAAAATTTGGCCCTCCCATAGTAAATCAATCAGCTGGTAGTCAGTTTTGTAAGGGAGGGCCAAATTTTTTTTTTATCAATAATTATACAATAATTATCGGGTGGTGACGACATAACGACATTAAATGAAAATACGATCCCCACTAGTCAACCAAAACACTTTACCATTATCAAATTAGGTATTACATCAAAATTCAAAAATCTAATTTTTCAAACAAACTAAATGCGAAACTAATCAAAATTTAAAACAACATCCTTTATAATATTGTCTACTAACCTCATCTGACCTTGTAGGCACTGCACGTGAGAACGGCAACGTCGCACTCGCACCCGTTTCGTCCCTTTTAGGCGCAGTTTCATTCATGTAAGTACAAATCTAAAAAAAAGCGGTCAACCGAGGCACCTAGGGTTCCGTACAAATTTGTAGGTACGCAAATTGACGTTTTCGCAATTTTTCCTGTATCTGTGCTATATGACGTTGCTTCGTACCAAATTTCAAGATTCTGAGTTCACGAGATGTACCCTGTAGGTTTTGATTCCCTTGCGAGTGTCAAAAATTTGCGGAAAGCGACATAAACGGCTGTATCTGTTGATTGTGTTGACTTAGAAGTTTGATTTTTTTCACAGCTCCAAGGGACAGTAAACCTGAGTATTTGATATAAATTCCAGCTTGATACCTCCACGCGTTCCTGAGAAAAGGGTTCTTAACAGACAGACAGACGGACGGACGGACAACAAAGTGATCCTAGAAGGGTTCCGTTTTTCCTTTCGAGGTACGGAACCCTAAAAATGCCGCGTGGCAACTATCCCCGCTCCGCTCGTCGCTTGCCGCCCGCCAGCCCGCGCGACTTTTCTATCACTAGGTTCACGTTTTAAAAACACTTAATTAAACATTAAATTAATCAAAACTTACCTCAATCATGGTACACTAAATTAAAATTTTAATTGCTTATTGTACACCATTTACTCTAACACACATGTGACAACCTCTTGTGATATTGTTTCTTTCTTTCACTAACATTTCGCTACTGATAGCTATTGCTTTTAATTTATTAAAAGCGTCAATAATTCTATCTCGCAGTTCCTCTACGCATATTCACATCACAAGCATAAACCTCATTTTTAATAAATCCCCATGAAAAAAATTCAGTTGTGCGAGGCCCGGTGACATTGCTGGCCACCGCGGCGAGGTCCATATCGGCCAATCCACTGCTGTCCAAACATATCAGTGAGGCACTCTGTCACTCACCACAGAATGTGCATTAAAGCTCCGCACTGTATGAAATTGCCACAAAACAATTTTCAATTTTACACAAAATCAATAAACGACTCTTACGCATCGAAATAAAAAAAAAAACAACATGCGCTCACAAGGGTAGCACGTCACGCACTAGACAGTGGGCCAGGAGCAAATTCCAGGAAAAACCCTAGATGTATTTCTTTTCTTTTCTTGCACAATAAATCTTTTGAATGCGGAAGTGATTGGTTACGAACTATTGTTGCTTAAACTTAGGGTGCGTTTCTACAGAAGCGGAGCTGGGTGAAGCGGAGCAGAGACCTGCAGAAATCGACTAATCACAATGGTTGAAATCCTCATCGCGTCACTTGTCTCGTCTGTGATTGGACGATTCCTACACCTCTCCGCTCCGCTCCGCTTCTGTGGAAACGCACCCTTACTTTGTTTAGACAAAAACGTCAAACTGGCAACCAGAGTTGGGCAAATTGTAATCAGATTAATGATTAAGGATTACGATTACATTTTGTAATCATCAATCAAGATTACAGATTACGGAAATTAATCAAGAAAGTAATCATATCGGTGATTAATGATTATTAGTTTGTAATCGTTATTTTGATTACTTTTTTGATTGATGCATACTAACTACATTTAGGAATTCGAAAAATAAAATCATTAACATTGTAAATCATCTTTATTTTTTGATCAGTCTCATGAATTAAATTTTTTTAATAATTATTATACTTAAGAAAACAATCAAGAATTATTTTTATGTGTGCCATGTGTGGCTTAAATTAGATTTTAAAAGCACCCTCTTTTCAAACATCTCATCCGAAAGTCTGTGTGATTTAGGTAAATTGGTCATGGTCGCATATGAGAAAAGTCTTTCGACAGAACCCGATGACGGAAGAGGTGTGTTATATTTTTTAAAAACACGTTTAATTTCAGGGTATCGATTTAGCATCGATACATCCCGATCCTGGTCCGCTAAACAATGAGAAATAATGGCATCTGTCTTTGAGCGTTGTATTTGGTACATATCTCCCGAATCAGGCTCTGAAGAATCAGTGTCAAACTCAAAATAGCTGTCTTCATATATATTATTAGGTGTGACTTGAAGCGTTTCAGGTGCCTCATGGATTTCCTTGATTACAGCTCCTTTAAAAATAGATTTGATTCTGGAATGGTATTCTATATTAACACAAGCAAGCCATTTGTCCTTGAATCTGGGGTAAGACATTGCAGCAACTGCTGCATTTTGAGCTACTTTTGAGGAGAAATCAAAAAACTCTGCAAATCGCGTTTCTACCCTCTCCAAATATTTCTTTACCAACATTTGACAAAAAGTAAGAGATTCTCTATTCAGTTTTTGCAACTTTTTGCGCAAAGATACTAAACATGGCAATAATATACCGTAATACATGTCTTATTCGCCTTGTAATATATCCAGGGCCTCTGCTATTGGTTTTGAACAACGCAAGTATTCCTTTATGTAATGGAAATCATTATCACGTAAGACGTTTGTCATTCCTAATGCCACGTGCAGCTGTACACTCTTCTCCTGAATTGATGCAATTTGTTTCAGTATAAGTAGATGCAACTCCCGCACCCCGCGTGCCGTATCTTCGAAATGCAATTGAGCACGCAGAAATTCTTTTTCGAATTTACTTAAGGATTTAAATAACGAAAGAGTACAAAACGTCCATGACACCCAAATTGGATCAGAAGTTTTTAGAAAAACGCAGACATACAAGATACATACTGATTGAATATAGAACCGCATTTATTAAAAATATGCTTAAAAAATTAATCAAATCTACCCATGTAATTAAGATTACTGACTATTGTAATCAAAACTAATGATTACAAATGTAGTCATGATTGAAAGTAATCAAGATTAAAAGTAATCATGATTGATGTATTCATGATTACTTTCAATCAGATTATTAATCCGATTACAAAAGTAGTTGATTACGCCCAACTCTGCTGGCAACGTTGCTTTCTTTTGTTTTCGAAACGAATTGCGCCTCGGCAATCTTTGTTTGCTTATGATAATAGGAATTTTATCGTTATGGTCATTAGGTCTAAATTTAATCAGCAATACAATACAATATCGTATTATTTCTGAGTAGTGAGCTGCACCATTGCATTTGGTTTTGTTTTAGCAAGTAGGTAAATGTAATTTTTTTGATGTGAATGACCTCAATGAAACTTGCGTGTAAATACACATCATGTGTTAAAATTGTCAAAGTAAAAAAAAAAATCCTGCAGCTATACCCTTGATTATAATTTGATAATTTTTGGTATACGTACTACTGACGCGATACCCAGTATGTGCTTTCAATTAATGTCGTATTATCCCCACCACCCGGTATATTTTTAACTATTTACCAACAAACATTGTCTTGTCCTTTCAGCTACTAACATTTATATCTAGGAAACTACCACGGAGTGCAAAGTTCGACGGCTCACCTCGCTGTATTGCCGTCACCACATGACGCTGGCAGAATAGTCGACATCGGCTCAGTTGCCAAAGAAAAAAAAAATGTTTGGTCCAAAATAAATGTTTTTTTCCCCTTTAGCGCAAAAGAAACCAACAAAGAAAAGCAAATAATAACCTTGTAAGCAAAAATAAGGGGTGGTTCTCACCCAGCAGTGCGTGTGTCGGCGACGTAGTGGCCGCGCTTGATCCTCTTCCCCGGTATGAACTGCACCTCGGTGGAGCCGATGGTGTCACCCCTTAACTTTGCGCCGCACATGTCTGCTACTAGCTTTATGCCTGTACGTCAAACCATAGTCACTTATAATTTGTATATTGACAGATGAATATCCAGGACACTCTGTAATAAATTACTGTATGCCTGGTTGTTCTTTATTTGATATTATGAAAGAAATTATTAAATGTAACTTTAAGCCGGAAACAACTTTATTAATTTTTATGGGAAATAGGGGAAATTTAAATAAAGGAGAATTGCTCCAATATCATAGAACATTGTGCAACCTTAGTTTAAGAAAAATTGTGTTATTTACATTCCCTTATAGTAACAGTTTGCCACAGGAAGAAAATAGGTTAAGATATGATATAAACATGACATTGCATAATTTAACTTACAATGATAAGCTAATCCATTTAATTGACACGAACTATTATATTAATAGTAATTTATATTTGACAAAAGATAGATACAATCGTGTTATGTACTATCTTTCTACCTATCTCAAAAGACAGATAGCTATGTCGCTATCATATTTTTGTTCTATTTCAGCCAAAAATTTGGCTAGTCAACTTGCTCCTTTTGAGCAATGCAAAGACATTTTAAACTGTTCTGTCAATAATTTGCTCAAAATTAATGACATTAATCATCATTTAAATTAGAAATTAGGACAATAGAGGCAACCTCTAGCAAAAATGGAACTAAGGCAATTAATAACTCAAATGAAAGTGTAAAAAAATTAAACAGTATCAATCTGGTGCATCAGAACATTCAAGGTTTTTTAAACAAAGACTTAGAAGTAGAATTATTCCTGAATTGTTATAATGTAGATATTCTTTGTATGACAGAACATTGGCTTAAAAGCCACCAGTTCATGTTCAATTTTAGTAATCACCAGGTTGGTAGTTCATTCAGCAGAGTAAATGCTATACATGGTGGCTCATTAATTTTAGTACATAACCAGCTAAAATTTAAGGACCGAAAGGACATTGTGAGCCTCTCTGTTGAGCGGACAATTGAAATAGCCTGTATAGAATTGGAGCAGTTCATTATATTAAGTGTATACAGACCTCCTTCAGGATTGTATGATTGTTTTGAAAAGGTTATGGATGAAGTGTTGCACAAAATCTGTAATACAAACAAGTCCATCATCACTTGCGGTGATTTCAATGTTAATTTGTTAGAAAATTCTGGGTTAAGTACTAAAATCATAAGTTTGTTTCAGTCATACAATCTTGTTAACCTATTTTTGGAGCCCTCTAGAATAACTCCTACTAGTGCCACATGCCTAGATAACATTTATACAGATATTATACCAAACCACAAAGAAATGATTAATTTAATAGACTCAGATCATTGCGGACAGCTGATCACTATTACAAATCAAAACAAAAAAGTTATTAAAAAAGATATCACTGTTAACCCAAAAACAACTAAACGCTTAGAAACATTTAAAACTAAACTCTTAAGTAAATTACCACTTCTGTTGACTAATGATGACCCTAACAAACAATATAATGATTTTTTTAATATGTATTGCACACAATTTGATAAAACATTCATTCCAAAGACATTATCAGTCAATAGTAACGCTTCCTTCAGTGACTGGGCCACCATTGGTATACATAAAAGTAGAAAAAGACTTTATGAATTATATGATGAACGAATTTGTATAAACACTGCTGAATTTAATTTATATGTTAAAAATTATTCTAAAATATTTAAAACAGTCTGTAGTATGGCCAAGTCACGTTATTTGAGTTCAAAAATTAAAAATAGTAATAACATTATTAAAATGACTTGGAATGTCATTAATAGCGAAACAGGAAGGTCATGCAACCGAAGTAGTGACTACAGCCTTGCTATTGATGACAATGTAATTAGATCAGATTCCCAGGTTGCCGCGGCCTTTGAAAATTTCTTTGCAGAGATTCCTGTGTCAACCACTAAATCTCTAAGCTCCTCACCCACTGCTGCAGAGTCTTTACTTAAGGAAAACGTTCCAGTTTGTGATTCGGAATTTCACTTCGAATTTGTCACTTGTACAGATATAATTAAAACTTTTCACATGTTAAATGTAAAAAAGACTGCAGATCTATGGGGTAATTCTGTGGATGTTGCTAAGACAATTATAAACATTGTAGCACCTACTTTAGCTGTTATATTTAATAATTGTATTCAATGTGGTGAGTTTCCTGATCTTATGAAACACAGTAAAATAATACCGTTGTTTAAATCAGGTAGTACATCAGACCCTACTAATTATAGACCTATTTCCGTACTACCCACCTTTAGTAAAATTTATGAAAAACTTATTTTAAATCAATTGCAAAGATTTTTCAATAACAATAAATTACTGAATAATAAACAGTTCGGTTTTACAAGGGGTCGTTCAACTACCGATGCCGGAGTTGAACTTTTAGGACATATTTATAATGCATGGGAGGACAAATGCGATGCTTTGGGCATCTTTTGTGATTTGTCCAAGGCATTCGATTGTGTTCTTCATGAAACCTTAATCAGGAAACTTCACCACTACGGAATCCGGAACGCCTCTCTGGATCTTCTCACTTCTTACTTAAGTGATAGGATTCAGAGAGTTGATGTTAACGGGAAAAGGTCACCCGGATCTGTAGTAAGAATGGGGGTCCCACAGGGCTCAATACTTGGACCATTTTTATTTATTGTTTATATCAATGTCTTGCCTTACCTCATAAAGGATGAACATGATATAGTTTTGTTTGCAGATGACACTTCACTTTTATTTAAACTCAAACGTCAACAGCTGGTTACTGACAGTATAAATAGTGCCCTCGCAAAAGTAGTTAACTGGTTTAATGTTAATAATTTACTTCTTAACGAAAAAAAAACCAAATGTATTAAGTTTACGATACCAAATGTTAGACAAGTAGAAACTAGTGTTCTCATAAAGGGTGAAGAGTTAAAACCCGAAAATACCACAGTATTCTTAGGCATAACTTTGGATGCCAAGCTTCAATGGGGCCCCCATATAGATAAATTGTCAAAAAAGCTTAGCTCTGCAGCATACGCCGTTAGGAAAATTCGTGACTTAACTGATTTAGAGACAGCCCGTTTAGTTTACTTTAGTTATTTTCATAGTGTGATGTCATACGGTATTCTGTTGTGGGGAAATGCCGCCGAAATTCAGATAATTTTTATTTTACAAAAAAGGGCAATTCGTTCCATTTATAAATTAAGTCCCAGACACTCCCTCAGAGACAAATTTAAAGAGATTAATATAATGACTGTGCCTTCTCAGTACATTTATGATAATCTTTTGTATGCACATAAAAATATTAATCTGTTTAAGAAATACAGTGATATCCATAATATAAATACTAGGAACAAACATAAATTTGTTGTTCCTACAACAAGGCTCAAGAAAATAGGTGGCTCGTTTAGATGCCAATGTATACGTTTTTATAATAAACTTCCTAGCCACATTCAAGAACTAAGCATTAATAAATTCAAATCTTTTATAAAGCTAAAACTATGCCAGAAAGCCTATTATACTGTAAAAGACTATATTGAGGACAAAAACGCTTGAGATTGAGCTGCTCCAATAGGTCTAGACAGTGAATGTTGTTTATTTTTTATTTTGCTGATTTACACTTTTGTTATTTTTTTTCTTTCTAAATATCTATTTATGACATGACATGAACATTTACTGTTTAAAGTCTTATATTATTTTAATTATTGTGAATGTGAGGACTATGTGGGTCATTGTTTCCGTTTTAATCATGGTCTGGCAGTTTGAGTGGTTTATGCGGTCTACACAAATGTTCTGTCCTTGGTATTGCTCGTCGAATCGTTGAGCTCCTTAAGTTCTGAGTTGAGCTGCACGGTTACTGACGAATGCGTGCACTGACTACACAGGTCCACTCAATCTGTGTGGTTCTTCCCTCAAAATACCACTTCAGACACCAATCTACATGGTCCTCAAAGATCAAAGATGATGTCCGGATTTTTATATACACATTGACATTGATGAATTTTATATAAACAATGACATGGATATTTACTTTGTATAGTATCTTATTTTTTATTATTATTATTGTGAGTGTGAAGACTATGTGGGTCATTTCTTTTTTCTTTTTTCCTTCTTAGTTAGTTTTAATCATGGTCTGGCAGTTTGAGTAATTTATGCGGCCTACCCAAATGTCCTTTCATTGGTATTGTTCGTCGAATCGTAAGGCTCCTCAAGTTCTGAGTTGAGCTACACAATTTTTGACAAATGCGTGCACTGACTGGACAGGTCCGCTCAATCTGTGTGGTTCTTTACTCAAAAGACCATTTCAGACACCAATCTGCATGGTCTTCACATGATCTGACCAAGATTATGTCTGGACTTTAAAAGAGACTGTGACCTCTGAGTTTGTTTCGGCCTTTCTTCTCAGAGTAGTCAGATAGGAAACGCCGACCTCATCTAGTTTAAAAAATATGATTGACATGTAAAAGTGTTTGTACAAACCTACTTACAGAAAATAAATCATTTATCATTTATCATTTATAAGTACCAGTTAATGGTGAAACATAGACCTATTTGTTATGTATGAACATCCTTTGTACTGTTTCTGGGAAATAAATTACTTTGACTATTATTGCAGGGCGAACTGGAGAAAATAAATGACCGGTGGTCAACATTAGCCCTGGATCAAAAGAGCTGGAAGTCATAGGGATAAATTGTGGTTTGAACATATGTGGTTCTATATAATTGGTGATATACAGGTATGTCAAGATGTGTTTTCAAAGTACCCAAGTAATACACAAGTGATTCAGTGAGTGGCACTATAGCTTTTCAATACAATTCAAAACAAAAAGATAGAAGAAATTAAATAACGACAACAGAAACGATAAATACTAGAGTGATCCAGATGAACTAATTTGGGATCAATGCTTTTTCAATACCCCGGTAACCAGATTAAAATGAAAAAACCGGTCAAGGATGGGCAAAGTACTATCCATCCCCAATATTTTTTTGATCCAACAAATATTATTTTTGTCTACGTGTATTTTTCGCTACGGGCTACAAAACAACAAATCATTTGTTTCAAGTCTTAAATATCATATATGGGGTTTCCTGAAAAAAACCATCTTTCAGTTTCGTTTATCTAACGAAAATATGGATGCATGTTTTATATTTTTCAAAGAGATAAAACATAATAATTGCCGACTTTTATTATATGGAACATAAAACAACAAAAAACCCCACGCCTATATTCCACGAAGGAATAGGTAAAGTGTTTGGAACATTCATATTTCGCAATTTATGTTATATTTCGCTAGCTATTCTACTAATTTTACCTCCATACTATTTATACTTATTTTTTAATAATTAAATATATTTCGTACTACAATTGTACCATTAAATTTCCTCCTTTTCCCTGCAAGCCCCATACGTTTGACGGTTGTCGCCATAGTAAAGAATGATCAATAACCCAAGACCTTTTAAATGAGATACCGTCAAACTAGCCAACTTTGCCCGTTTTTTTAAGAAAATCGGATATATTACAAGTTTTTTCTATAGGACTTAAGTATATTTTTTCATTTACTACAACTATATGACCATATGCACGCATTTGCTATGTAAAATATTTAAAAAATTAAAATTTAAAGCAAGATTTGTACGATTTTGATGGTGGGCAAAATAATCCGGACTTTTAGCCAACATTGCCCACTTCGATTTTTGACGCAAATCAAGCTCTTATAAATACGTAGAAAGCACCACGACTACAATTTAAGGCAATCTTAACCTAAGTTTTAAAATACTGTTTGTAGTTTAAATATTTTCGTGATAAAAACAGTGGGCAATGTTACCTAGCGGTTAGTGCCCTTTTCCATACAAGGCCCAACAAACGGTTTAAGATTTTAAGGGTTGTCACATTCCAGTAAAATTATTAAATAAATGTTATTTTCACTTTTTTATTCTCGACAATTTTTTCTTAAATATTCATGCATCAATAACTTTAGATCGAGTTTAGTTAGGGGGGATCCAAAATTACTAGAAGCTTGCAAGACTCACAATATTATTTTCTTCTTCACTTGTCAGTGTCGTAGGATGACCAACATAATTTGAATGTATTTTTTTTATTTTATCAACTTTGGTACGTTATGAGATACCAAACTGTCGCTCAGCATCTCTTGACGATATTTGTTTAGATGCAACTGCATCGCAGGCAAGCTTTAACATCACGTCGGAGTATTTTTTATATGCTCGGGACCCAGTTTCACGTCTTGGCTTTCTTGGTCTAATTCTAGACTTGTGTTTGTTTTTCTGAAATTTAAAATAACAATAAATTTAAAGCTAAGTGGATCTGCAGATGTATAATAAAAGCTGCCATCTACTCTAATGAAATATACCCTATATCCTATCCCTAAACACAAACAAACATACAATCACAAACTTCACCTCTATACATATACTGGGTGAAATTTTAATCACTGTTTTCCTCTTACGGTGTCATTGCACTCATCATTATGAAAAACATTTACTATGGAGCCAAACCTGAAATCGTGAAAAATAAATCAGCTGTTCCCTACATTTATGTTCGCATAACTCGTCAAAATGTAGGGAACAGCTTATTTTTTGTGATGAGTTAATGATGAGTACAATGACCCCTTAAGAGGAAAATGGTGATTAAAATTTCACCCTGTATAAATATACATCAACTGCACTAGGTACTAATATATTTTATAACATAAGAAATAAAGTACTTTAATTTAAAACCGTTACTTAAGAAATATGTAATTGAGGTGTTTGATGTTTTGTTTCTGCGGTTTTGCGTTAATTCAACCTGTTACAAAGAACTAAAAGTGACAACCCTGAGTGCTTTTTGATAACGGGCAATGTTGGCATGGATGGGTCTGAATAGTTTAGGGTAACTTTGCCCAGCATTAGAAGTTGTGATTTATGAAGTCCTGAATAATGAAACTATATTTAAAATACTCAACAACTGATATTCTATAACATACAGTAAATACACTTACCTGTGTTTTCGTCATGAGGTAAAATCCACAAACACTTTCCTTAGGAAATTTGCCCGCAAAAACATACACCGCATTCGACAAGTTCTGACAAGTTACCAAATCAACTTTGGAACGAATGCGTTAGATAGTTTTGCTACAAATATAATCAACTTTCCACCCAAATAATAAATGTTGCCATAAAACTAAAATTGTTTCTTATGTTAGCGGATTTGCTTATAAATTGCTTTTAGGGCAAAGATACCTTGATTGGCAAAGTTGGCTTGTTTGACGGTAAGTTTTGAATCCAGGTTGTAGGTACACAATCTCTACCTTACACCTACATAGTATATAGGGGAAGTCAGCTCAAAGCGGCCACCTTAACTTTGAGTTCAAAAAAAAACTATTAAACGAATGATTTTTGAAGAGAATTTTATACTGGCAACTAGAGAATTAATATAATTTTTGTAATGGCCAATTCAAATTTGCGCAAATTTAAAAATAGACATTATGATTTGCAGATTACGAAAACTTGTCATAAAACCGCTTTGCCCGAGTGGCCGCCCAAAGCGGCCATGGGGGTAAGGGCAACGTGGCCACCCCAAAAGTTTTCAAGAAATAAATTGTTTTTTTGTTGGAATATATCGTGTTTGACCAAATAAAAATGCAAAATCAAAAATCAACATATATAATTAACATTAAAAAAAAAACAACAATCTCAATCAATAATATGTATGTAAGTCTTCTTCCTGCTGTAGTGTAAACACTGTGGTAAATCGGCCAAGTTTTTTTATGGCATTTCCAGTGTTTAAGTGTCTTCTCGTGGTTGTGCGAGGGATACCATATTTTATTGCGATGGATTTGATTGACGCACGCTTTTCTTTTACCTCTTTAGTTGCTCGGGCCTTCGTAGCTTCGTCCCATGATGCCTGGGCTGTTTTTCTTTTGTAGTTATTGACCAACTAAACAAAACAATTAAGCATTAGGTATCTATGCAGCCATAATATGAAAGTAAGGACAAAGCGGTCAGTTGGCCGCTTTGCCCGAACCGCTTTGCCTTTTTCGGCCATTTTGTTTAAAAAATTAATTTCACTTACATTATTTACTATATTTCGAAGCAAATACCACACAAAAAAGGCCAAATAGATAAGTAACATCAAACGTCTAATGAAAACATTTAACAATAAACAGTTTTGACCAAAACAGGTTGAACTTACCTTGTATTATTTTAACAAAACACACAAAAAAACATTTGTCGTCACTAGAGCCACGCGTTCACTCTCACCGCTAGTGAATGACTGACTGGCGCGGGGCGGGAGGTTTGGTTATGCGTACAGAACGGCAACGTTACGCTATCATTAAAATAACCGAAAAATGAAGCGTGGCCGCTTTGCCTCCTATGGCCGCTTTGAGCTGACTTCCCCTAAGCGTGAATATATTATTCCATGGAAAATTAAATACAATATTTTATTATATTCATTTTAAGAAAACGTACAGCTAATACATTTTAATATCTAATACAATGTGTAAGCGATGGCCAATTACAAGCTTCCACTAACGGTTAATGTGAGTAAAATTACGGGAAGTACCCTATAGATTTTGATTTTTGAACATAAATGCCCATATCTTTAAATTGCATTGACTTAGAAATTTGATTTTTTCACTGCTTCAAGGCATTGCAGCCCTGAGTATTTGATATTAATTTCAACTTGATAACTCCACGCGTTCCTGAGAGA
The DNA here is from genome assembly GCA_949629135.1 of Eremobia ochroleuca. Lineage (NCBI taxonomy): Eukaryota > Metazoa > Arthropoda > Insecta > Lepidoptera > Noctuidae > Eremobia > Eremobia ochroleuca. The sequence continues at coordinate 2,290,759 of OX451401.1, read as the reverse complement.
AAGGGTTTTGACTGATGGACAAGTGATCTTATAAGGGTTCCATTTGAGGTACGGAACCCTAAAAATGGAACAGGGGCCGGCCCAATCCTAGGCAGGTGCATATACTCGATTCGGGATAACATAGGACAAATACTTAATGGTGAAATAACATATTATAGTAGGTAGCATATTATTTTTGATATTACTACATTTTTTGTGTCAATATTTTGATGTTAATGGTAAGCAAACTTATTTCTTAGTATTTATTGTGAAAGAACAATTTGCTATATACAATGTGTAACATTAAATGTGCTAAACCTGAAAATAGTTTGATCAGAATAACAAGCAGAATTAATTGAACCACTTTTTAATATAGGTCACATTTTTCAAAAAATCTTCACTAAAAACGTTGCCATGTCTATTTATTAATAGGTCAAGCAAGCCAATGTCAGCGCACCGCAGCGGCCCGGTGACGACTCCTCCCTCGGTAAAGCATCATCGCAGACGCAAGAAACAATCAGAATGGCCAGTAAAACTAAAACAGCACATAAAACCTTTACAATTTTTTTAATGACTTATTTTCTCTGTGAAATAGGTCATTTGAATTAAAAATCAGTTGGGGTGTCTGAGGTTTTGCGCATTTAACTTTACGCATTGTATTAAAAGAATTTCGAAAAATAATATAATTATTAGTCATATTAAGTTATGACAAATGAAGTAAATCTATACACCACAAAAAAAAAAAAAAACACCACCATTTTCTTGGTTGATTAAGTACATCATGATGATTTTATTCATGGATCAAGGAAGGCCTGAATATTGTACCTATTAACTGAAGGGCAAAGCAAAGTAGCAATAACAAAGGGCTAATTTATTAACTTCATAATTTTATTAAGTTCAAAATATTAGGCTGTTGCTGCTTTATTTTAGTCATGTTTACCCTGTCGGGGTGGAATTTACCAAAACAATTTGGATATTTTTTTAAGGGAAACGCCCAGCTAGATTTTCTATGATACTTAATACAAAAAAATAATAAGTTTACCAATGAGGTGCTGCGCCGCTAAGCCCGGCTTGCTCCGTCTAGCTCGAATGTTCGTAACCCTCACAGGTTTTCCCAGAATAGCGCTCAGAGAAATCGTGGTCCGAAGTATTTGACCGCCCTGCAAATGTTTATTTCCACATTTTATTTCAACATTAAACAACATAAATATTACTCTAAATAAGGTATTTACCCCTTCTAAAATACTCCCATCGATTTCAGTAAATTCTGTCGCCATTGCAATTTTGATCTGTAGCGGATACACGTCTTTCTATGATCACAATATTTCGCAATTTATGAAAACCTTACGACTGAAAAAATATGCGTGAACTCCTAAATTGTCCTGAAAATACACTCCAGCTGCGCTGGATGTTGCCGGTTAATCAAAATGTCAATCATTGATGACATTGACAGTCAATGTCATAATTTTTTTTTTAATATTTTTTATTCATGACCATGGACAAGTCTTTCAGTCGAATAGATGGGGTTTAATTTAGTCAATTTCATAAATGGGCGGTATATTACCCTCATAATTGTAATTTTTTCCCATATTTTCTATTAATAATAGCGATGGGCGCTTGTAACTGATTCCTATAATCGAATGGTTTGATACTACTTATATTAACATTCGAATACAAAAACAATCAATTGCTAGTTCGTAGATTTGAATAAAACCGCCAGTTCAATCATTTACTTTGCCATACAAAATTGGTCTGTTTTCTCGTACCATAAAGTCTACTTTTAATTGTAGTAATATGTAAATAATTACAGATTTGCGAACCACTAGTTCATTCATTCAGTTTGGCATACAAAATTGATCGTTTTTCTCGTACTATAAGGCTGTCTTAAACGCGAATGTGTTTTATGACGTCTTAAAAAAAAAACAGAAAAAATCAACAACATTGAGATTGTGATTGAGTTTCTGTTTTGATATTTTATTTTAAAACCACGGACTAGAAAAATAAAAAGGACTCCGCGCCACGCGTATCGAAAGTGAAGCACCCTACCGGTCTATGTGTGCGTGATTTGAGGGATACCAGATGAATGAAAATTTCCCCATGTTTTAAATATTTGGACAGTGTATTCATTTATTACAATAAAGCGATATAAGAAGTCCACTTAACTGAAATAACAAAAATATACTAGTGAAAACTCAAAATTAAGTGTTTATTTTGTATGGATGACTAGAAAAACGCTGCTGTAGAATACGTAATTCAATTGATTGTCTTGAATTACCAATTAGGAAGATAGGGGGATGGGTATTAAAGCTTACTTACCTAAAACACACAAGGTGTATTTTACCTATAATAAGAAAACTATTTAACGTTCTGTAGAAAATAAAACTGAAATATTTATTCAAATGATTTAATCAGAATCTTCACAACACATACATACACTCACTAACCCGCACTGCATTCTTTATCGATCCAAGAAACATTACAAAAGCACGCTAATCCGTTCCAATCTAAGAACCCTCGCCAATTGATGATTTGTATCAAAATGTATACAGCATATCACGCTTGTTTTCGACGGAACGCAATGGTCTTCACATCTGTAGTTTCTTATTATTATAATCCAATCATTGTTCCATGAATGATTTGCTGTAGGAAATCTATAAAAAGAATCATAGTCAATACTTGCAAAAAAATGACAAAGAACAAAAAAAAAAAAAATTACCCAATCTCTCGGGACACTTAACCATTTATTTTCTGACAACACTTATGTCAAATGTCTTAATGTCTTAATGTCAAAAATACAATAAATCAACAAGTAAAATTGTGCCTTAGCTGTGGTATGTTATTCCTTGACAGTTTTTCTGGGATGTAGAATTATTTTTACACGTTTTCAAAACACAAGATGGCATTATTTTATTTTATTACTTCACGTAAATAGTACCTACAAAGACGCCGTCTTGTCGCGTAATGGCGGCCGGCCGGCTTTCTATGATGTAAATGTGTGCGTGAAGCACGTTTGTACAAACGGTCCGGCACCCTTACTGTGCTTCACTTTCGATATGCGTGGCGCGGAGTCCTTCTTTTTTTTCTAGTCCGTGTTTAAAACCCTACAAAATATTATTGTTTTGAGAACTAAAATACTAGCTTTGAAATTATATAAAATGATCAATAGAATTAGCATAAAAAATTATTATTAAAATCTCGATTAGGATTGTAAATGTTTGCTTGTTCAATCCCTAGCATTAGTGGGATAACACTGATAGCTCACTCCACGCAAGTTTTCACGGTGAGATTTTTACAGAATCGACCGGCATGTAGTGATGGCCAAGTATCTATGAAGTAGCTTATTTGTTTTTCTTAGCTTTAGCGGAAATAAATGACTTCTGATGTTTTTTGTTTTTTTTTTTTTTTGAGCTTTTACTCATAATACGTAACCAGCCCACCATCTATACAATAATATGAACTTGGTTTTATCCACTCCTAACATTATTAATCTGAAAACTACTTACATTTTCTATTTCAAAAATCCCTTTATTATACTGCTTTTTTCAGCCTATATTACGTGAGACTTGAAACTGGCAGCACTGTAAGATAATATTGCAGTCGTTTACAAAAGATGATATCGCTAGTCGATGTATCAAAGAAAATAAACATTACTTATACATTTACAATTGACTAAAGATCGTAGTTCATGTTCTTTTTTTTATTGCTATGTATGTGTACAGACGCCAGCACATCAAGCTACTACAATCTGTCACATTTCTTTAATAGATTTTCAACTTTAGTTCTAAAGCATAAGGTTCAAAGTTGATTGGGAAAATCTGACAGTTTCGGGTAGCTTGATGTGCTGGCGTCTGTACATACCCTTCTTTTAACCTTTTGAACGCCAGAGTATAAACGTATCGCCGTACCCCTGACGCCAGGCCACTTTTTCCGTCAAATGACCTTCATAAAAAATAGGGATTCCAAAACTTATATCGATATACAACTGAGTCTTTATTTTCGTCTTTAATTTTCTAATAAACCGTACTCACGACACTGAAATTTTATTTAACCTGCCACTATATTCCAATATAGTAATCTTTACACAGCATTTAACAGAGACTATCAATGAAAAAGCAGATATTAGAAAACTAAAAAAATATATTTATTACAATATGGTTACAGCAATATTCAACATGACTTGTCTTGATATTTTGACAATGGCGTTGCTTGCCAGTCAATTTTATGACATTCTCGCATCTGAATTAGAGATGTAGCAGTGTACACGTTGGTTATCGATTCTAATAAGTATTCTTATCTAATATAATACCTATCCATATCTAAAATACGCAAGGATTTTAATGTACCGTAGAGGCGGGTTACTCTGACTCTAGGGCATAACTTTGGCCCAAATCAGGAAAATGTTTGAATTGCCCGCCGTGTAGCAACCGTGCCACCGAACGTCGTAGTTCCTTCGGTACCTAACTAATAAATGGCGATATAGACGTGTACTCGTGGAACTTTTTTACCCACTCAAGTGCACGTCGCTACAGTCATGTTCACGCCATTTGAAATTTGTTCTTACATTAAACCTTTCCAAACCTTTCCTGGATATTCAATCTTACCGCCCTTGATGGTTTCTTTGGCCACTGATAGCTGCAAGTGCGATTTTTCAGCGATAAAATTCATGGAGTTAAAGTAACCCTTTTCTAAGAACTACTTTGGCCCAAACTTTAACTAAAAAAACAAGTTACGCTTTATGATAAGCGTAACTTGTTTCCTAGAACACACTTCGCATCTTATTGATTATATCCTTGAGCTTCTTTATAACTTAAAAGAACACTAAAAAGACAATACCGATACAAACTACAGATCAAATTCGTAAATTATTTGAAAAAAATAGCTAAAGTAACCCGTCTCTACGGTAGTAATAAAAAAAAATTGAAATCAGTATTTTAATTATTGTTTTTTTTTTACATGTAAAAAATACGCAGAAATAATTTAAAAATCAACAGTTACATATACCTAATAATTATTATTACGAATCATTCTTACAATATCAATATTTATTGATTTTACAATCATGCGTCACAACACTAGCTGTCACATATAGCAGACTACGGCGTGTGAGACACTCCTTTTATACGCATTTAACATCTACTTTTAAAACAACAAATTTCTCGATATTGGTGGTTTATTTATATTAGTTTCATGCAATACAATATAGACGGAAGCTTAAACTTTTAAATTATACAGCGTGTAACGGAAAGGGGGTATTAACCCTGAAGGAGGTGAATGTGCTCATGAAACTCAACAACTTTCCCCAAAGAACATAGGTCGAAATATGAAAAAAAAATTTGGCCCTGCCATAGTAAATCAATCAGCTGGTAGTCAGTTTTGTAAGGGAGGGCCAAATTTTTTTTTCATATTTCGACCTATGTTCTTTGGGGAAAGTTGTTGAGTTTCATGAGCACATTCACCTCCTTCAGGGTTGATACCCCCTTTCCGTTACACGCTGTATAATTTAAAAGATTTTTTTTTAAGATTTTATGTTTCAGAAACGGTGGATAAATAAACTTTATTCTTTTTTTGTCGAGATCAAAGACTTTAACCCTACAGCGCATAGTGTCCCACATATGGGACATACCGAAAAATGTCTTATATTTTAAAAATCGATCCAAGTAGCGTGATGTAGTGTTGACAAGATTAACTATTATGTATTTGAGTTTCGAATTTAGTACCATATATTTTGTATAGTTCTGTAGATAAACATTTATTTATATTTTCTTCAAATTGGTAGGTACTTTGAATACGATTAACGAGCGGCGTATAATAATCGCAAAAAAATGATAAAATTAAAAAGATAGAATTTTCAGTGTCGAAATAATTAGTAGAGGTAAGTTCATGTTCATATTTGTCATTTTACGTGTAATCTTGTAATTTCATTTATACTACGTAACACATATTAACATTATAATGCATGATATGCCATGCACAAAAACATACGTTTCTATTGAGTTATGATTTTTCTAAATATTTTTTCGAGAAATAGCATCATATTTCTTCCCACTCGTGAGAATGCCTGTCTTGACCACATCATGCTCAAAACTAACTTGACTGCACTCACCATAGTATTACACGCTTCCGTCTCCGACCATAACCCTGTAATGCTGTGCCTTAATATAAAAAAATATGTCAATCCACGGCCATGCACCATTTCGAAGACTAATTACGAAACTCTTGATAGTGAGATGAAGGCCACTAATTTCCAACCAGTTTACGAGCATACCGACGCTAATGAAGCGGCAAAAAGTTTAGTTACCACTCTAGCTAGACTCATAAATACTCACACTTATATAATCGAGATTCCAAATAAGAAACGCTTACTCAAACCGTGGATGACCGTTGGTATGCTCCGCTGTATGCGTAATAGAGATGCAATGCACAAAAGACTCAAGCTGTCTCCGACCAATGTTATATTAAGTATTACATATAAAAGATATAGGAACTACTGCATAAAAATCTTAAAAAAACTAAAAAGAGATTATGACAGGAGAGAATTGAGTGAGGCTTCAAAAGACAATAAAAAGATTTGGAAGGTGATAAAGAGAGTAACAAATACAGGCAAGCCAAACATCCCCAGCACTGAGTTATTGACTTCTTCTACTTCACCTCAGGCCTCGGTTGACGGGGTAAACAACTTTTTTGCCCACATCGGCAAGGAACTTGCAGATAAATTTTCTTGTCCATCTGATAGTCAAAAAATCCCACCAGACATTGCCTCCACATCCTCACCTTTACAACCATTCGTCATGTTAGACACCGATGAAGCGGAGGTTGGGGAGGTAATAATGTCATTGAAATCAGATTCTGCTATAGGCTGGGACCATATTTCAACACAGTTTTTAAAACGCTATTCATTGACACTGGTCCCCATTCTCACACATATTTTTAATCTCTGCTTCCATACCGGCACTTTCCCCCTGTACTTTAAGAAGGCCATCATACACCCAATTCATAAAAATGGGAGCAAAAAGCTTGTAAATAATTACCGTCCCATTGCAGTATTACCTTCTATTTCTAAAGTTCTAGAACGCCTAATAAACAAAAGACTTGTGACTTACATGGAAGATAAAAAGCTTTTTTCTCCCAATCAATTCGGCTTTAGACGCAACAAATCCACTAGCAGTGCTGTAAATGATTTAATCGACCATGTTACAAAAAATATTGACAGTAAAAATAAAGTATTGTCAATTTTTTTGGACCTAAAAAAGGCTTTCGATACGGTTTCGATTTCTGACTTACTAATAAAGCTGGAGGAACTCGGGATTCGTGGTCATACACTTAATATCTTTAGGGACTACCTTCAAAACCGAATTCAGTGTGTAAAAATACAAAATTACCTCAGTAGAGAGGAACCAGTGACATTCGGCGTTCCCCAAGGCAGTGTGCTTGGCCCAACCCTTTTTCTGATTTATGTTAACCAATTATGTAATCTGAATTTGGAAAGTGGAAGAATCGTGGCGTTTGCTGATGACACCGTCCTTACCTTCTCTGGCGTGACTTGGGATGACACCTTCGCTTCCGCACAAAAAGGACTAAATAGTGTTCTACAATGGCTCAAAAGACACCTTCTCACAATCAATACCAACAAAACTAAAATTATTACGTACAGCTTGCGACATTCCACTCAACCTCCTGATTCATATGCTTTGGTAGCGCACTCATGTTTACTGTCTGGTTCTGCGACATGTACATGCCCAAAATTAGAACGTTGTCGAACCATAATATACCTCGGTGTGACTCTTGATGATGGCCTGAGCTTTGCACCTCATATAGAGCTACTAACAAAAATAATCAGAAAGTTAATTTTTGTCTTTAGTACTCTTCGCCACATTGCAGAACCTCAAATAATCAGGTGTACATATTTTGCTCTTTGCCAGTCTCTCTTAACGTACTGTATATGCGCTTGGGGTGGTGCACCCAAGACGGTACTATTGAAACTAGAACGAGCTCAGAGAGCTGTGTTTAAAATTAGTACCTTTCGGCCCATCCTTTTCCCAACTGAAGAACTATATAAGAACTGTAAAGTCCTCACAGTCAGACAATTATTTGTATTGCATATTTTATATCAGCATCAAAGAACCTCCTACGAAATAATTACCACAAGACGCAAAGACAAAGTATGTCAACCCTTCCGCTGTAAATACTCTTTCACAAGAAGATTTCCCTGTTTCCAAGGTCCTCATCTCTACAATAGTCTTAATAGAATACTGAACTTTTACTCACTCCCTATAGTGTCATTTAAAAAGAAGCTAAATAATTGGCTACAAACCCTTAATTACAACAACACAGAAAGCTTATTGTTGAGTCAATACAGCTCCCGTTAAACCCCTTATCGTCATTGCTCATCGCTAGCTACCATTACCCACAAATATACGAATAACAGTTCACACACACACACACACCCTCACACACACACACACACACACACACACACACACACACACACACACACACACACACACACACACACACACACACACACACACACACACACACACACACACACACACACACACACACACACACACACACACACACACACACACACACACACACACACACACACACACACACACACACACACACACACACACACACACACACACACACACACACACACACACACACACACACACACACACACACACACACACACACACACACACACACACACACACACACACACACACACACACACACACACACACACACACACACACACACACACACACACACACACACACACACACACACACACACACACACACACACACACACACACACACACACACACACACACACACACACACACACACCCTCACACACCCCACACTCACACCCTAACACACCCCACACACACCCTCACACACCCTTTCACACACCAATACACGCACTACTCTTTTTGTTATATTTCCTTTCCTATTTAGTTTATTTGCTCGTTTACCTATGCCATATAATGAGCTACTCACATAATTGCAAAATGGCAGGTATGTACCTAAATGCAATTAAGAAACATCTAATAGGGTCGGGCCCAGCATCTTTAACACAAGTTGCCTTGGCAACTTAGCAAGGGTGCTGGTGTCGCCACACTATTGTATAATTTACTTTAAACTGTATGTACTACCATGTGTTTAATGTAAAATGTAAAACTTGATGCAAATAAATAAATTATTATTATTATTATTATTATTATTTGCAGGCTAATGTATTTTTTTTAAGCCGATAAGAAAAATCATGCACTGTATTAAAAAATGTTAAAAAATGTTATTGAAAGAGGTATGTGCTAAGACGATGCATAAAGCTAGAAAATTCCCCGAGTAAATTATAATTATACGACACATGATATTAATATTACTGTGATGTGAATTTAATCGATTTAGAATAATGTCTACAGCTATCGCACCTCTATTAATAAAAAAGTGTTGTCTTTGGGACATTGTTGTAAATGTAAACGGAAGTTCCGCGCAAAATGTCAATACTTGTTTTGTTGGGAATTATTTGCCAATTATTTGAGAACAACTTAAAGTGCGTTTCATCAAAGAATTCCCTTCGCCGTTATATTGGTACACCTGATTGTCAAGCTTGGACGCATCACAGAGTTGTCGAGGTTTTCCGAGATTTACAATTGTTTTGTGGATTTGCATCATGCCGAGGACACTTAAAAGTGGTGAAAGAGAGATGGTGTTAAAAGTAAAAACGTTTTGTGAGAGTGAAAAACGTAATAAAGCACCAATAATTCCATTAGAATGTGTGCGACTTCGCGTCGCCGCCATGACAGGTTAGTAAAATAGGGTTACCAGCTAAATCAGCTAAATGTTCCGAAGTCCCGCTGCTACCCCGTTGTGTTGTATGTGTACTAAAGTATGTAAACTAAGATTTGTTTTAGAACTAGAAACTTTACAGATTCACATTCTTAAAACATATAGATATTTTACGAATGATACTAATTACTAATAAATTAAGTAATAAATATCGGTTAACCGTTTACGGCTATGTCTATTTGGATTCCTCGTTAATACATTGAGCTTTATTGTACACCCCAATTTAGGGCCTTAGATACCTATAATGTCTATAAAATTATTAAATTTGGTCTTTGTTTTAGGCATTTCTGAAAAAACCGTTTCAAAAATCACGGAAGAAGGTAAGGTTGCTGCCAGTACATCAACAAAAATTTCAACACCGGGCAAGCATCGTCCTAGAGAAAAAACGGTTAAGCTTGACGATTTTGAACTTTGTGCTTTACGTCAAAAAATTCACGAATTTTATGTCGTAAAGAAGGAGTTACCCACTCTTACTAAATTGTTGCACGAAATGCGAAACGAAATTGACTTCAAGCGTAGTCGTACCACTTTGTGGCGAATCATGAAGGAGTTGGGATTTTATTTCAAAAAACGTAAATCTAAGAGAAAAATACTGATGGAAAGATATGACATCGTGGCATGGCGTTATCGATATTTAGAAGAAATCCGAAGCAATCGTCTTGGTGACCAACAAAGACCAGTCGTCTATTTGGATGAAACATACATTCATTCCACATACTGTGCCGGTAAATGTTGGCAAAGTGAAACTGAAGAAGGGGTTTTGTCATCAGATTCAAAAGGCCCAAGATGGATCATTGTAAATGCAGGTGGTAAAATGGGTTTTATACCCAATGCACAGTTGATTTTCAAATCTCAAACTAAGTCGGGAGACTACCACGATGACATGAACAGAGAAAACTTCATGAAATGGATACAAGAAAAGCTTTTGCCAAATCTGCCTGCGCAGTCAATAGTGGTAATGGACAATGCGTCGTACCACACGGTAGCGGTGAATAAAGCACCCACCATGTCAAGTACGAAATCAGAAATGCAAGAGTGGATTGTGAACAAAGGCCTTGCATATTTACCAACTATGGTAAAAGGTCAATTATTTGAAATTATCAAGGAACACAAAGAACCACCTCTCTACGAAGTCGATTTATTACTGCAAGAGCATGGTCATAAAGTGGTACGACTTCCTCCTTACCACTGCGACCTGAACCCAATCGAGCTCATATGGAGTCTTTTGAAAAGGCGGATAGCTGAAAAAAACGTGGGTCAAGAAACAAGAAATATAGTCAAAATAACTGAAGAGGCATTTCGTAGTATCACACCAGAAGAATGGATAAAAGAATGCTGTCACGTGGAAACCATTGAAGACAAGTATTTCAACGATGGTATATCTGTTGATAATGAAATATATCGTTTTATAATCGAAGTAGGAGATGACAGCGATACTTCAGATAGTAGTGACTCTGGAGATAGTGACACCAGTACTATATCGGGTGTAGGTCCGTTGGAGGAGCACAATTATTTCAAAAAATAATTACTGATTTTTTTGTATAAATATTTGTATGGTTAAAATACAGGAGTTTAATTTTTTGAACACACATTCTTACTCGTGTACCTACTTAATAAAAAGGGATATTTCGTGCGCATTCACAGCTACAGTAGGACAACGTCTGGCGAGTCGGCTATTAAAAATAAATCCAAATTTTTTAGTCAAAAATGACATCGTGAAATCTCCTCATTATTAGGTAATTATAATCTTCATAATCTGGCAACACTAATTTAAGCACTACCAACATAATGGCGAAGGGAATTCTTTGATGAAACGCTCTCTACATTAAGTTGTTCAGAGAATTATTTACACAAATACAGAAGTACCTAATATAGAAACTACATGGCATCTTGATTACTAAGTGCGCCAGCCTAATTCATGATGCAAAGAAAACCTGGATTCCCCGTCGCTAATTGCACTATTAAAATGGTAATTGACCCGGTCTTTATGTATAAAGTATATAGAAAGTGCAATAAAACCACTTATCAAGCGATTTTGGTAATAACTGCAATACTAGCTGTTGTTTGGGCTGTCAGTAATAATAATTGAGCGCGTTTACGTCGTTGCGTTTCATTACGTGCCGTACAAAAAATTTACAACAGTTTACTGTAAACAAAAATAAAGTTTATTATTCAATTACTTGAACTTAACTTATAGTTATTTCTAGGTCCTCAATAGACTGTATTTTCAGCTCATAGGAATGTTTATTTTTATAGTTTCCCTCCATTTATGTAGCAGCTACATTGTAGCTCATTTTCGTTTGTTTCAGCAGTGGTAACTGGTATACGTCTGTGGCATGCTCACCAGCAGGCAGCAGTATAACACCTATACAAAAATAAACTACTTTGTTTTGGAATTTTTGGACTATTTAGAATATTTACTCATAGATGTGACTGTATTTAAGGAACCTAAAATGTTTACATTATGATCATAGATAGATAGATAGATAGAATACTCTTTCAAGAGCAGTCCTTTTTTTTTTCTCCTTTTTTACATACTTAAACTACAGAGGGCAGAAACTATAGAATATATCCTACCTGCTACAATCCTGACTCCTTTTGCTTCATTTGCATCTGGTTATAAGCACACTGGTTGTGAGTACTACGCACCTGTTCTTTCTGAAGAACATCACCAATAACCTTATTGGTGTAGTGACATCACTATAAGTCCTCGTAGGGCGACATCTGCCTTGTATATGCCTTTTGTTGGTTGCCTTTCCTTCATCCTCTCAACATGGCGAAACCTTCTTCATTATGTAATTTTCCTCAGCCGGACTGCATGGCAATGCCAGACTCGATGCTGTTAGAAGAGGACAGTGATCAGCAGCAACGTCGGCAGCAGCTCATCAACTTTGGTCACTCACAGTGGGGCTTCAATAACTGGAGCTGGTCGGTCAGCAAACAAGAGCTAGGTAAGCTTTTAACTTACTCATTGAAGTTATTGTATAAACTGAATATAAATTATGTTAAAGCTTAAGGGATTTTTCTTCTTAAGTTTGTTAGTAAGAGACCACATCAGACACCAAATTAGGACCATGTAGGATCTGCACTATCCATTTATACCATTAAAATGTAATAGTACGGACTTTAAATGAGACTCACCTCAGAGATAGGTTTGGTGTTTCTTCTCAGAGTAGTTATGTAGGAAACACCAAACTCTTCTAAATTCAATAAAAAAAAATGTGTATAAAAGTTTTGGGATAACGTAAAAAGAAAAATGATGATGTGTAAAACTTTTTAATTTATTACCAACTAGCTGCACCCCGCGGTGTCTCCGTGTAAGTTACCATCCCGTGGGAATATCGGGATAAAAAGTATCC